>CAHIKZ030000369.1:465000-512500 GCA_903632075.3 Acanthosepion pharaonis | reverse complement strand
TTGCTGCCTAAATATATAACTAATATATATACATATATATATATATATATATATATATATATATATATATATATATATATATATATATATATATATATATATATATATATATATATATATATATATATATATATATATATATATATATATATATATATATATATATGGATAGATAGATGAATTACATTTGTGCTTTTTTGCCTGAGCCTATGTACGCAATTAATGTAGACAGATTGAGAATTTTTGTCTCGTTTATCGTCTCTGGATACCCTACGCTACTAAATATAATGGTATCAACTAATAGGGCCATTTTTTTTTTGTATTCGTTCTATTAACAAAGGCAGGTTGATACCTAAGAGGAAATAGGAAGAATGATGTTACACAAATGTATGTTGCACGAAGATGATGTTTGCCGGTTTCATCCTTCGTGTGGGATTCGTGTCGACAATTGAGAATATCTGAAAAACACATTCAATATATGATGAATAACATGACTTCAGTCACATTCTCGCCTGCGTAAGGTTGCCTCTCCGTGTCTTTTACATAAATAATATCATGATCATTTTTCTGATGAGTTCTTCAACGCTCGTACCTAGATTTTTTAAAAAATTAGGCGAAGTACTAGACGGTCCTAGAGATATCATCAATTTACAATAGCCGCAAATTCTATACTAACATTTTCTTTTCTCGCACTTCCCGCTTGGGGATCACCCTTCCGGCTCAATGCTTTCTAGCCAACTTTGATCTGCAAATATTTAAATGCAATGTCAATCACTCTCTCTTGTCCTGATTACTCTTTCATTTTCATGTTCATTTTAAACTTTTCTTTTCCTAATTCTTCCACACAATTTACCCCCTTGTGTCTTGGTTGCTTTATTCTCTTGCATATGGTGAAAGCGATGAAGAATAAATTTCAGAGTTTTTTTCTTTAAGAAATGATCAAATTCATCCAGGAATTGCCTCAGTGTATTCTTATGTGACCTTACGTATTTTCTGATCCCACGAAAGTACAACATTGTCATGATATATGGGGATTGTTAGTATGCACTTAGGATGTTCATTAATTATTAAAAAAAAACACTTGATGTGACACTAGGAGTAAATCAACTTTGGAATGATTAAGGAGTTTAACGGTCGATTAGTCTTTATACGCGTAAATATTATAAAAATAACAGTTCCAGAAATTATTGAACGTAAAGAACAAATGTAACTGTCAGTTATAGTACAGCAAAATATTGCTAGGCATAAGCTATGAAAAAAATCAGTTAAGTAGCAATCCTCTTATACTTCAAAGTATTTTGGATTCTTTTAATATAATCAACAGTAGCAGACAATTTGTTAATACCATATAAATATTTTGTATATTTATTTGCTTTCAGTTATTTCTCCTGTTTAACAAATGCTCTTGTTCTCAGTTTTGATTGATATGGGAAAAGAGACGAAAAAGGTGAAAGAAAGAATTGAAAACACCATAGAAAGAAAGAAAAAAATGTTAGTAGGTAAAAAGCTAACATATGATAGAGAAGAAGAAAAAAGGAGGTTTAGTTTTGGTACAAGGTTTGCTTTTTTAACGTAATATCAATTACTTATCGAACATTTAATGCCGAAATTTAATTTGTTTGGAAGATTTAGCAATCTTTTTTTAAAAAAATATATCGCCGGTAATTTCTGTTTTTTTTATTTTTTATTTTTTTACTCTGAAAATGTATTGGACGGAGTCATTATTTTCTCATATCTAACACCGGGTTAGAGTGAACCTAGGAATAACGCGAATTAAGATTTGAGTCCACGCTCCTCAAAACCTCCCTATAAGAGGCCTTGCTACCGGATGTAGATTATCGTCATACCGAGGACAGTAAAAAATAGAGAAAATAAATAAACAAGTTAAAATAAAGAATGAGAAAGAACGATAAGAAACGTGATAGAAACGAGAAGAGAAACAGAAAGAAAACAATCACGCAAATAAACAAATGAAAGAAAGATTTCTATGAATGGCAAAAAGAGTGCAAATCGGCAATGAAAGAATCAAAATAAAAAAAATAGCGTATAGTCAAGCAGAACTGTGTCTTTGAAGTAAAATTACATTGCGTTGGAATCGTATCAAGTTTCTCTCTGACCAAAGAGAATAATTCGGAATCACATCAACTTAGATAACTTTTATATTCAAAAATCGACTGAGTCTTCCGAAATGAAGGACGGGAGAACATTCACCAGTTTGATGAAACGCAGACTTTTTATCCTGCTCCGAGCAGAAATTCTCAAAGAAATAAAATTATAAAAGAAAATACAAGAATGAAATCGATATAAAAGCCATTGGGCGCATGCCAACACTCAAAATTAAAGAATCACTTCCGATGGGTTATCAAAGAAGACTTTCAGAAGCAATGGCAATTTTCGGCGTAAATTCTTTAGAATTCTGGTGCATTAGACCATAGAAATCAAAGAAATTATACCATTCTCTTACTTCCGTCAGCTTTCTTTCCGTTCTTCGTACATAAGAAAATGACTGATAAATTTGATTGATGCTTGTTAAAGCAAAGGCATGCTAGCGGGCCATATGATACGCTTTTCGCTTTTCTATACAAGGGAAAAATATTTTCTAATGGAAACTTATAGAAGAGAAACTGAAATATTTAGTGACTGGCAATATTAATAATATCTATATTTCATGGTATGAGAACGATGGAAAATGAACGAATTTTCTATGAGAAAGTGAGAATCGTTCTACTGATTTAATTACGTTTGTCGTCATGCTACGAATGCTGACGAAATGTTTCTGTAATTGAAATATTTAATGAAATCGTACACATTATCTTTTTAATAAATGGACATTTCTTGACAAAATATTTATAAATAGAAAACGAATCTAAGTCAAAAGTATATATTTACATCTAAGCAATATATATAAATAAAAAAAAACATCATAAAAATAAAGTTACCAGTTTCAAAATGTCAACGTTTATATGGCATTTACAGAATACTTTAACATAATAACATTGCAATAGTTTTGCAATCAACATGCACATAAATAAATATATTTTGATTTTTTGGTATCGTAATAACTTCCATGGTTTTATGTGATTACTAAAAGTGATTGGCAAACTGTTTAGTAGAAGGAAAACTCTGAATTCATAACTTCTCTGTAGTCCTTGCGGCGTAAGTAGCATGCAAACTTGAAAAGAAAACATTTTTGTTTACAATTAAATGCGGCGGGAGTTTGTGGACTCGACTCTGAAAGCACGCACCCATGCGTATGTGGATGTGTGCACGTTCGATTGATACTTATGAAAAGATCTCCATTAATATATTTAAAATGAAGATATTGACTTTAATGATTCGTACGAGAACAATGTTGTTGGAAATCTGAAGGTGTAAAATCTAAACTGAATTAGCGTAATTAATAGTTTTCTCATTTTGCCTTGTACAAGCCTATTTTTATGACAGCTTATGCAGTTATGACAAAAAAAAACTCGCACAAACATAGATTTCTTTTAACAACATGAAAAATAACTTATAACATGCAATATTGAATTACGTCGTTTCTTCACTTCTTATAAGTGTTTTCTTTTCTAGATATGAAGTGTTTAAAAATTGTAGAAATTTCCTGAATATTCAAGAGAATTCATCTATTCTTTTAGCAATTATCGATGAATTTTTTTTCTCTGAATATATGTGTAAAGAGTTTAAAGATTTCTATTATCTACAATGAAAAAAAAACTAAACTTACTATTTAAAATGAAAAAAACTAAACTTATCATCATCAATAACATCACACCTGTCAGCTTTAAATTAAAGATAACTAAAATAATCTATGGATCATGCCTCTAACTAACTGCGTTCCTGATCAATCCAATTAGTATAATTATATTTGACAGAACATTGCATGCCTATCGAAAAGATTCACGTTACAAGTTCTCTGGCCATAGTTGAATTAATAACCATTGAAAAACACGCGGACACCTAGCAAATCCCATCTGCAGCATACTTGTAGAAAATACAATAGCCTCATGAAAATCTGAAAAACATAGAAATAATGAAAACGCTAATATTAAAAATATTATAAATGTTTTAAAAACAAAGCCAAAACTCAACAACATCAACTATGTACACGGCCACAATGTGATGGCCGTTTTTGGAATATTAAGTACGCCTATGACTATAGATTTATACGTAAAAAAATCCATACATCCAGTTAGATATAACAGATAGAACTCATCCACGATAGTGGTTAAAATAATAGCCCAAACCTTCGGAAATGTAGAAGATTTGGACAAGTTTTACAAAATATAAGTTCCGAAAAGTAAACACTTTTACGAACACAAGAAAAAAAAAAAAAAAAAAAATTAACGCAGTAATTTGACGATCACATTTAATGTTAATGAAACTTGTATCAAAGAGTAATTTCTGCCCAAATACACAACACAATGTGTGTATGTATATATATATATATATATATATATATATATATATATATATATATATATATATATATATATATATATATATATATATATATATATATATATATATATACACATATATATATATATATATATATATATATATATATATAGTTATAATTGATATCCATTTTCATTGAGCGGCTACTTAGGATTGCAATTTACACACACACACACACACACACACACACACACACACAGACAGACATATATATATGTGAGTGTTTGTGTATGTGTAGCGTAGTTTGGTCTCACTCATCCTGAGTAGCCAATAAATGAAAATGCCTATTAATTTCAATACTATTGCAGCAGGAGGCCAGACCCCCAATCTAGCAAAACCAGTAAATTTGCTTTAGAGGGATTACGATTTACTCGGGCATATTTTCCAAAACAGATCGGTAATGCCGAGTTTATTTCCGAGAATTAGCTACTACAATGTATTCTGGTAACATTTACAAGCCATTATATTCTAATCTTTATGGAATGCTAATGAAGTGTAACAGATAATTAATTGATTACATTTTCAAAAAATAATGATATTGCTAATCCTATTTATATCTTAATGCATCGTTCAATTTCGCTAATCTGATCAAATGAATAAGCAAAAAAAAAATAATCATATGCAGTTATTTTTTTTGGACACTGGCACGCTTAAATCCGTTCACTATATAAAATACTAAATGTATACGAGTGAAAAATGTACCTACATTAGTATTCATGTAAGACAATGTCTACTTTAACAAAAGGAGGAAATGACATCTAATCTTTGGCAGTTACAAAATCCGACTAATTTCCTATCTCAATATTTTCTAAACTTCGATTTGTCCAGCAGAAGATATAACCAACGGAACGGCAAAGAATAAAGATACGTAAAACGTTTTGGCAAGCCCTATAAGCTAGCATTACGATTCCAGGCTTTTACGAATTCTAGATCCACAACAACATGGCCCGGTGTGAAAGCCATAAATGTCTCAGTCGAAGGGGAATAAATGAAATATAAGATACTGTAACAACTATGAGTCTATTTCTCTTAACGCACACACACACACTCAGTTATGTGAGTCTGTGCATGTGTTAATATTGTTCAGTCTATCTAATCAAAGTTACTTCCGTTTAACCGGTTATCATCGATGTCTGGACCCAGGGGAAAAACGATGATTGAAAATGCTGATTTCAATACAAAGAGACTGAATGTTTAATGTGACTCTTATAGATGCATATTATATTGAAATATCTACGTAGATGTCAAAATATCTGATTTATTCTGTTATTAGGTTGTACATATATACGTATTCTTTTTAGTGTAATATTCGGGATGCACAGCTAATGGAGGTTTATCCTCCTGGAAACCATAGTAAACGTGATTATAGAATGGAAAATCTCCGTCAGTAAACTGGAAATATATTAAAAAAAGTATAGCACGTCTACATCGCATATTATCTTTTTTATCCCAAAACGAACAGTAACATTTCCTTAAAAATTGTCTGAAAGCAATTTCGCTTCTATAAGTTGTCTCCACATCCGAATAACTGCAAAAAAAAAAGGTGAATTGTTTGCATATCTCTTTCTTTGTGTATTTATCTGCAATTCCCGCTGAACGGTTTTCGGCCCGATGCATGATCAATTTTTAGATTTTCGGGAAATATTCACAACTTTTAATCAAGGTATGGCAATCTTAGAAAAATATTTAAAGTATTTTCCATATGTTTGGGCTTCTTTAATTTCAGGATATTAAAATCCGATTCAAAGCTCAGAAAGTTAAAACTTCTCACACACTATTGGAAGCCGAATTCGAACAGCTTAATACCAGAGATTTTAAGTACTCAACCTTATAAACCATTTTCTAAATTTTGAGTGCATGTTGAATATTGCAGGCTAAGCAGGATTTACTCCCGTTTAGCTGTTCTACTTATTTCCTGATTTTAACACACACTCCCCCACAAAAAGATAACATTCCCGTCAAACGAGAGAATTTGCAGAGAATAAAGCGATAATATTATACTACATAATATTTTTTTAAAATGTTTAACATTAAATTTGTATTGCATTGGATATAGTTGTGGGTTGTCTTCGATAATCGTTTTGTTGGAAGAGAAAATATTTACATTAAATTTAATCAAGTTATCTTTTGTGAATCAACTAAAATTCTCACGAATGAGTATTCTATATGTGTATCTCGAGTAGATGTGGAAATTTTCAGAATCGTTAGGATATGGATCATTAGCGAAGTTATTTTTTTTTTTTTTTTGCTTTTCTGTGTAAAATTATATTAACGACTTTTACATTTCTGTTCATTAAAAACAATACTGCATTTTGATAGGACTTTAGCAACCGACATATCAGCCACTATATACAATCTGACGTATCTTCATTTATTTATACTTACAATGAAGATAAAAGAAAATCAACCGGATATGCGTACGGTATTTTCTTGTGCATATAAAGAAAAAATTTGACGGAAATTCAAAGCAAAATGGTGAGGTACGAATGCGTAATGTTTTCAGGAAATTTCGATCAGTATATATATATATATATATATATATATATATATATTGTTTGAAGTAGTAATATTGAATATACACTTAATTTTCGCAATGGGAGATAAAACTAAAATATGTAGGTGTCGATAGAAATTGTTTACAACATGTATACGATAGGTCGGTAATATTTATGCTTTGGAAATCAGGGTAATTGAATGGTTTTCTCCGTTTTCTCCACAAGATAAATTTGTTTATATTTTTGACTTAGTATTTATAAAGTTTTCTAGCTTCATTTTCATTGAAAGAGCATATTTCAAAGTTTATTAATATATAGATGTGTAATAAAATCATATCATCAGAAAAGTATCACAGATGAATTACCAATTGAAATTGTATTAGCGGATATGTTTAAGTAGCATCTGTCCACGAAAATTCAAATACGTTTTGAAATCTTAAATTAGACGAAGAAACAATCAATGTCTAAACATCTTCTTCCTTACCAATTTTGATATCGAAAAAAATACATATTTTAGTACGATATTGAGATTTTAATAGATGATATTATATAACATATTCCCAGAAATGCATAGGAGGGTTTGTAATCAGTCAGTTATGTGCCATGCGTAATACAAGCTTAGGCGATCAAGTAACTTTCGATACATTATTGACGGGGTTGATTTCTCCCGCAATATGTTGCCATTTCTTTCTGTGGTAGACCAGATCCAAGGTTATATAACCCTGTTAGTCTTGCTATTTACCTCAGGGCGGGGGAGAAGAAGATGATCCATACATACGCCAAGGGTATTACCACGTAATTTAATGTAAAGGATTCGAATAGAATTCGACCTCGGTCTCTTCAATTCCTCAATCCATGCCGCTATCCATAACTTGCCACCCCGTGTCTGTACTATGAAATCATATTATGCACAAGGATATCATTTTTTACCTGTTATAGTTCCATAAACACAGGGTCGTTTTTGCTTAAGTGGCATTATTCACAAGAAGATATATTAAGTTAACACTCGAATTAAACAAAAAAAAAAAGTTTTGTTCTAATTATAGAGTACATTATGCAATAATCAATGCAGTTTTCCACAATTAAATATGGCTCGTGAAAGTCGATATTTAAAAATAACCGCATTCATTTTTCTACTTCTGTTGTTTTCATGATATCGATCTTACTAGAATGTGAGAGTCAATAGTTTTCCAAACATCGACAGTATACAGTAATTCAAACACTTCCTGTCAGATGGTTGCCGTTTTTCTAAGCTTTGTTTCCATGAATATGTCATTTGTTTTCAATCAAGTATATATCCTAGATCAATTCTTACACTTAGAATTTTTAATACATAATTTGATTGTTTCTTCGCTGGCTATACGGGAACATGCTTCTACATCCGAAAATTTGTGTGACTGTTACATACGTTTTTTGTTTTGTTTTTTAAATTGATGCAATCTTCAGTGATTATGATTTTGTCGATGTAGATCACGTCTGGCATCGGATCATATAGACCCTCGACCGCAAACGTCGAAACACCATGTGAATGGTAAGATTAAACTTTCCCTTATCTGGAAAAAATCGACATTTATTGACAGAAGAGTTAACATCACCCATGAATTAAATTGGTTAGACATCTCTCTGTTTAAATAGGTTTCCTATGTAAATAAAATTCTCAAGACAATTGATGTTATTTTAAATTCCCGTATACATATGGGTTGTGGAATGTCAACATATTGATTATGTTAATATTTCCTCTTCGAGTTCTGTGCATTATTTAGTTGTTGCTGATGTTGAAAGTTTTAAATAATATAATTTTTGTTTTTTGATAAAATTAATTGGGATACTGAAACACCAGTTTAAAAGATTTGACGAGGTATTGTCATTGTTGTAACATAGGGAGGATAACTGAATAAGGAATATCCAATACAGAGGTTACAAATGAAATGGTAATATATAGTATATTTATGACATCAACAAAATACAATACTCGACTACGGCTTGAAGAAGGTAAACCACTGCTAGTTTTGGAATACTTAGACAGCATATTGCCCCATTTACAATAGTGGGTTGCTGTTTCAGAAGGAAAATTTGATCGCATCTCACCAAATTTGATATGATGAAAAATACATTAAAAAAAATGAGAGAGGGTTAAAGAGGGATCAAAACATTGCAATTAATAACATTCTTCTCCAATTAGCGGACCCTAATTAAGATATTTTTTTCATATCATGCAAATGATAAGATCAGTCTATAATTATTTATAACTATACACACTGGGATTCTTGCATTCAGTTAAAAGTAATCCATAATAATACTTTAAAATCATATTTATTTTTGGCATATGAATTTTTGAAAATGTTTCTTAATCTTTCATTTTTTTCAAATATTTCACCACACTTGCTATCCGCTTTCTGTTCACCTATGAGGCTTACCCTTTGGGAGCCACTAGTTTAGAACATTTATTTGAAGTTTTGTTTTGTCTTTTCTTTGTTTTTGGGGGGGGGGTTTCTGTTAGGACAAATAAGCAATGTATTTTTTAAATTTAGAAAAAAGGATGGAGCGAGATTTTTTTCAAATAAATTAATCGCTTAGAGCTATGTTTCTAATAAATATTTTTCCTTGACGACTCAATTAATATTCATTTTTGATTAAATGTTTTAAACGAAAAATAAGGTAGTTTGAATTGATAATATATACAATATAGAGAATTAAATAAAATAATTTTACTGATAATAAAAGATCCAATTAAATGTTCATATCTGTGTTGAGAGAATTTAAGATATATATTGTCTGATAGTAAATAATACGTTAAGCCATTTCATTTGTCATGTTCCATTAGAAATTACAAAAAATACTTAACGGAAAGATAATTAAGAGATTCTTGACGAAAAACTGTTGACCACATTTATGATTCATACTACAGATGAGTCAACAATGTATGGGCATGCTTAGATGCCATTGCCGGGCCTTTAGGGAAAGATAGATAGATGGACAGATATATAGATGCAATGAGAATATAAAAATATATATTGAAATGAGTCAATTTTCACCCTTCAAACGATCATCGGACAATGTGTTTAATTTCTTTTTTGCAAAACGAGCAGGCTTGAAGGTCACGTTCCTAGTTAAGGTGATGTATTGATTTATATGTTTACATTCTTTACATCTCAGTCTTTCTAAGTTTCAATATATATATATGTGTGCATATGTATGCGTGTTTCATTTAATATGATGATTAAGGAAGCTTTTTTTTATTATTTTTTGTATTCTAGCGATTATACAATTTTTAATTTATGAGAACCCGACGCATGTAGAAAATGCCGTATACATTAGTGTCCCAAGATGCTTCACTTAATACATTAGCCATTATCAAAGGAGAGTAATTGTTAGAATATTTTTTTCTTATGTATACAGTGTTGTGAAGGGGTAGAGGTGAATTCATTTATATTGTAGAATGATGGGCATATCACGCTTAAAAACTTGTTATCGTATGATAAACTAAGTTAAGAAACGACGAGCCTGTACAGTGACTAGATGTCAGTCAGCTTGGAAATAACATTGGTACTCAAATTGTATGTACATTTGATGTAATAGATAACTGGTAATGTGAGAGTCGATATCCAATTCTAGTCAGATTTGCTATAATTGCTTTACGCCCATATACATATCTGATAGGTATGAAAAAGGTTTTCCCACTCCGCAGCTATGTAGGATTTCTATGGGCAAATAATATATATATATATATATATATATATATATATATATATATATATATATATATATATATATATATAAGTTACGAAGAACTTGGTAAACCGAATGGGTAATTCCAAGGAGGATGAAATCCTGAGAGCTCAATGTGAATCCAGAGCTAATATTTAATGAAAAAAAACAGACCACTTTAAGATACCATTACAATAATTTATTTCACTGAAATCCTTTTGAAGTACTCGGATCATCAGGTAACACTTCCAATATATATATATATATATATATATATATATATATATATATATATATATAAAAAATTATTTAAAAAAATATGATTCCTTCGCTACATAAGGCTTCTCATGTATCAAAAACGAGAGTTGAAGACCTCAATATAATTATTAAAATTAAATCGAGTTAAAGTATGAAGCCCGGCTTCATCCTCAGGCAAAAATTTAGGAATAACTAATCTTGAAATTTACGCATCTTTATAGGCATATTTATTCGCAAAATTTATTATAATGGAAACGGCTGGGTCGACAATTTTGGTAAGGGCCCTAAGAGATATTTTTTATCCACATATCAGTCTCCTTTGGAAAGAGGTTAAACCAAGGTAGGTGGGTGTATCAATTTCAAAGCGAATGATGGCATTCATGAGCGCACTACGTCTGGTCAGTCACAGTCAACGATAGCTTTTGGCACCATAATATGTCGTTAAGTTTCTAGAGAATTTTGTTTTATTTTATTTATTTATTTATACTTTTATTTATTTTATTTTATTTTATTAGGCTTATTGTCGATGTTGGTAAACCAATTGATGACTTCTTATGTATCAATCGAGAGTGTTAATCAAAGGCATATTTTTATTTGCCAAGTGATCCTTCCTAGGAATATTTTGCTTATCTTTCCTATGTAGGATGTGGTTGGTGGTGTCTTCCTCCAAATCCTGTTTATGATCCTTAAGAGTGATGTAGCATTCCTTTTCAGCTAGTTTACCTACATTATCGCTTATTTTTTTAATTTTTCAGTAATAATTTCACGAGTTCTCTTGATACTGTCTACAATATTAATATTGTTATTATTAGCTATTTTATAATTCTTAGTTATTTTTTTAATTAATTTTTTGTAGTCGTCTGCCGTCAATTTGTAGAAATTTCCCTTTTTGTCACACTTAACAAGTATTTTATCGCTGTCGTAGATGTTTTTAAATATCAATTGGTTTACCAACATCGACAATAAGTCTTATTGCAACCTAATACAGTTCGATATTGTTGATCATTACAAGTCAATATCAAGAGATCTCTTCACGACTGCCCTGGAGTTTGCTAATGTATATTATAACTTAAGGAAGAAATGAACATAGTCCTTAGTCAAAAAAAAAAAAAAAACTATCCTCATCCATAATGGGTACCAATGGATTATAAACACTAATGCCAATTTTGACATTACTATGGGATATTAAGACTGTGCAGAGTTTTCTGACGTTGTCGGTCTATTTCTACTATACAATCTAACCGCGCATCGTGAATTAGACATTAAGGACATCGGGCTATACAGGGATGACGGGCTCATGGTAGTGAGGAGCTCTACAAATTTTAAAATAGATAAAATTCGAAAGATAATATATAGTGAATTCAGAAAAGTAAACTTAAAAAAAACTACAGTCAATACTAAATTAAAAAGGATAAACTTCCTCGACATAACTCTAGACTTAATGAACAACATATACCTACCTTAGAAAAAAACGTCTAATCCCTTGCATGAACATCCTAAGTCAAATCACCCTTCATCTATAATTATGCATATATCGACATCAATAGCGGAAAGAATCAGCACGAACTCTGCTAATAAGGAAATATTCCAACAACAAAGTAATGTTTATAACAAAACCATAAAAATAGCGGATACAAAAATGCTAACATAAATTATAGAAACAATAGTACTAACCAGAAGAAAAACAGGAAAAGGAAAATCATTTGGTATAACTCTCCGTTCAACCAAATGGCTAGTATTAACCTAGGACATAAGTTCCAAGCTTTAATTGAAAAAAACTTGCCTATTAATAGCAGACTTTAATAAAAACAACTTAAAATTAAGTTACAGTTGCACTGAAATCTAAAAAGAATCATAAAATAATAATAATAAACTCCTGGAAAAAGACGCATACCAAAACAGTATTAATAAAAATCCTTAACTAAAATTAGACAAAATAATGAAAAATTATGTGATTGTAGAAACTCTGAAGACTGCCCGTTGGAATATAAATGCCGGTCAAAATCTGTGATATACCAATGCACTATCTCATCCATTGAGAGTCCTAACACTGATAGGATATACATTGGTTGGACGAAGATTGAATTTAGAATTATATGAAAACAATACAAAAGCTCCTTCAATAATATTAGAAGTAGAAATCAGACATTTCAATCCAGATAAGTTTGGCATTTAAAAGAAATGAATAAAACACCAAAAGTAAAATGGAAAATAATAAATAGAACAAGAACTTGTAAAACCTGGAATGACTCATGTGCTTTATGCCTACAAGAAAAACTACACATTATTAAGTTTCTAAATAATGAAAATTTATTAAACCATAGACATGAGTTAATAGTTTTCTGCCGACATCAACAAATCTTCGCATTAAATAATTAGAATAAAAAATTAAATTTCATAATCTAATAAAAGGTTTAAAAACTTCACCGAATCATAAGATAGAAAAAAAAACATTTATGAAGTCGACAAAAAAACAAATTGTAGTTCAGTGCGACGCGTTTGAATACGAAACAGCCCTTTAGAAAAAAAATAAAAACAATAAAATGAAATTAAAAAAAATAAAGATGAATAAACAAATAAATAAATAAAATAAAACAAAATTCTCTACACACTTAACGACATATTTATGGTGCCGAAAGCTATCTTTGGTTGTGACTGACCAGACGATGTGCGCACATGAATGCCATCATTCGCTTTGAAATGCATACACCCACCCTACCTCGGCTTGACCTATTTCCAAGTTGACAGATATGTGGATAAAAATTAGCTCTTAGGCCCCTTACCAAAATGGTCGCCCCAACCTTTTCCATGGTAATAAAATTTGCGGATGAACATGCTTATATAAGATGTAAATTTCAAATTTGTTTATTCCTAGATTTTCGCTTAAGGATGAAACGAGGCTTCATTCTTTAACTCAATTCAATTATAATAATTATATTGAGGTTTTCGGCTCTCCTTTTTCTCGTTTTGTAGCGGAGGAATCATAATTTTTAAACCAACTTATAATTTAATATCTACTTATTTTAAAATAAAAAAGAATATACTAAAGAACTCCGATTATGTACCTAACGTGTTCTTTCCTATTTTTCTACATGTCTGCACACACAAAGACACACACAAACACAGACACACACACACACACACACACACACACATATATATATATATATATATATATATATATATATATATATATGCACACACATACATGCACGCTCGCTGACACAAGGTTATATATGTGTGTGCATGCATGAATATCTGCCTCTTTGTGTATATCTGCGTGTGTATATATATACACACACTTGTTTATGTGCGTGTATACACACCCATATGTATATTCAAGTATAAGTTACACACACACACACACACACACACACACATATAGACACCACACACACACACACACACACACACACACACACACATATATATATATATATATATATATATATATATATATATATATATATATATATATATATATATATATATATATATATATATATATATATATATTTTTTTCTTATAGGCAAAAATAGCTTACCCACTACAAAGACGCGATTTCTCTTCGGAGAATTTCAATTGCATCTCGACTGCTGAGAACCAAAAACGCTTATAAGCAAGCCGTTTGTGAAACGTCACTTCCTTTTTTTACATTGGTTTTTGAAAAAATATACATAAAACGAAAAGGTGACGGAGTGAAACAATAGTGCTTGTTAATAGCAGTTTGGTGAAGGATGGGTGAGATGTTAAAGTGATGGCCAGACTGGAGAAATTCCTTGTCGATAACAAATGTCAAAACTATAGGAATAGCATTTCTAAGCCTTCGCAGAGGTAGGGTTCTGGAAGGAAATGTGGGCATAACAAAATTACAAAATTAGGAGAGATAACTCCAACTTAAATGTGTGCTTGGTTTATTTGTAATAACCAAAAAAATAATATTCCTATTTACAAATATTATTATGGTTTAAATTCATGTTTTCTACCTCAGTCATCGTATTACTATCTGCTATTCCCACCTTTCCTCCCCGAGTGAATGTTTGAGTTTATATATTATCTTTGTTCTCATTGCATCGCGATATATATATATGTGTGTGTGTGTGCGTGCGTTTGCGTGTGCTCGTGAGTATGTGCATGTGAATGAATGTATGTATTTATCTTAACTATGTATATGCATATAAGATTCAATGTTCATCTTTTGTGACATTACATTTGACCAGAATCGTTAAACTTTTAACCACAAAGACAAAATATTACTTTTGTCAGACAATTGACAGTTCCAGATATGACAACCCTGAAGACGATATTGTGAAGAGATCATGGTTGAATGGAAATAAGCTGCCAAGATATATAAATATATATAAAAATATTATATATAAATATATATATATATATATATATATATATATATATATATATATATATATATATATATATATATATATATATTAATGAATGCATGAACGAATGAAATACTTGCGTATATTTAATTTAAATATATAATGATGAAAAATGTTAAAACTCTTTTAATTATATTCAGACGTTCTAGGATATTTTTCGTTTTATTTTTCATTAATATTATTTTACATAACTCTAAATTTTGATATCGTTTGCTTTGCTCATACACAATACTTCAGTCGGAAAATATTTCAGCCTATTATGGATTAATATATGATAAATTATAAAATAAATTGTCCAACCTAGTTCATCAGAAGACACATGTAGATAGAAAAAATTTTCAAAAACGCATTAAGAAATCATGCGAGTATATATCCACAAATGATATAGAAAATGAATTTGTCACCTATAATAGCTGACATGAGTACAATTTATTTGGACACAATTATCTACAGGATATTTTTTATTTATATTCTTTTCTATGTAATCAATATGTTTTTATGCATAATGATAATCATTTAGCGGTGAATAAAGACTTTACGTTGTGCTAAGTCTAGGATCAATATAAATAATTAATTTAATTGTTGCACTGAGTGTTAGCAGTATTTATTGTCAGAAACACACACGCAAACACACACCTGACATATTCAAATGGTACACGTCGGCTTCTCTCAACCTTCATATCTATCTATCTATCTATCTGATTCTCTGTCTCTGTCTCTCTCTCTCTCTCTCTATATGCTATATATATATATATATATATATATATATATATATATATATATATATATATATATATATATATATATATGTGTGTGTGTGTGTGTGTGTGTGTGTGTGTGTGTTTTTTAACAGAGAACTATACTTACTGTAAGGATTTAAATTTTTTTCCCCTGTCTCAATGGATATAGTCTTACCTATTCGCTACCTATAAAATTAAGTAAGTTATATCTAATGTCATCGTAGGTCAAACAGATTAATTTCCATCCTCCAATTTTTTCAGTCGTATGGATTATAGACAGAAAAAGTTGATATCATTTTACAAACTTTCAGTGATTACTAGATTAATATAAACGCTCCATAAATACCAGAGGCTTTTGAAGGTTATAACAATGAGCTGGTTTTATAAAAACATTTTTAATACCGTATTTTCCATTAACGGATATATGTGAAAATAAGACCAACTTTTTTCTTGACAAAATTTGTTAATAAGTTGCATATAAAATGTCTGTTGCATATCATTTATAAATACAAACACATACTAAGGCACAATCAGCTACACACAGAAGAATATATATATATATATATATATATATATATATATATATATATATATATATATATATATATATATATATATATATATATAACGGCTGACTACTGGTTTCCGAGCAAACCGCCTGTTAAGGCGTCTCTACACTATTGATTATACTTCAAATAATATGAAAAAAAAAACATTATATATATTTTCTCTGAGATGGCAAAGCATCAGACGTGGTGAACATGTAATGAAAGCCAGTTTGCACAGTCTCTCGGTCATGATAACCTTTGATTCGTTCTATCACCACTATCGACGGACTTCGAACAGTAATGTCTATGCAATTTCCCTCACAAGTTGTGGGTCAGCTACTGGTATATTTTTGTGAAGAAGTTTACATATTGCCACAGGCGCCTCCCCAAACAGATAACATCAAGTATTCGATTCCTTGACAATCGACCACGGTGAGATACGTAAACAGGTTGCGCATTGGAAAGAAAACTATCTAACCAATCGGCTAGTGAGAGTATAGTAACTCCCTCATACCCACAAACACACACACAGACATACACCCCCATATATATATATATATATATATATATATATATATATATATATATATATATATATATATATATGTTTATTAAATACTTTTTAAGGTACAAAATTTAACGATAGCTTGAATACGCAACATGTATATGGCATTTTAAAAGTGCTATAAAAGAACAACCGGTTTTCATCCTAGCATTATGAAGTTTATTTTCTGGGATATAAATATATACCAGCGTGTAAATTAAATTAATGTAACGAATGTAAGAAAAAAATAAATAAAAACCTAAAAAATTATGAATTTCAAGATTACAATAACATTCATACCCAGTAAGCATTGCCTCTCTTTACATATGTATGTTCATATATATATATATATATATATATATATATATATATATATATATATATATATATATATATATATATATATATATATATTTATATATATATATACCATATTATGTTTTATATCCAGTTTGTTCGTAATGCGACTGTGCACTTAAATTTTTATTAACGGGCATAATGCCATATAGAGGATGCCCCCCACTGAAATAAAAAATGAAATTTTAATACAATTTATGTTGTTAAAATTTTTATTACAGATATTTGAATCAAAAGCAAAGGAGAGTATTTAGTAGCTTAAAGCTTAACAAAAACACAAAATTTGGATATGGTGTTTAAAATAAAAAGAAGTTTATATTTTATATATGTTGGTTATTTTTTCCTGTAAAATGTCTTCGAATTTTGAATGGCACTATTCGAATATTGGAGGAGACCTGAAATGTACAATATATGATTAGAAAAGTGCCCAATAACGTCGAGACACCATGATTATATGGATTTATTGAGAATGCAAGGTTTTGAGTGGCAAATCTACAGCAGTGCTAATGTTTTTCCTCAAGTGTAGTTTTATTAATGAATGTGGATTACGTAGATCTTGTCACTTTCTTCAAGTCATGAATACGTGTTAGTAATTTATTTCAGAATGAAATAAATAACGCATCACTACACAGTAGACGGATGATTTTTTTACATTGACTTACATGTATTCCACCGACACTCCCACTAGAATAACTGAAACCCGTTGTCTATTTATTATTCATATTACATAATTCATTAACATCCTTGCTGCCATATACAACAGCACATAGTGATACACAGCAGTGCAATGTGCCCAGTCAGATATTCCTTGTAACAGCCTGCTAGGTCACATAGCTGCCATATTCAACATGGAGAATGTAGAATTAATTTTTACATGTCTCTTAATATGTGCACGTTTACATATACCGATAGTAACATGCTCAAATCTGTTTTTATTTTTTGTCTTCTACTTCGCAACTTAGGCGGTTTTGTCAAATACGATGCAATATTCAAGATAAGTGCGTGCATGTGAATATATTCATTTCTACTTTCATGATTATAAATCTATGTAGATAGATACACACTGAAAGCATTGTATATGTCCCTCTATAGCTTAATACGTTTTATGTGCAATTATACAGACGTTTATACATGTAAAAATCGCACACATTTTCACAGATACGATTTCATTCATTTTAAATTCAATATAGAAAGCGGTAAACTTCCATTTCGTGAAGAATTTGTACAAACGAAGTGTTAAAGGCTAACATTACAAGGATTAACAAATATTTGCTTTTTTCTTGACGCTTAACGGAAGCTCTTAAAACACATATTCATGTTGCGTCAATCTGTTACATTCGTTTTGTTGTTCTTCGCACTTTTCAATATCAATATTTGCCACTAACATGCGGTTCCCATTTAATAACGACCAGGAAAACTTGATTTTCTTTTCTTTTACTTTTTTATTAAGAAAATAAAAATAATAGAAGCGAATAACGGTTGAAATGATATTTCATCACGATAAGTGTTTCAAAAATCAATATCTAGGTAAACATTCGTCCAGGTCTTCATCATGCGCAACCATTTCATCTTTGAATGTTTTAAGTTTGTGTAGAACAACAACAATATTTCAGAAACAAAAACAGATTTCTGTGGCAAAATATTCCTTACATTTATTTTGGAAAAAGAATAAGAGAAGGAAAACTTAAATTAAGACTTCTTCTTCGTGTCCACACGCTAGCACACACAGACACAAACACACATACACAATCACACACAGATGTACGCACACAAAAACTCAAACCTACGCACAAAAACACATACACAATAGCCCACAAATACATAAACAAAAAACATGCGCGCACACAGAAATATCGTTCTGACTTAAGCATACATACACAATAAAATTAAAAAAACAGAGTTAAAAAAAATGAACACACTGAAAGTGGACACATATATAAAAGACTGACAAATATCTAAATCGAATGGCTGATAATCATGACGAGTGGACAGAGTGATTCCACGGAACTCCGGTGACAGGATTCTTACGTAACGGTTCTGTACATTTTTTTCTTTGTTTCCAATACGTTTTTTCTTTTTCTTAATATTTTCTTTTGAAGACAATTTCGCCATTCAACTGTGCCTTTGGATTTTAGTCTCACATATTTAGCCATCTCTTAAAATTATTCACAGATATTTGAAATTTTGTATTTGTTTGATTTAGGAACATCCAATTTGTAATTTGCATGTTGGAATATTTCTTTTTACTAAAAAACATACATTCCGTCATTATTCAATAATTTTTAGTCCTTTCTTCTCGGTTTACTTTACTAACATCTATAGGAAATTTTTTTTTTTTAGTGTGACATGAACGCTATGTCCACTGTATATACTATGTAATTAATATTCTGGTCGCCAATAATGATTTCTGCTCGGACTTATAATTCTCTCAGTATCCTATCGCTGTTTAGGCTGAATGGGCCTTGTCAAAAGATATATCTTTGACTTACAGCAATTTCCATTTTTATATAATTGCGGGGCGCATTTTCTAACCGTATGCAGTTGGTTTGCTATCTGTATAGTCTGTGGATTATTATATTATCTTTCACAAATATGTCGAGGTTACCTAAAACTGCACATTCAAATTCGAGTCATTAGAAAACGGGGGTATCACAATTTCGGTGCTGTCTTAAACTTCGTTTCGGTCTAATAGACCATCTTCAGGACGTATTCATAAAACATAATTAACATAGACCATATACAATTCAACATGAAAAAGACGATGGACATAAAAGCAATACCAATCCAAACAGATAACTGAAATAATTTATAAGATCAGCGTTCCGTTTAAATAAGATGGTCTATTAGACCGAAACGTCCGACGTTGACATTAAACTTTAAAACAGCATAATCGCATATTAGGATTGTTGTTTGTTTTTTCAGTATATTTTTCTTCATACTGTCGGATCTATATCCATATATTTATATTATATATATATATATATATATATATATATATATATATATATATATATATATATTACTTCATCTTGGGTTACTCCATGTCCATGTCCGATTAGGCGTTCTTGCAAACTGGTTTTTAGTACTAAGAAATGATTCACTGTACAACAATGGACTCATTTTTACGGGATCCTAGTCTTAGTCCAACTATTTCACAATCACTCACTTTGACTACTTTGCCATTCAAGTCTTCGATGACGATTGTAATTTCTTGCGATTTTGCATTGAGCCTTGCTGTTGTTTAGCGTACAGTAAAACGTTTCAATATCTTTTGTACTTTTTTGTTGTCGGCGCATAAACAGCTATGATGGAAACGTTGAAAGGCTTTCCTATTGATTTAACATCACTAATTCTTTTAAATATTTGACAGCATACTTGAACACATTTCTTCGTGTCTTAGTTTAATAACGGTCCTACTCCTCTTTCATTTTTCTCTCCGCCTGCCTATATAAGGCTCTATTTTCACTGATGAAATATCCATTTCCCGCCCACACTCCGTTTCAGATAAGCCTAAATAACCAGCATTTAAGTTGTTAGTTTCATATCTTGCATTTCCATAGAGCGAGAGTAGCTTTTGTTTGATGTGATTAATCCTTGGATGACGGTCCCGTGTCACGTTTCTTACAGGTCTTCTCGTAAACATATAGTAAATTTTAGCATTAATACTCTGTTTTAAAATAAGTAATGGACACAGTAAATAAGATATTGGAAGTCGGGATCCTTATTCATTTAATAATTCAAAAGTAAATGCTCTTAACATACAGCTTATGACATGTCTTTCAAATCATGAATCAAATATTCATTTAATAATTCAAACCTTCCATTCAGACACTAATGTAGTCTATATCTTAACATTTTTTATTTTTCTGCTTATGACATGATCTTTCAAATCATGAATCAAAACTACTTCTTTTATGTTGTCGGTGATAGAGGTTATAAAAATGGTAACATTTGTGTCTCACAGTAACTATCTCCCTATCGAACTCTCTATATATTCTAAGCAAACAATGCAACATACATAGAGAATAACTACTGCCTGATCAAAAGACATACATTCCAAACACAGCTTCCATCTACATACACTATATATCTATGTGTGTGTGTGTGTGTGTGTGTGTGTGTGTGTGTGTGTGTGTGTGTGTAATATCATAAACAATTTATGTAAAAGAATGGAACAGAGGCAAAAATTTCGCTAACGGAAATTAAAGAAACATTAACTTACTACCAATTCCATGAATAATAAGATCTTTATATTCGGGTTTTTGCCAGATGGAACACATATGCATGTACTTTCGACAATTTAAAATTTTAGTCATCTTGGCGCAATTTTTACATAAGCAAACACTAAGACGAAATATGGGACAGAAAAGGAAAGGAAAACGGTAAACAGAAAAACAGAACACACATACGATTTGGAATCATATTTTTAAATAAATAATTATATTTATGCTCTACTTTTTGTATCGAGCACTATTTTTAAAAAATAATTTAAATAATTATCGCTTGAAGATTTCTAAAATACTAATGGGATTTGGAATCATATTTTAAATAAAATATTTATGCTCTACTTTTGGATTATTTTTAAAAAGTTCCTAAGGGACTTTTTTTATTTATAGTTCCTTCCTACACACACATATATATATATATATATCTGTGTGTGTGAAAGATAGTAAACATAGTTTAAGTTATTGCTCAATATCAATGATAGCACGAATGTAAATATTGAAGTAGAAACTTATGCCAGTAGCAGTGACAGTCTTTTCAAGCTTGAAGGCAATCTAGACCTGAAGATAGCGTTGAAACAAAAAACAGACTTTCACCGCTTAGTAGACTACAATGTCAATTTTATATTTTTTCCTCGACCATTTTCCATTGTTGCTATATTCGTTTCCATTGATTGTGTTATGTGTATGTTTATGTAACTGTTTTTGTTAACATTGTCAGTATATGATTTTTAAATCATTGCGTAAAAACATCAAATGTAAAGGCTGGCATCAATGATAATAATGATAATGGCAATAGCGATATACATATATGTAAGTACATGCTGACAAACAGACTTACATATGTATTTGTGTGATTTTTTTTTTTGAGGGCCAGTAATAAGTTAGTAATATTTACATTGTTTCCCAGCTTAATATCGCGGGAGAAAAATGTACATTTAGATCAGTAATAGGTAGCAGTTGTTATCTCCATGGTTTTAGCGAATTGGACCATTCTCTGGATATCACCAGCAAGAAATGTAATCATTGTCTAAGCGTCTTGAGGAAATAACTACTTCAAAAGAAACTTCCTCTTCTCATTCTTTAGGAATAGCGCTCAAAATCCTCCAAATTACTCAGAGTAATAAAGGAAACTTTTCGGTCTACAAATCATGCCTGCTTGATGAAGACTCCATGAGCGAAATATGTAAAGCACCATCAGGTTTGCATCAAGTAGGAAATGAGACCTCCTGTCTATTTGTTTTTTGAACTATGCATATACAAAGGCAGATGGGAAGAGATTGGAGTCATGTATTCCATACCATATCCCAAACAAATCCACAAATATGAGACAAGAATCCTTCTTTCCCTCCCGGTGTCAAAGTGCTGATAATGCTGGAAGATATGCCGATGACGCCGGTATTCGTAAGTGGGATGGAAAATAATTTGAAATAAAATAATCACCTTCTACCAAGTGTTTCAAGGAATAGGACTCAATATATGTTTTCCAATAGATAATCCATGGCCTGAAAGTGCTAGGAAAACACTGATATCACCTCCGCTGAATCCATAAAAGAACAGGATGTGGAATTAGTAAATGCTAAACAAATTTAATTTAGGAGTTATCAAGATTGAACCTGGGCTAGATGTTGTTTCACACACCAACGAAGATAGCTTCAAAACAAAGACATTATCCTGAAAACTCGAGACGTATTTTTAATTAGCTACATCAGACCAAAACTTTCGTATGGATATGTATGGTGTTAAGACCATTCAGACATATCTGAAATATCAGCTGTATACAACCGCCTTCTCATCTCAGTACTTAATTATGGCTTTGAACAGGTGAAGCGTCTGATTCTTGGCCAAGCCAATAATAATTCAAACTTTGCAGACTGAGGGTACAGAATTGCAAACAAATAATTTTACAAGATAACAGAAACTTATTCACTCCGAACGCATGAACAACTAAAACGGATATCACATGTAAAACGAAAATAAAATAATGAAATAATCAAGATGTTGACATTATATATTACTTCAACTAAATGTTTTGGAAATAAATCCCCATTAATACTGGAAAAATGATGAGATAAACTTGAGATTGGTGAAACGTATTTTCCTGAAAATTGTTTTAAGATAAATATTACATAACTCTCAATCGACAATAGTACTGGCTGCTTGATCAATAAATGTCGAATGTTTCCTTATAAGAAATTGGTTCATGTTCATGAAACGTGTTTTTGTTTTCTGTTCAGTAATAGAAAGTGATATTTTAATAATTTTACGTGAGATTTGTTTTAAAAATTAAAGGAATTATATTGGTTAGATTATGAATATTTCTAACTCTGAAATATTTACTATTTACATTAGTCGGATTATTGTCCTCAACATTGTTGCCATATGTATCACAATGTTTCTGCCGTTGTAAGCTCCAGCCTTCTTCAGGTGGTAGGAATGTCGAACTAAACCCTTTATTTCGCTCGCTTGGGTAGACTGTTCTAGTTCAATGTACCATGTGTAATGGATATTAGTTATCAGTTATCTCCAGTTACTTCGCCTCTCCAAGTTCTCCACTTCCTTAAACAGGTATTGAACTCAAAATCTTTGGGTCCTGTCACTGGATCTCACTAAGGCCTTTATCCACTTTGCCATGTGTCCTTCAGGAAATAGTAAAAAATGTAAATAGTTAACATAATACCTCATCTCATAAATATAGACAGTTTCTGCAAAATTCATCTTTTATATTTCGTCTAGGTTTAGGCTAAGTTAAGAATATCAACGGCGTATATTCTATAAAACGTGGGAAACAAATAATTCCATCGACTATCTTCCTGAGAAAAGATACATATATTCCATAGGTAGGACATGTAAGATTACGATAGATTGTACCACGAAGAGGACCTACAGCAACACCATCTGTCTTTGTTAGGGTGTTATGAAAGTGCTCATAAAACGAACTTGATGGATGCAGTTAGAAATAATTCATTTCGAGAATAAATACCTCTTCCAGCTTACGGATTTAAGAGAAACAATACACGTTACTTCATATATATTTTAACTGATTCCAAAATCCATAGTTGCAATAATTATTTACATCAACATAAATTTAACTCGAGTAGAGTTCAATACGATTGCATGATGAGAAACATAATATTCTTACGAATGAAGCTGAATAGTCTGGTACAATATTCCCACATTTTAACTCATTCATCGCTACAGTCTCAATCAGTTATGAAAGCGCAAATAATAAAAGTACGAATGCTATTATTAAGTAAAGGAAAAATCTAACATATGAATCTACATATTATATAGAAAATGCACCAGCAGTTTCTGTGATTTTTTTGCAGTGAGGTCTTCTAATGTAATATTCTTTATTATGAACACTCACTCACAGAATGGTAAAGTATAGTACATAATCTAATCATTCATTCAGAAACAATTATAGTTTACGTTTTTGTCCGTGAGATGACAAAAGAATAGTTGTAATTGAGTGTACTGATGATAACGAACATATGTGTATCATTCAATCTAACTATTAATTTGCGCCAAGATAGGAATGATTGTATCGGTAAAGCGTTGGATTTCTTATATATATATATATATATATATATATATATATATATATATATATATATATATATATATATATATATATATATATATATTGAGCAAAAAATGTAACAAAACTTGAATTTTTTTTTAAAATGACTGTTTTTCATGGAGAAATTTTAAACATTTCTCGCATAAGGTTACGAATTTTATAATCTAAAGTTTATGTAGACAAAAAGCTATAATCCGAGCATTTTATTGACAAGTTGACATTTTTCTAAAATGAGGAATTTTACACTTGATTAAAAGTATAAGACCAGAGAAAATAACATCTACGAAATTGTACGAAAAGTGTACGAAAACATTCAGCAAACAAATGTAATAATGAATTCTATTCTACTGGTTTTGATGACTTCAAAAGTTCTTTGGAGCATAACAGAAATTAGTGTTTCCATTAAGCTGCGAGGAATATTGTTCAAGCTTCTGAATATAGCTTCACGAAATTCATTATTTGTTGATCATTTTTTGCCATTTCGATAAACATTTTCAACTGGGTTCAAGTACGGTGAGCATGCAGGATGTCTCAAGAGATGGACCCCATTTTCTTGTAGAAAGGTCATGGTCTGGCATGCAGCGTGGATTGCAACATTATCCTGTTGAAATAGCCATCCATCCACACAGAAACGATAGCCCTCTGTCAAAAACGATGCTTTTTGTAGCAGGCTAACATAACCAACCGCTGTCTGACAACTCTGCACCATCTGGATCTCCATCGTCCCTGTGTAAGAAAAGGCACCCCATACCATTTGGGACTCGCCTCCTCTTTGACCTGTGAGAAAATTTCAGCAAGCATCTTTTTGCTATGCCAATATAATTGGAAGCAATAAGAACCATGTAGACTCAATTTTTTCTCATCAGAAAACAGGACTTTCTTCCACATCTCAATGTCCCATGTTTGTTATTCACGACCAAACATTAAACGGTTCACTTTGTGACGTGAAAGCAGCCGAGGGATTTGTTTGCGCTTTTTACTTGGCATGACTTTTTGTCGTAAGGGTCGTCTGATGTTTACTGGCCTGCAATAAGCATCTGTGTCTGCCTTAATTTGACTAGAATAAAATCCACTGTCTTTCACAACAACCCGTCTTATTCTCCTAATCAATGCTGAGAATTGTTTGGGCCTACCAGTAGAATTTGCATTTCCATAATTCGCACTGTCCTTTAGAAAGTTGCAAATCATAGTTTTACTGTGATTTACCTTAGCTGCGATCGCCCGCTGAGACAAACCTTGACTATGGATATCTAGAGTTTGTTATTGCTTTAGGCATGGTGACACTTTTACGCAGTGATTACTAATATCTAAATGAACTAAAATCATTAGAATTACCCTAGATCTAATAAGTTATACCGCCTGGTTTTATAATTTTGATCAAGTGTAAAACGCCTCATTTTATAAAAATGTCCATTTCTGAATAAATTGATCGGATTATACCTTTTTGTCTACAAAACCTTTTAGATTATAGAATTAGTAAGATTAAGTAAGCAATAGTTTAGAATGAATCCATGACAAACAGTTCCTTATAAAAATATTCCAATTGGTCTTACATGTTTGATGAGGAGTGTATATATATATATATATATATATATATATATATATATATATATATATATATATATATATGATATGGAAGAAAGGCATAATTCAAAAAACATATTAGTCCTTGTTGCGCTTGCAATAGACCTGCTCAGACTCTGTGTATCGTTACTCAACAACAACTCTTTTCCATGTGTAAACGAGATTCGTAATTCTAAAAGTATGCTATAGATATCAGAGTTCATTTCAGTATTTATCATCACTAAGATCATGTACAAGCAGTGTCAACTTCGGGAAGTTTTAAACATAAAGTTTTATTTTTCATGTAGAAGGTTTGTCGTCTCGTAACATCAACTCTTACCATCTTTTTAGGAAAATTCTATTATGATATTTAATCAGCAAGAAAAATATTCTCTCGCAATGGTTTAAAGGTGCTGGAATAGATAATATAATCATGTTGTTGCTTTATGCAGAATATTATCGAGTTCTCAGCACAAGGAAGACGTTGTTGAATGTATTAGGTAACAAGTTTCCATGCATCATCAACTTAAATTAATTACGACAGTTAGCACAACACCCATAATATTATGGTATCTAATCCCAAGAATGAACTTTTCAAATTTTTCACAATTAATACCTGCCGGGGTAATTGTTGTTTTAAATGCCCAACTAGGATAAACATATTAAGTACAGGTACTTAGAATATTTTGTACTCGTAACTGTTAACATCTTTTTAAAGCCCAAACTTTAGTGAATACTGAAACATGGAAGAGTACTATTGAGGTGTCCGCTGATCAGATGTCTACTTGAAAACACATTATGCCTATATATTTGATTTGTCATGTAATGCTTAGGTTTCACTTTCTCTACATCCTATCTCTTTAGTTTAGGCCCCAAAGGAAGTATAGTAAAATTTGAATTCACAAATTATTTGTTTAAAATCACAGCTGAAATAAATTTCATATAATGTTATTATATTGGCAGTGACTACTAACTTTTTCCAGTGTGGTCTGGTTAAACAATGTTTGAAATTGAGGGGATTTTTACGGTTTAACAAGTCTTTCTGGGTTATTTTAAGCCGAAACATATTTAGGATTGTAGGAATAATCCTTTTAACATTGTATGAACAATATGTTTTGTGAATAGTAAGGATTTCCCATATTTCAATACTAAACACAGGAGGAGTTGTGCTCGCCATTTTGTAAGGTTATTTTCATGTAAATGAATGTAACGAACCAAATTGGAATTCGAACTCTGCTATCCACGTTTTCATTGCGAGCATCTATGCATTTCACCGTGAACACATCTCGTTGTTCATGATATCTTCTTTTGAAATCAATTCAGCTAAAGCATGGTGATATTGGTGCTAAAATGTAAGGGACTACTGGAGCTGAAATAGAACAAGACATACTTTCGATAAAACTGGGAACACAAACAACGGTTAAATATCTACTCCTGTTCAATAGAGCGAAATGGAGGCGAATCTGTCTATTTCTATGTGCCATGTCGCTTTCATGCTGAGGGCGGTTATTGCTCCCCAAAATGTTCTATCCTTTATAGCCACTAAAAAAATGTGTCTCTTTTTTTTTCTCTTCGCCAATACCAATTATGCTAAATATTTAAACAAACGAGTAGAATATAGTATCAGTCATAATTCTCTGTCGTATTTGCCTTTAATATCTCCTGTGATTATCAAAATTTCCAAACCCTCATTCTTGATTAAATTCCCGAGAAATATCAAATGATTTTTTCTGGTGATACATATAAGTTTCCTTATGAAATCACATTTACTCCATGTTATACTCAGGATTCTTCTGTGGAAACACAGTTCTGCCGATTCATATGGTATTTGAGGATAAGTTTCAGTATACGCGGCCATACAGGAAGACCAATATTCCATCACAATTCAATACAAATTTTTCCTGTTTCTTAATTCAGTGATTATATATTGGAAAGCTACTATCGTTATCACAATGCGCTTTCGAATTTAATTGCCACATTTCTCCTTTTCTGTTAAAAGACGTCCTTGATATTTAATCTTATTTTTTTGTTTACTTTCTTGATTTTGGTATATCCAATTGGTAATTCGATATGTTCAAATTATACCATAAAGTATGAAAAAAGATGTCCTATTTATTATCATAATATTCTATATGGATATCTACTGAATCATCCAGATTGAAAATGTCAACTAGAATGATATTGGAAGATCTCTTACATTGGATATTCATACCAATTATTGAATCTGGGGATATGGTATTTTAAGTTCTCCCTCGAGATTTCAAGGCAAATGGACTCGTTATCTTTTAATATTTAACATTCATATTTATAAGATTATTGTCTTTCCCTAAAATGTTTAACGAAGGCAAGTGTTTCCCACATGAGATTTCTCTATCAAAATCACTTACAGCGCCATTAAACTTCCCGCCACCCTAAGTGTTTCATTGAGTTATTGAGATATAATTAACTTCTCCCTAATACTTTGTCTTTCTACTGTCAAAATAATACCTGCGTAGTTGTTAGGACGTAGAAAATATATAAATCTCAGCTAGGAAAAGCAAGAATAATGTCAATAAGTGTATTTATTTATCGCATCAATTAGAATCTGGGAGTTGCTTCCTTTATTTGAAATTACAATCCATGAAAATCATTCAGTGTATATCTAATCATTCTAACGTGTATATTTGTTTAAATATATGCTATTATTAGGTCATATTTTGTAAATGATATTTATTTCATCAATATATACTGAAATGTGCATGGAAAATTACATATAAATATTCAAGTTTTAATTAATGAATTTTAAATATTGTCAATGCAATTATTTTATAATGAAAATGTTAATATTAGGAGTCGTTTTAAAAAGAATATAGTGCAGTATGAATTCACAAATCATAAATTCCCCTTACTATTCAACTTCAGAAAAATCATTTCACTGTTAAACTAACAGGAATTCAAGTCTTTGCCGACTGACTTCAAAAAAATATATGTAATGTTATATCGATAAGAAAAAAACAATGTACACATGAAAAATCCAAATCGACGTAAACTATTATAACACGTGCCATTTAATATTTTCTTTTATTGAGTATAACCTCTTCTCTTCAATCAAATATATAGAAAATGATTTGAAACAGTAAGAAATAAATTAATATGTCACTGAAAGCATAAACGTTGCTTTCATGTTCTAAGATTAAAAAAATTTACAAGGTCAAAACTTTCATACTTCTTTAAATATTTGATCGGATCTTTTTGATTGAAGAATTGAAATATATTAGAAACAATTAAAATTTCTTTGTACTCCCCAGAATCAGATACTTAACACATTGCCGCTACTGGTATTCATTATTAAAATAAAATTAAATTTATGACATTAATTAAACGGATAAAACAAGAAATCTCGTATCAATTATATATATATATATATATATATATATATATATATATATATATATATATATATATATATATATATATATAGTTTATGCAAAACTAGGTAATCCGCATGGGTAGAACAAGGAGGATGATATCCGGAGAGCTCAATGTAAAATTCAGAGCCGATATGTTTGAATAAAAACAGACCACTTTAAGGTTCCATGTAATAAGTTATTTCACCATAACCCCTTTAACAGGGCTCTGGATCATCAGACTTTACTTCCAAAGGTTGAAATGAAAAATGAAAAGAAATTCACACGTTTATGACGGACCGCATCAAGCATATGTAAAATTAACGAAGTGAGGAAGTATGGTGGGAGAGAATATAAGATATGCGTGGGTTAGATGTACCATTTCAATTCCTTATTCTTAACCCCACTGTGTGTCGGCTAACGCGTATTGTCTCTAGATATAGTTGGGTAAGGGGTGAGGGAGAAGACCGACATTAAAGAAAGAAGCTACAACAACCCTAATAAATTACATTCCACTAGGGCAGGTTTCATTCAAATTCTTAGACGCTGTTAATTCGCATTACTTTAAAGGGCATATTTGGGAGGTTAAGGTTTGATATAAATCTAAATGTCTAAACAATCTACGAAGAATTTAATTTGAAGTTCGTTGGAGTTTTGGGTATTTTCTATGAAATAGTCGATTGGAAAAACTCATAGAGAGTACATTGAAAAAGTAATCCATTTTATATTTAGTAATCTATTATATATCCATACTCATATACACTTCCACACATATCCGAACCCCTATCTATATCCACATACCTATATCTCACTATATACCTATGGGTTCTTATATACACCTGCACACACATCCACACGAAAAACTATATGTATATTCCCGTATTTACACATATACACCTGCAGAGAAACACATATCCACATATTTACATACATATCTACACATACACTTATACTTACATATATACATATACACACATAAAATCACCTGCATATCAATATACATATACATCTATGTACATACGCTCATATACATTTATACACATATATGTATACACATATACACATGCACACACACACACATATGCATACATGCATACACATATACATACACATACACACATACATGCATATACATCATAATATGCAATATATCCACATACATACATACATATGCGTACATATGCACGTACAGATATATACACACGTACATGTCTCTATCCTCATGTCCACCCATACACCCACTTATGCCTGTAATATAATGTAATTATATCAATATTTAATTACATTATGGATACCCAATTCGTATAATTATACCTATCTTTACACATGTATTACCCGCTCTTTCATATCTATGGTAAAACATATAGGTACCTATCTAATTGTACACCTCCTCACTCACATTAAAAGTAAATAAATAAATAAATATGCCTCTCTTTCCATATAAAAACATATACATGTACATATCAACAGGTGCATCAGTGTTCAAATACAATATCATAGTTGTATACCTACAGTCATATGTTGGTGTTCATGCGTGCATCGTAATATTTCCAAAAGCAAAAGGAACAAAAAATCATTCAATGTTATTCTTCCTTTATAATTATTTCTCAATGTATTTACTGAGGTTTAGGTTGTTTTTGTGCCGGCATTTAAAAACTAGTTCATTGTGTATATTTAGTAATATGTCTGGCTCTTTATGTTTGATTATGAAGATTTTTTTCTTTATGCATACGTCACATCTGTCTCTGAAGTTCTTTGGAGTTCTGGCTCTTGATATTATTTTCCACTTTATTTGTGGGGTTAAGCCACTCTCCAACAAATCCTAATAATGTTTTGATAGTGCCGTTTGGTTCTTTTTACACTTATTTTTGAAGGACTGGCGATGGTTGTACAGTCGGTGTTTCCAATCTCTCGCCGATATTCCTATGTATATCTTTTTCTCCTCAACCTTTTCTTTGGGGAAAATTGTTGCTTCATATATTGTGTTCTCTGCCATGCATATTCCTTCAACTGGGCACTCTAATCCTGTCCTGAAGTTGCATGTTGATTTTTCCATTCGGATTGTATCATGATTTTGTATTAGATTATATATATATATATATATATATATATATATATATATATATATATATATATATAGCCTCGGAAGGCAATTGGTCTGCCGCAGGAAGAAATAGCAACCTACTCGCACGATACATGATCGCCTAAGTGTGTATCACGCATGTCACATAAATGACTGTATGGTCTATTTTTATAATATATAATATCAAGATCCTATATCATTCGTAACAATCCCAAATCCAAAGCTACAAATTTAATAATACAACAACTTACTGTGATTGGCTGAAAAATATCAATTATATGTCAACTACATCCGAATGTACCGATCCCTATTTTTGACCGGAACAAAAATACATTTTCGCGAAAAATTTTGGTGTCATCCACGTGACGCAAATTGTGTATATCAACGACGAAAAATACAGAAACTGCCAGTGAAGTGGGAAAATCCAACAAGAAGCTATATCGCACGTGTCACTCTTCTTCATTTCAGTCTATAAGTTAAAATTATTTTAACACTAAAACAGTCTGCATCTCTGTTTCAACACAAGCCAAGAAGTATGAAAGAAAGATAACACAATTAAAACACCAAGTAATCTACTTCATTCACAAAATTTTCGTAAACCCCAAGCTGTTTAATTTCAACAAATCAAAATTATTCTGAATTATAACATCGCATTTTCACACACGTTATTCCACAAATCAAGATCTATCTAGTCAGAACATCACTAAAACTCAAATGCAAAGAAACAGAGACCAATGAATGCTTTAAACGACCTTTTTAAAAAATGTTTGTACCTTTTGTTATATAAAAATTACTATTTATTGTTATTTAAACACTTTTGTCTTGAATAATGGTGTTCTCTTGTTATTCATTATATTGTTACATTTGCGACAATATATTTATATTGTCGCAAATGTAACAATATAATGGGATTATTGACGTCTGTGGATAAGAACGCAAGACCTGATCCCTAGAAATATTCTTTAGTTTGTATTTCCTAACTCACACGTTTTGAGTAATATAATGCATATGTAAAAAAGCCATATGAATATATGAATACAGACACATTAAATATTACTATTGAAATTACTGTTGGAAATGCTAGTCTGGTCATCGATAGCGTCATTTATCATATGCTCTTCTCACAACTGTTTACTGAATAATTGTTCCTTTGTGTGACAATGCGTTATATTTTTCGAAATGATTTAAAAGAGCCATGGCTTAAAAAAAACGTTTGAATTACATTTTACAATTCAAGAATATAAAACGAATAAATATAAGCCTATTTGCATTTCTTAAAACTTCCGTATAATCAATAGATATTGTAGTTTTTTGGCTTCTATGATGATTCCAAGGATCATTATTGATTGAATTTTGAATTTCTTAATTAATTAAATTGCTACTTTTAATTATCGTTCGAAATGTGGGCCATGCTTCTTTTCCATGCATGATGTTAACCGAACCATCCATTTAAAATATTTAATCACTTAAATTGCAAATGTACCCATCGAGACGAATAGTATAACTCAGACTCTATCCAAAAATAGATCTGCTACACATTAAAAATGAATGTCTAAACATTGAGACTAATAGTTAATATTTATATAAATATATTCAGTATATCTCTCAGGATAACTTTTTATATATGTGTTTTATATGCAGTGGGTTATGTTTGCAAACAAGTATATAAACTTATCAGATTTGATTTTACACGAAATATAAAAGCATACACAAATTCGGCTTGTTCCACAAACGCTTTAATATTCACAAAGGTAAAGAAACAACTTTTTATAGTTACCAGTAATAGGGAAAAGAGAGGTATTGCCGTGTTTCAAGATAAGTATTTAAAGAGGATTCTAAAGCCAGACAAACAAATAAATTAATGATCAATTTGAGAATGGACCCACATTTCCAATATTGGCTGGGCTTCTCAAAACATTTGCAAAATATTGATACTCATTTGCTAATGGGAAACAGATGGTCATCGCATGATGATGAAACTTTGGATGTACATCTTGAGATAATAACTAATTTTGTATATTGGCACAGCCGCAAAAAGGGTTAGCGTTTCGTATTTTCTTCCACATTTAAACTTTATTATTTGAAATTATTATGCTTTATAATAAGTCTTAAGTATATTTTTCCTTGATATTTACACTTCTTCTGTTTTAAGACCTCAGGAATTTATTTCATAACCAAGTTGTATTCATCAAATTAAAAATGAGCTTTGAAAGTAGAATTTTAACTACAAATTTTGCCTAGCCATTCAGAAATATTTATGAACTTCACGTTAACATATTGATATAGAATAACAAAAACATAAGTAAAAACAAAGGAAATTGTGCTGAATTGCGATATAATATGGCAGTGAAGAGACTTGAAATAAAAAAGGAACATTTTACAAGAAGAATGAGACATTTCCTTGACGCATTATGAGAAAATACGCCGGAGATAATTTGATACTCGTATGTCACACAGAAGTCAAGGGAAACTGGGTAACTATCTAAATACTAAGGTACGACTATTTAGTGACTGAATAGCATAAGATGTTGCTGTTGCATAAAACACTCAGGTGACACCTGAAATTGTTTGGTCAAGATCCGGTAAAACAACCTATTGATTTACACATCCACATGACAATGAAGACAAAAAAAGTAGAGTCAAATAGCAGGTATTTTTTCTATGGATATTGAGCTATATAATAGCAGAACAGGGACACAGATATGTGATGAAGTAATAGATTGCTACTAGCAACAAGAAAATACGTTTTGGAGAACCGTAATTATACGTATAAATTGGTTAGGCATTTTATAAATGATTTGAAAAGAAAAAGTAACCTTGTTGAACAAAGCGTTGGATGATTGCCTTTTACCAATCTTGCCAATAAAATTATTAACACTCAAGATTCTGGTTTTTGAGATGGAGTGACATTTACCACTGCAAATTTGAAACCATTTAACTCACCAATCAGAAAAAATGTTGTTATACTGTTTGTTATTTTCAGAAATGTAAAAAAGATTCTTTATTTGACACATCTCTCTTTTAACAATGTGGCATATTCACATATTTTAATTTCCGGCAAACTTTCCGTTCACTTATTTTCTCTAAATGATTTTCCATTTCTTATACACTGCAAGTCTTCTTTTACCTGGAGAAACTGCTTGCTAAAAGAAAGTGTTCTTTTCTCAAATTTCCTTTAATATTTCTCACTTGTTCATTCCGGATGTCACACTTAACAATTTAGTTATTGAAATGCCTCATAGCTCTCATCTGTTAATGGACCCTGTCCTTCTCTCAATAGCACATTGTCTCAATGAAATCGTCTGTTTAGATAGGCTTCCTCCTACATCACATAGCAAGAGGACATTTTTTTAAATATGCATTTTCTCATTATTTATTTAGTCTTTTTTTGAAAATAATTATATTATAAATGCCATCGTGTCGTTTTAGTTCCTAAAAGGCTTCATGCGCTCGGAGTGGCGATCCTTTCCCTAAATTTATGCTGCCAGTAACCACAAATAATTAAACATAATTTATTTTTCGTGTTTTCCCTTAATGAAAATTGATTCCACATTAACTAAAACGTATTTAGACCAGACAAATGACGTGACCTTATTGAATATTTCAATTTGGAAAAGTTTTGGAGTAGCCATGGCAAAATAACCGAACTTCTCCATTGTAAGAGTGTCCTAATTGATTAACATCTGCATGGCTTCATGATCAGATGTATTGTAACAGAAAATTCTAATAGTGATGAATTAAAAGTGCAAGAACTTCCTGAAGCTGCTGTTGATTTGCTATTGTGCGAGTGTTTTATTAAGGATTTTATGCATTTCCTTTAAAGTAAAATCTAAATTAATCTATTTTATAAATGTATTATATAGAGCATTGAATTAAATAATATTTGGATTTTAAGGAGTAAATTGAAATAGGATAAACAATTTGAATGCAATATTATATATGTAGCTGATTTAATATCATTTCTATATATTTTGCATTTTTCGAAACCATATATCTGCTCTAATACCATTGTTTTATATTTTTTATTCGGTCGAGCTAGCTCGGATATAAATGAACCTTTTACTATTTTGAATCAAGCTCGGAATATCATTAGTGGAGCGTTCTGTGTCACAATCCTTACTCCATGGATTGCTGTCAAGAGCAGTAGATCACTCACGAATTCTTGTTTTCTCGTTAGTACCGTCCTGCATAGCGCATACTGGTTTCGTGAAAGATTGCAGAAATATCAGGGTTTGGTCCACAGAGCTGTTATTTATTTGGCTGACACCTCCAAAAGATGTTAAATATAGTTCCCCTCGTTTGTTGATAGGTTCCATCACGCTTATACTCTCCGGATTTAGCTAATGTCAAAGCAGCGGCACCATAGATTAGCACCGCCTCTACAGTGGCTCAAAAGTATCTCCGCTTGTGATTGCCTGGTAGATCAGATCTCCAGTTTATATCCATTTTATTCAAGGTGGCCCGAGATTTAGCTATGAGAATTTTCACATCCTTTTCAGTAAATATTTTTTCACTTCTTAGGTAAATGTTTCGAAGAAATTTATTGATTCATCTGAGACAGTTTGTAAAGGATTGAGTTTTAGAGGCATTGACATAGTCGAAGAGTCGAAGTTATACTATTATATTTTTATAAAATTATTGCGGAAATAGATCTTATGATATATAGATTTATTGACTTTCACTAACTGGGGTGTGCATTATTGTTAATATTGCATATATGATCTAATTAATTCCCATCATTCAGAAATTAAAATGCGGTTCTACATCTCATTATGTAAACAAAACCCAACTTTTTGAAAACATTTGTGAACAAAGTTGGAAGTTGCACTAAGCATATTCCGTGGCAATTTCTGAGATGACGATTTATAAACCTTTCTATTAGTTACATCCTAATTTCTGCATCTTTAATTATCATAATGTCTGAGCTGTTGATAATATGATAAAGGAATATTTCATTGTATTCACACGTAACATGTTGTTGAGCAAATAAACTGGCTTAAATGGAGGAACGCTGCAGTTTGTTCACTCGATCTACGTGTGTAGCATCCATCGTCCGTGTTTCCGGATTTTGTCCATTGATTGAAGATAACGTATGAAAGTAACATGAACGCTTGCTAATTTCTGAGACAATTCCCTCGTAGTCTAGCGCGGTTTTTCTTTAATCAAAGCGCGCCATTTATTTTCGACAAAATGAACAAGTCAACCAGAACCCGGAGAGTATATGTAAGTTCGAAAAAGTTTTCCTTAAAACTTGAAAACACATTTGTACCATTCTATCGCCGATGTAATTTCCGAACACGGTAGACATATATCGAGCAACTTTGAAATATTTATGCCCTAGATTAAAAGCAAAATGTAGATTTCGAACATTTCTCACACATGTCTAGTTGATATTTTATCTCGTGGCACGTCTGAAATAAAATTTCAATAACATTAGGCAACAGTTTCAGTGGATGACAAGCGTTAAAAATAAAAAAAATAGTTAGAAAGATTATTCTTCCACATCATTCGCAGAACATAAACGATAACTAATACATTAATAAATGCTGCCCGAATTTTATATAAATAAATGCTGGTTGAGCTTTGTCATATTGCATCCATGATTTTATGAATTACCTGAATAATTGAATTATTGATGACGATAAAAATATTTTCTCTAGTACATGTACTGTCTTAATATATTTAAAAATCATTACTTAAAAGTCTTAATACATCAGGTTTAATGAATACTTTATCGGAAACCCGAGTGATTCATGAGTTTCTGATAAAGCTATTGCATATTCGATATTTTGACCTTATGTTTACACTGGATGGAACACAGCCACAGTCAAACGAAGCCAGTTGTTTGTAGTATTATTTCACTAACAAGTAGAGTTCACGGTAAGGAATTAGTATCAAAGAATCGATTCCGAATGCTCAGGATGTCCTCACAGCAGCAAACGTTGCAAAATGTGATATCGGTGAGACAAATTCTAATTTGTCAACGTTACTTTCGTTTTCGTCATAATGTCCTTGACATCGTTATGAACCCATCTGTTCTAAGATGCTATGTTTTTGGTTGAAACAAGTATATAAGAAGGACTAATTTATATTTAAGTCTATGGAGAATGTAACAGTAACTACTTGCGGTAGTCTGGGATAACTAGCATTAGTCAGCAACCAGTCAACTGCCCGAAAGAGAAAAGTATTCCAAGCTAAGCTGACATAGCTGCATTCCCAGCCTATAAGAATGTGGTTTTTACTCTTCTTCGACACAATAACGCTGCGTCAGCTTCAGTAGATTCATCTGCAAATTTTCTGAAGCTATCATCCGCAAGAGGTTTGTTGGTAAAATCATGAGAGTCAATCTCCTGAGCGAAAAGCTGTATAATTTTCGCCTTCCCAGGGCTGGTGTCTTAACTATCATGACACATAGACAGTGAAACGATTGATAATATAGAGAGCGTCTTAAATATTTCGAAGAACTCTGAGAGGGTGTGGCGTATGGCGTCACTAGAATAACTACTAAGGAATCTCTGGAAGTGTCTATTCTGTTATCAAGTCTTTTACATCAGTTAGGTCTTTTGAAACCGTTGTTAAAGATCAGCCCCCTGCAGCACATAGTCTGTCCACATCAGTATCTTTCTGTAGAACTCCAATTCTCTTGATTCAAAGGGCTTCTTTCTCTGTCAGAAGATTGTTTACCATTCGCTATGTCGGAAGTCTAATATAACATAACATTAGTGTATTTGTTTCTTTTATTCTAACGAAAACGTTTCTTTCTTTATAGTTTGTTTAGATTTGGGAATGCATCATTTGGTATTCAAAAGCATATTCAGATTTCAGTCTTGTATATTCAGTCCTCTGTTAAAATATTTCTCAGATATTTAAATTTGTGTGCATGTTTTACTTTGATATCTCCAATTTGTAATTTGCATGATGAGTTGTTACATTTCATAATAACTATTCATTTCGCCTGGCAATTTTTGTTTGGTGAATGTTTTCTAGTTTTTTTTTTCCCCTACAATCTATCAGAGACATTTTAGGTTCCTTCCTGGGTCTGCTATCAACACTATGTCGCATGCATATCTCATGTTGTTATGATTGTGGCTGTCATAAATAAATTATTGAAGGAATTTTAATTCTCTCAGAATTGCCATAATTTATATGCTGAATCAGTCAATCCTTGTCTTATATTAACTCATTTTCTATCCGTACGCAGGCATTTTATTGCTAGCATATCATCTGGAATATTCCTTTCAGAATGTAATTATTACCGAGCTGTTCTAACATGTTTTTCTGGCGTATTAAACGCTTTTGCATATTATATAAAACAAATATACAGATGATTCTGCATTTGTATTGCTCTTTCTGATATATTTAAGAGTATAAATATCACATCCCATTTTTCAGTGGATTTAACGATCCGGCACTTATCTTGTTATCATTCCGGTTTAATTCTTTTGTTTGAGCTATTCCTCAAAATTCGGATGATGTTTTGCTAAATGGCTCATTTGTCTGATTGCCCCATGGAGTTCACATATATTTGAAACTTGCTTCTTAGGCACCTCTATGAAGTTGGATCTACTTAAGATTTTAGGTATATTACTACTGCTGTATATTTAATTTCTATTATTTCAGTACATTGTTGTTTTTTTTGGTTTTAGTATCGCAAATCAACAGTTAGTATTTCATGAGTTATTTCAGTCAAGTTAAGTCTAAGATTGATTTAGCGGTTGTTTCTGGAATTTTAATCATTATATGTTAGAACTTATTCTTCTGTAATTTGTATCCGAATTATAATAATTTGTTTTGTAATGGATATATATTTTCCCAAAAGAAAAATAAGGAAAGATGTTCCTTTTAAATGCTTAGGAAACCGCTCCCTATTTTTGGAGACAATATTAAGGAAGCCATTGTGATGATTTCAAATTTCCAACGCATTAATATATAGTTTATGTTTTTAACATATAACTTGGCGAGTGTTAAAATGGTTAAAAATGGTAGATAATGGTAGCTACCAATTCAATATTATATTTTGTAATCATAGCGTTATTAGTTATTATCAATATATATGTTTTTTTTTACTTTCACCATATAATTGAAGTATATGGTTTTGAGTTTCTGCAATGTCACTTACCTGACTCTGGTATTTCTTGCGTTTGTTTGTCATGATGTATATATATATATATATATATATATATATATATATATATATATATATATATATATATATATATATATATTTCATTAAATAATATAGACAAGTATGTATGAATGTAAAAATGCTGCGTAAATACACACAAATATATATTGTGTGTGCATTTACGCAGCATTTTTTCATTCATACATGTTTCATTAAATACTATTGTCGAGTGTTGTCTATTTATTTTATGTAAAGAATTTACATTAAATAAATAGACAACACTATAATTCGGATAAAAATAGAAGATTATGTTCGATGCTGCAAGTATCACATAATTATTCGAATAATAAGGTGTATTGGCTGCGGTTATACGTTGTCATGCAATTGTATGCAAGTGCAATGTGACTTTACACTTAAGACTTTGTGGGTTCTTATTCAAGCAAAATATTTTGGTAATGACTCCAATTGACGATATTATCTGCTTCGTTTGACCTTAACAATGAAGAAAAGCTAACAACTTTAATGTCTCGACAAACAAAGAGCATAAGTTTTTTTTTTTTTGTGTATAGCTTTAGGTTGGTGAAATTCCCTATTACATTCGCTGCTACCCATGGACACAATTGTGAGATGGGATTCGAGTGTACTATTTACGTCAGGGTGATGATTCTACCTAGGAAGGTTTCGGTAGCAGGAATGCACTTATATGTATAGCAGAAGTTAACTATTTCTTAAATCTGAGACGCAGTCAGCTGATGAGGCTTCTGTTGACCAGGGTTAGATGTTTGACGTGCTCAGTATTAACAGTCATGTCTGCGCGAAAACTATTTAAACCATTTTCGTCATCTCCAGACACTTGAATATTCATTTCGACAAACAGCGTAATTGTACTGCTTTCATTGTCAAGATCGATCTTTTAAATCATTCAGTATACACTAACTAAACTAAATTCATTTTATAGGAGTAAATTCAACATAACATTTTCCCACACTTTTCCGGAGTCATTGGCAAAGATATAAATAAATCAAATGAAAATGAATGGAAATATTATAGTAAGTATTGAAGTTAAAACTACGATAAAATACAACCGTATATTCTTTCCGATTTTCACGAAACGCTTCACAAGTATAAAACCAAACTCACCGGTATTGAAAACAATATTTTAGAATTCAAAATATATATATATATATATATATATATATATATATATATATATATATATATGTGTGTGTGTGTGTGTGTGTGTGCGTGTGTGTGTGTTTGAGTGTCTGTTTGTGTGTGGCTGTGTCTGTGTGTGTATACTCTATTTACATTATTTGTACTATTGTCCACAACTTTCTCGCCATATTTATTACAACGTTTCGGTCGTTGTACGCTCCGGTCTTCTTCAGGTACTTGGAATATCAAACTGCCCCCTTTATTTCGCTCACTGGTATAGACTGTTCTAGTTCCACGTGCACTGTTTTAATGGATGTCAGTTGACAGTTATCTCCTTTTAATTCCCCTCTCGACGAAGTTCTCGACATCCTTAAACGGGTACTGAAGTCACACTCTTTGGGTCCTCTCACTGGATCTAACTCACGCATTTCTACACCGTGTCATGTGTCCTACCACCTAAAGTAGTCCGGAGCGTACAACAGCCGAGACGTTGTAATAAATATGGTAACAAAGTTGAAGACAATTGTCCGAATAATTTAAATAGTGTACATAATGCCTCATCTCAGAAATATAGACAGGCATATATATATATATATATATATATATATATATATATATATATATATATATATATATATATATTATCATGAAAAAAACGCACGAAATATCAGTCAGAAGATATCCCAGTAAAGTATAGACTTCAATTATAAAATAGTGAAAGTGTAGAAAATATGTTGATAATAACTGAGAAAGCTATAAGTAAAAAAAATAAAATTGAATCAGTAGTTACCATTATCTCAACAATTTTAACTTACCCCAAAATGTGTGTTAACAATATAAAAGATATGACAATGCGTTGGAAATTGAAATCTTCAAGATTGCTTCGTTAATATAGTCTCCCAAACAGTGAGTGGATTCTTAATCATTTAAAGGGGCATATTTCCTTATTTTTCTATTGGGAAAATATAACCATTACAAAACAAATTATTAAAATTCGGATACGAATCACAGAAGACTTTGTTCTAACATATTATGATTAAAATTCCAGAAAAAAAAAACAGCTAAGTCTATCTTAGATCCTACTTGACTAGAATAACTCATGAAATTCTATCAGTTAATTTGAGATACTAAGACGCATTCAAAACCACCAATGAACTGAAATAATAGACTTTAATATATGTCTGAAGTAGAATATCTCACCAAGCTGAAACACAGAATATCAAGTGGGATAAGTATGGTAGAATAATTTGTGTCTACCTTTCGGGAACCGCAACAAAGCACTTTTTACTACAGTTTCTATTTTTCCCATCAGCAGAATCAAATAACAAATGTAAAATAGAATGAAAATTACCACACAACTGTGTATGCAGATGATTGAGAAAAATAACATAAATATGTTTAATCTTAGTAAAGTTGCGTGGGAGATATTGAAGAAAGAAACGGAGTCATTAACAATGTAAGCGGACCAAAATGCAGTAAGATTTTCTACCTCGGACCTGAAACATACAAACCAATGAAATAGTAAATGTTTAAAAAAGAGAAATACAAATAACATGAATATAGATGGAATATATTCGCTGAAAATATAAACTCAAACTATTATTAATTAGTGATTACAATAAACAGCAAATTGTGAAAACGATTTGAATTTAACAATGTACAATAATTATGTAATTCCGAAACAAGTTATTTCCTCTGAATGAGATTCTATAAAATCTTATATCAAATGAATTGAATTTTGCTAGCGAGAAAAAGAGATCTCCTCCTTGTAATCGAAAACAAATAATCCATTAAATCATGGATGCTGTCGAGTGTAAATAGAAGTAATAATGTCATAAATATCAGAACTTTGCCAGAGAAATAAGTAAGTTTCAAATAATGAAGGAAACGCTTACCACCATAATTACTACGATCTTGTAACGTTCTGGAATCACTTTCCGCAATGACTGAAAACTTCATGATACAGCTAAATGATTAGACTATTCAAGCAATATTTGTGCTAAATTTCCAATAGAACTAAGATTGATGAACATTTAAGGAAGTGTTCTCTACGTGTATCAGAAGCAAAATCACTGGAAAATAGCAGTACAAATTTCATAAAATCTTTATTTCATGGATATAAATAAGTTTGGTGGGTATATTTTGATTCTGAGATCAATTTACATGAGAAATGCTACGGCATAGAGAACATTACATATTCGGTGTTTTCCCTTAAAATTCTACCATCAGTTAATATTTTTTTCTTTTGGGTATCTACGATTATTTTATTTTGATTATGATTCTCTTTTTTTCATCTTCTTTCCATATCTTTATCTCGGATTATTTATTTGACTTCGCTTCGTTTTTTTTTAGATTTCAATAAGGAACTTTTTATTTTATTTTATTTTTTTATGATTCTGCCGTGTTTGAACGTTGCATTTCTTGTTATAAATCATTAATTCGCCTTTCTGTTTTCTAACTTCATTATGTCTTTATTTTTTTTTAGTAATTTAGGCGAGGAACATTGTTTCCATTAGAAAGGTAATACGCTCAAGATTTGTTTCTTTTTCTATGTGTTGTCTTTATTCGTGAAGCTGACGAACATGGTTCTCCATAATTTTCTGTCCTCTCAGTAATGTTTATGATTTTACTAACTCTCATAAATCGTGTTCTCCCATCACGCGTCTTTTGTAGGTTATGTGGTGTGTTCCTCAGTCTCTCTTGTCTTTTCCAAGCCTTCTTTCCGTATTATCTGTCGTAGAAATTTCAATTTTCTCCTTGTGATTTTAAATATGCGTTATTTTCCATTCTGTCTATATCTATAATTCTCATAATGTGTGTGTCTGTACGCGTGTGTGTGTGTGTGTGTGTGTGTGTGTGAGAGAGAGAGAGAGAGAGAGAGGGAGAGAGGGAGAGAGATCGGATGTTGTTTATGCGTTTTCACAGTTTTCATCCGATTTTGATGAATTTTTTTTTTTGGGGGGGGGTTGATAGATAATTCTTCAGTGTCATTTTTGAGTCCAAATTGGCTGAAAAACATCACAACGAAGGTGAAAAATCGAAAGAAAAGTGATTTTTTAAACTTTGCACAAAAATCAAATGTAAAAATGTAATGTCTGTAAAGAAAACAACGTACAATCAACTTACAGTGATGAAAGCTAACACAAAATATTATTAGAATTATAAAATAAAAATATATTATAAATATAACTTACTGTATATTATTATTCTTATTAAGTTCCATGGAAGAGGTATTTTTCTTGCAAGATTTTGAAAGCTAAAACGGCCCTTTTCAGCGCCACCCTCATTCAAACTCTTAACCCTCATTTGTAGATGTGCCTCAGTTTTTTTTTTTTTTTTTTTTACGCATCTCACCCCAAGCAAGGCGGGAAGCCACTAGGACGCAAGGGGTTACAGAAAATAGCAATATCAGATAGGAGTGATAGAAGAAAGGATGAGGGTAGTAGATAGATTAAGGCAAATGGAGATGTCGATTGACATTACACTTGAATAGCTGGAGATTATAGCTCACAGAGAAACAGGAGAAGGGAAGGGAGTTCCACAGGCGAGGGGTACGAGACATGAAGCTATTAGAGTAGAAGAGACGGCTACATTTTCGGAGTTTCGACAGTGAAAGTGTGAGAGCGGGATTCCAGCCTCGTATGGCGCTGGAACTCATGATGTCTGTGAACCAGCGAATGCAACTTCTCGGAGCCATTTCCATGAAAGTATTTTTAGAACAGACAGAGGGAGGCGACGGCGCGTCTGTGAGAAAGTGACTGTAGACGAGACGCCATGGCAGGGCCAACCATATTGCATAGTTACACCCAATTGTTGTTACTAATATTGATTTTCGGGTGGGCTGAACTTAAACTGCTCCAAATTAACGGCAAAAATTCCCTGTAATGAAACACCCGGTCAAGGTCGGGTTATACTGCTTGTTATCTCTAAATCCCTATTGTATTTGCTAAAATGTTCTCTTCATAGTGTCGTCAGCATACTTTTGTCGAACGACATTTCTGCTGTTACAAGTGGCTCCTTCATCTATGAGGGGGATTTGCCAAACGTCACTACCATTTACGAGGATTCATTTTCCATAACATTTCATTAATCTTTTGTTTGTTTCTGACGAAATTTTCACGTTTCTTAATACTTTGCTTAGCTTTCGTAATACACCTTTCCCTTCACTAATGTGTCTTCAGAATCCGTTGTCACGCGCCCCACCCAAAAACATTAAAACACTTAATAGATGTTTAAATTCTTGTACTTTTACAATTTACATGTTACACTCTAACTTACGCTTTAGGTAAAATGATAAAGGAAATGACCGGAAATAATATAGTTATTTTGGTATCATTGTTTTGAGGGAATAATATCGAGCATCAGATTCAACATGATTAACTGTCTATATTTCTGAGATGAGGTATTATGTACACTGTTTATATTATTTGGACTATTGTCCTCATCTTTGTCGCCATATTTATTACAACATGTCGACCGTTTTAATGGAAAGTCGAACTAAACCCATTATTTCGCCCACTTGGGTGGACTGAGCTAGTTCCACGAGCCATGTTTAATGCTATCAGTTATCTCCCCTTAATTCCCCTCTCCAAGTTCTCCACATTCTTAACCGAGTATTGAACTCACACTTTTTGGGTCCTGTCATTGGATCTAACTAACGCTTTTATTCACTGTGCCATGTATCCTTGCGCAAACCTGTGTACGAATTTATGGGTATTATTAACTTAATGTCTTCAGCAACCCTTTTTATATCAGTGCTCATATTGGAATCTTTTCTGTTATCATTGCATGCTTTTACCTGAGCCCATATTTCCATTTTTGTTGTCATTATCGCTTTTCTATGGCACTCATTACTGGTTCCCATATTGTATACATTTCTATATTTGGTCGGCTCAGGAGATTTTCGTGGCCTAGCATATGTGCTGATTCCTAATTTTTATCTTTCCAATGGTGTTCTTTGTCTATGATGTCAACCTGGTCCCTCAGCTGTGATCTCCCTTTTCTCTTCATTTGAGTTCAATACCCGGTTTAGGCAGTGGAACTTGGAGAGGGGAATTAACAGGAGATAACTGACATCTGATATCCATTAAACATGGCACGTGGAACTTGAACAGTCTACCCTAGTGAGCGAAATAAAGGGTTCAGTGCGGCATTACAAACACCTGAAGAAGGCCGGAGCGTACATCTGCCGAAACGTTGTAATAAATATGGCGTCAAAGATGAGCACAATACTCGGAATAATGTAAATAGTCAACATGATTAATTTTCAATATAAAACGGAAAATCAATATCTCCAATATTGCACCTATATATAGGACCTCATGAACATTTGATTATATAATGTTTGGAATTTAACATTTATATTTATCACTTTTACATCCTACCTCCTCTTACAGATTAGTCTAACTTTAAATTATAAAATTACTTACTGCCTTTTCTACTTTAATTTTTAGCGAAACTTCATTAAAACTGGCTCTGATAAATTTCTATGTATTCTTCAGATAGGTTTGTCGTATTCGCTCCATTTCTTCAATTTAGACGATTTGTGGCATATGTCTTAAGTTTTTATTTCGTCGAATGTATGTTGAAAAAATAAATAATAACTTGAATTCAATGATAAAAAGTTATCACGTACAAAATCATTTTACAATGAAGGAAAAAGAACTAAAACACTTAATGAATACAATTAAATATACTCAATTCAGAAAAAAATAGCAATTTTAAAAAGGATTCGAATAGAAATTGGGAAATAAATTAAGATGAATCCGAAATAATAAAATAGGAATTCCTGGAATTATATATGGCTTACAAATGATGAGCTATGCACACACACACACACACACACACACACACACACACATATATATATAT
>CAHIKZ030000369.1:260000-460000 GCA_903632075.3 Acanthosepion pharaonis | reverse complement strand
ATGAGAAATAAAATATTTTGACGATAGCCAAATACTTTTCTCTGCCAGTATATATATATATATATATATATATATATATATATATATATATATATATATATTGACGAGAGAAAAATTTAATCATAATTTGTGTTTCTTTTTTGTCATAATAAATTTTCTAAAATAGTAATGTATCACTTATTTTAACCATGTATTTATGTTATTTTAAGTACCAAACAATTTCGTTTTGTGTTCATCTAAATAACTACCAAGGAATCCTGATATATCTGAACTTAGTATATATATATATATATATATATATATATATATATATATATATATATATATATATATATATATATATATATATGATCTGTTGTGTAAACGTACGTCACAAAGCACTGTTGGATTATCTCAGCAGAATATGTGAATATGCAGAATATATGAATAATCAAGGACTTATACTGCCAGCAAATTTCCTGTATACGAATAGAATATCTAAATTCAGAAGATATACGTCAATATGAAATATGTAAGACAAATAGGTGCCATGAAACCACACTTGTTTAACCTTGTACAGCAAAACCATTCTACGCGAATTAAGTCCTCCCAGAACTCATTATTGAGGCTACAATCTTATCAAGTTAAGTTATCTAGATAGCATTGTGTTGAAGGTAGAGGCAGAAAGAAAACTACAAAACACCTCCTAGCAGAAATATGATCCCAAATTAGAGCTTATCAATCGCATTTACTAAAATTAAACACGCACACACCATGAAGAAAGAAGGCCTGAAAAATATGATACTCATAGAAAAGACTGAAGGCAAGATGAACATTGTAAAACATTGCGTCACATACTTAGTGAACTTGATTAAATGGATGGTAGGATAGGGATGCGAATGAAATGATAAGGATAATGTAGGGTTTCGTATGTGTTTTCTATGTGGATTCATTCCTTTGGTAGGTATTGTGGGCTGTCGATTCTTACTTCTCTTAAGCAGAAAACTATAATTATAACATATTTAACTTTATAGGAATAGTTTGAGAAGAAGTTGCTCCGACATATTTTTTTTTTGGTAGCCTTTTTGTAAACGTCAACATTGAGTTCGCTATTGTTTTGTGTAACAGGATATCTACGAAAGGAAGAGTGTAGTTTGTTCCAGATTAATAGGCGAAGTTTATTGTAGATACAATGTTATTAAGTTGGTTGACAAGATCTGTCAAAATAGTGTTTTGGGGATATATTAGTAGTAAGTCGTCTACGTATTTTGAAATACGAAGTGTTTCGTGGTAGAATGATCTTGAAATGACCACTTTCTCGAAATTCAAAAACTACCCACCCAAACAAGAGTCACGCATAGAAAACACACCCAAACAACTCCGGTTTACTTATCACTTCATCCACAACGCTAAAGGAAAGGCACAAGACACGACCGCAAGGAAAATAACATTATTCGCAATAAGGAATTAAACAAAAAACTGATACCAATTACTAAGTACCAATTCCATAACATCCACTACGCAAAACAATGTCTCACATGTAAGCAACATACTAATAGTCAGAACTAATTACAAACCTTCATAGATATTATCAGAATTAAAAACATGCGTATATAATAATTCACTAGTAGGCATATATAAAATAGTGCCAAATCTCTTGCTCACAGTATATTGGGGATACATGCAGAAATATTTTTAAAACTTATATATGAACACAAAATGGACCTCATAAATAACAATTTAACACATGCACTTGTCATGCACAGGAATAAATTCGACTAAAAATTTGATCTAAAATAATGGCACAACTATCAAAAGATAATGCAAATTACTCAGTTGTAAATACCCGAGATAGCTGCTATCGAATATAATCAAAATATCAATATACACCCCGATTTTTCCCAATCTCACAATTCCTGAAAGAATGGGCATTTCCCCAGTCAACGATCAAACAATTCTGCTGAAAAATCAAAAGAAAATTGTTAAATCCATAATGTCATCATTTGGAGATGTATATCGTAAACGTTTTATTTCATAACATGACAATCTAATCAGAGTCCAGGCTATATTCGTCTTAAATATGATTCTGTTCGAGGATGATATGTGACGTAATTTACTGACTAATACCTAAACCTTTCAGTTAATCTGACTAATATTTAAGAGCATCATTCTATTTAAATAATAAATGAGTAACTAAAATTTTGCTTTGTTTATAGATACTTGTCGCTGAATATAATCATTCTGCTTGCTTAGATAGAATCCAACAGATGACGAAATACGTAGGTTGCGTATATGTTTTATTGTTTTCTTCTTATTTTTTGTCTCTACTATAAAATCGTTTTACCACCTTTCGTTACCCATTTGGTTGTTATATTCGTCCTTATGTTTAAAGAAGAAGCGTTTTCATCTCATTCTTTTCATCTCATTCTTTTCATCTCGATTTTGTGTAAAATGATCAGTTAATAAGATCTTTTATCAGCTACCGGTGAGAGATAATATGTTCATTTATTAATATATATTTCATGGCTCTGTTATATTGTATGTCCAATTCAAATAAAACAAAGTTGTTACCTTGGGCCTCTGGACATTAAACTCTTCTTCTTTAAATACAGGAAAGAATATATAAACATAAATATAATTATCTTTATGGATTATACCCCACAAATTCCACTATGCGAGCTTAAATTATTGGATTTAGAGAAAGAACTATTGTTGGTAATACACCAAATTATATTCGCATATGTAGACATAAAATAAATATCTGCTCAAATATTTTATTCAGATTAATTCTTAATTAATGTATATGATAGTGTGTCTATTTAAAAGAATAATATGTGATCTTCCCCTATGCTCAATATAAAAATAATATACACAACTCATATATATATATATATATATATATATATATATATATATATATATATATATATATCCAAATTTATAACATATACCTGTTATATCATCACTATAAAAATTTCAATATTGTTTCAACACTACTGGTGTTTTATCAATGATTGTGTTCATTGAGAAATAAAGGATTTTAAGAGTTCAAAAGAGAAACAAAACCGCTCAGTAAGGGTAACATTCTTATGTAACCTATGATGAAAAATCAGAATAGAAGTATATGGTAAATTCAAACTAACGTGACAATATACACTAAGAGCAATCTCTTAGTGCATAAAAGTTAAGATTAGATTAATTTAGAAATCAGTTTAACAAATAAAGTTTTAATTTCACTGTAAAATTTAAAATTAATAATTACAAATGTTAAAGTTAAACGAACATCAAGTTTAATATTATTAAAATTTATTCAGAAATGAAATAAGGAGAAATCTTTTTGTTCTTATTGAAATGACAATTTATCAGTTTAGTTAGATGCTGAAGTAAGAAGTATCTACGATCGTTATAAATATTTGATACATCCAAGTCTAATTTCTAATAATGTAGATAGAGAATTTTCTAATGACAGGACAAACACTTCCACATTCTAATTCCCAAAAGTAAATATTATCAGATATATGAACACATAAATATAAAGACGTATATCTACACTGGAAATATACAAAGGAAAAATTCAAAAAAAGAAAAATAGGAATAAAGAAGTAGAAAGAATGAAAAGAAGAATAAATACAAACATATAAAAAATCATGCAAAAGAAAATAATGTCAGACACATGTATATACCTGTAAAAGCATATACACGAAATTAAACGCGTACCTATATGCAAATAATCAGACTCACAAAAATTCAAGTATAAAAACACTAATAAAACAACACAAACCAACTATCAATATTTTAAAAACACAAAAATATAGTTGAAAAAGGGGGTTATGCATCCCGTTTATTTTAAAAGTCAAATATATATATATATATATATATATATATATATATATATATATATATATATATATATATATATGACAAAACTCTAATCCCAGTAAAATATATAACTGCACCATCATCACACCCTTTTATAAAAATTTAATCACGGAAATGTCAGTCAATACTTAGCAATTGATGATTGAGTGCGTCAATCTCCGAGTCGTGTTGTCGCTAGGGTGGATAATATATATATATATATATATATATATATATATATATATATATATATATTATGAAATGGACAAAGTCCAACGGTTATTTTAATTATTTACTTATTTTCTACGAAAATTTCTAGAACATTCAGGCCCGTAAATGCCGTTAATATTTTTTATTATAAACAAAGCATTTGTATCTATAAAAAGAACGTATAAAGATAAAAAAATGTCTTAAAATAATTGTCGGACTTTGTCCATTTCATATTGAGTGACGTCATTTTTTACATTTGAATAACATCTAGCAGATATGAATGTAATAGAAAATCATGGATAATTGTATTTTAAAAACAGTAAAATCGACCTTGCTAACCGAAACGCTCCTCTATGCCTCAATCGGTAAATCTACCTCAGGTGATATGACGATTCCGTATAGAATACATGTTCGATTCCTGTCGGAGGACGCATATTTTCTATGAAAATATATCGGACATGAAGGCCGGTAAAAGTCATCTCACCTCTTGCCGTCGAAATCGTGTAGAAAATAAAAGTTTGACTGATTTTGGGTTCGTTCGTTTAATAAAATATTCAGGGAATATTCAGAGTCTCTGGGCATTTCAATGAAATTTATCATAAAAATACTAGAAGTCAATGATTTAAATTTTTACACTGTGGCTTGAATTTGACATTTACTATATCTCAGGATCTTATTTTCTCAATAAGATCCTGAGATATAGTAAATGTCAAATTCCATGTATCCGAAAAAAGGGAGTATGTCACTATTAAAATTGCATATAAAGAGAAGAAAGTAAAAACGTAGTTTAATTAATTATAGATTGGACTTTTTTATTTATTTAAATATAAAAAAAATCCTCATTTGTATAACCTTTAAATATGACAACGTAACCACGCGAGAGTGATAAAGAGAAGTATTATGTATGGAAAGCCGTTGGTATAAACGAACCGCTTACCATACTTAATAATTCTCGTGTGTGACGTAATGAGCTGCGGTGCGATTTTCGCTTCCAGCGTCATATATGCACGAGTTTGTCGTTGCTTGGAAATCTTCCACGTAAAAAGAAACAGATTATCACCACTGTTTTTTCTCCGTGTCTTTCTTAATATATTGTAATGTAATTGTCATCTTTGATAATGGCTTATGTAAGCCGAAAGCTTAGATAGTATTAAAATAAAAATATGTATCAATATTGTGATTTTCTTTCTTCGTTTAATGATAATGTTATTAAGCTTATCAGATGATATGAAAAGAATTTACATAAAAAAATAGACAATACTTGTCCATATTATTTAATGAAACATGCATCAATATGTGCGTGTATATATATATATATATATATATATATATATATATATATATATATATATATATATTCGATCGAGTCTGATAGAAACCTCAATTGAATGCAGAAAGCACTAGACGGCCGTTGCGTCCTATATTTGTGACTCATCAGCAGTGCGCATCCAATAACGAGAATCATACCAACTGTTCCATTGAGCCTAGTTGACGAAGAGTTTGCAAATCAGACTCTATAATATTAATATAATAATATTATATATATATATATATGCAGACGTCGGATCATTGACTGGTGAACACTCCTAAACTCTACCATACTGTGTCGAAAGGATTCGTTGGCCATCAGGATATGTTGATGAGAGTCTCCGAATTATTATTTCCCGCTGCAGTTGATTCAGGTGGCAACACAGATAGAAATTAAAAGGTTTGAGGTAGAAGGAACGTGTCGTTCTGGGAACCGGTCTTCACTTACCTATCTATCTTTCTGAGTAGACGCCAGCCGAATAATGTGAATAAACTGCACTCAGCTGGGGTGTACTTTCTAGCAGGTCTGGTACTGTGTCGTAATAAATTTCATGTAAAAACGTGTTGGGAGAACAGATGGTCGTACCATGAAATCACCTACAATTCCAGACACATATTAATCGCAAACTGATGCTGGTGTCTAGCCTGTATTTTACGTTGGGGATTCTGAGCCACCCACAAATGTTGGTTGTATAAATTTATAATTCTATCTCTTCGAAATGTTGCCTCATCCGGAAACAAGACTGAAGATAGAAACAAGGGATCGGGAGTTTGTGCAATAAGCTATCGGTAAACGTTATACCGCGATGAGTGAACAGATGGTTACAGACACTGAATATATTATGGATACAAGAATTGCACTTGATTTAACCTAACTGCGTACTATGAGTTGTCCGACATTCTAAAGCCACTTAACGCGTGTTGATACTTGGATAGTCTTCAATAGCCTGTAGTGTAGGTTCTTCATAGTCAGACGTACGAGAGTGTCTCGGTCATACTTGATCCAGAGTTTTTGCAGCGAATGTCACTGTCAGCAACGCAAAAATATACAGCAGCAAAGTTTAGATGATTCGGCTGCCTTCGGTGTGGAAACGCAAACCGTGCAGCCTCGCGTCCTTTAACATTCACGTAAAATCTGTCAGCCTGGTTACGATATGAATATCCTGGCATTGTTAAACTGAAGAGTTCTATGTTAACTCACTATCACAGTTAAATCACTATTAAACGTTAAAGATAGACAACGAACATATTTACCCGAATGATATTCGTAACCCGGTAACACAGCGTCATCTATCGTAAACTTTCTTTAAACTTAATAAATGAAAAACGAAAAATATGCAGATAGGTTTTTTATGAAATTTTGGCCCTGTTTTGGTGTGAAAGACCCGATTTAATACTTGTACATTTATATTTGCTACATCCATATATATATATATATATATATATATATATATATATATATATATATATATATATATATATATATATATATAGCAGAGATTGCGTCAAATCATGACAGCTTGTAGCCGCTTGGTTCTACATTCAGTGGCCACTGTTATATTTTTATATATGAGTACCATCTATCTCTGATATTCACCATTTATATTCATGAATATGCCATATTTTAAAACTATATTTTTATTAAATATAACTTTTAAATATATATATATATATATATATATCGAAAACCTGCTGTCAGTAATTCCTACAAGAAACCGTTTGTAATTTATAGCATTCTTCCACCAAGTGTTAAAATACTTGCCGAACGGTTAGAATTTCGCTTCTGATCATGAGGCCCATGTTCAAATATCAGCATGTTCATTTTCACATGGTGCTGGCGTCTTGATGTTAATGGTCTGAAGGAGATGATACCACCGTGCAGCACCTTCGGGAATTGCCTGAAAACAACATCACTGGCTGACACAAGACTGAAATTGGGTAGACGGAACCCTTGAGAAGCATCGACGACTGTCCTAGAACGAAGTTTCAAGTCATCGTGACCGAGGCTTTGAACATCCTGGTATTGTTTAGATTGTGGATCACGCTGGATAACACGCTTATCTCCCAGAAAATGTAACTAAGTTCTGAATAGTTGCAGTGTAAACAACAGATAGGATCTGTGGGTGACGAAAAACACAAAATAAGCCTGAGAAAGTGTCTACAAGAGGGATTAACTAGCCACGCTACTAGACAGATATTCTCAAATACAAGCAGCTAGCGCTTATCATTAGTATAACCGCATTAATAATTTACAATACGAGTCTATGAAACATACCTTTATTGGTAGTGAAGTATTTTCTTTATAAATATTACATATGCTTCCTGCATCGCTCAGTCAGCTAATAAGAGAAAGATTTCCAACGTGCAAAACCCAATTCTAGAAAATCTAAGAAATAAACTTGTTTGGCGTTGTTATCTTTGTATGAAAATGAATCCTTGAAAGTCGAAAGTGAATTTAGCTTTTGTTTGTTCTATTTGTGCTAACAGCATTGATGCGCTGTGCCTTCATTATCGTCAGACGACCTGAGAGTGTAACAGATTACATGTTTAAGTGAAAGTGACAGTGTAGCACTATGCCGCACACCCTGCCGACAGCTGATTGCATTTCGACACTAACACCTGTCATTTGATTTTATGAGGCCGACACAGCGCGGAGACACGCGTTAAAAATGCACAGAAGAGATACAAATATTCATACATTCATTCAAACTAAGAAGAAAGTAGCCTTCTAGAATAATTGAGCACGCGTTCTTATTAACGGAAAAAACGTAAGCTCTGTGCCTCATTATCTTTCATTACTTCTCAGTGTTACACACTGTATTCTCCACAGTGTATGATTACAAAAAAATCAAAGAAACAGATACACACGCTTGAATCACATGCCGTATTGAATGGCTTAATGAAACTCACTGACAGAACACGTAACATGAGTACTAATAACAACACAATATTTTGAAATATCGGACACCAAATGTGTGAGAAATAAACGCATATGCATTAAAGAACAACTCATTTTTTTATGTATATCTTAGTCCTAAAACATATCCACAAAATAAATATCAGTCAGTTATGTGCCATATGTGACAATGCTTAAGCGTGTATCATACGATACATGAGTTAGGAGGTAGATTTTTTCACGCAGTAGTTTGACATTTCTTTCTGCACTAGAACAGTTACCATCCAAGGTCTGTCCTGCTATTTACCAATAGCTGGGGGAGAAGAGGATTCATATCCATGTCAAGGGTATTAGCACTTAAGTGAATGCAATTGATTTGACTGGAATTCGAACACGGCTCTATTATAGTATGAGAAAAATTGAAAACTCTTGCTCGGTGGCTACCTTGACCACATCCCGTCATTTAGTAAAGGGCATTTTTTTCATGTTCCATGAGACAGTATTCAAACCGGTATTTGACTAATGTATATTTTCAATGAGATGTGATATAAATTTATTCTCTTCAAATTCTTCTCGCTAAAATAAAACTCTTGCAAGTTTGATTAAATTTCTGCTATATTTTTGAATTTCTTTTGTTGGAGAATATAATATTTGATGCAACGAAATGAATTGTGAATCACAGCTATATTCTTATATTTCATGTATTGCAAACCAAAAGACAATATGAGTTTCGTTTTATTTCTGAAATATATGAATAATTGACAGGTATTATTATATTGTAATTTACTTAATTTGAATTTATTTATGTTGCGACTTGTCAAACAATCAGCATCATCGATATAGAATAGGATAAAAAATTACAAAAGGTAATTTTTTTATGACGAGTCAAGATAAGAAAGTATGCGAATAGATGTCTCTTTGTCGATTAGAATACATAATACTTATTTCAGTATCGCAGAATGTTTGTTTAGGAGATTTGTATATATATATATATATATATATATATATATATATATATATATATACAGACATATATGCAAATATACATGTATGTATATATATATATATATATATATATATGAATATATATATATATATATATATATATATATATATATATATATATATATATATATATATTTGTATGTGCGTGGATTTACGTGTGTGTGCGTGTGTGGGTTGTGTGTGCACCTGTATATATATATATATATATATATATATATATATATATATATATATATATTTATATATATATATATATATATATATATATATATATATATATATATATATATATATATATATATATATATATATATATATATAAATATATATGTGTGTGTGTGTGTGTGTGTGTGTGTGTGTGTGTGTGTGTGTGTGTGTGTGTGTGTGTGTGTGTGTGTGCACGCCCCGCAATTTAGACAGATTGCACCAAAATTTACATGCACATGCTCAAGTGAGCAGGAAGTCAAGACCGACTTTGCATTTCCCAACTCACATCGATAGTGCTAATAATCGACTTTTTCATGCTTCTTCGGCAGTTTTAATATAGTTGGCAGCCATTTTCTACTGGCCAGAGTGAGAGCTGATAACTGGCTGCCACGAATAGGCAGGAAGATTTTATTGGCCAGCTTCAGAGCCAACAGCTGGCTGACACGAATGTTAACTAGCATGCCAGAATGCAAAAAAAAAAAAAAAAATTCGATAGCTGTACTCGTCACAAATGGGAAAAATTTAAATCTGCATGGCACTTTACTCCAATTGGCACATTCGCTTGCTTAAACTCAACGTTCATTCTGATTCCGCAGAACTGGGTTGGGTGTGAAAAAGTATTTGTTGTTAACATTCTTTTTTCATTCGGCTTTTCTAGTTATGAGTCTTTTTTTAAAGCTGATTGTTTGTGTTCATTTTGTTTAGTCCTTTTTTCGCAACAGATTTAATGTTTATTATAGAGCTTAGAAGAAATTCGCAGTGTGAAATAGGCAATACGTAAGGCATGTAGCAACATCAGCAGCGCAAAGGGCACTACTTTAAAGGCAAGGAAGGGCAAAAATATTTTAAGTCTAGTGATAGCGATTGGTGTATGTGTCGTACGATTTTTTAATCAAGCCCGGGCAACGTCAGGCCATGCTGCTAGTATACATATATATACATATATATATATATATATATATATATATATATATATATATATATATATATATATATATATATATATATAGTTTTTATGTGGATGATTAGTAATCCTTATTTGTAATATCATTATTCAATTGAATGATCTTATCCTTGATGTTAATAACAAAAGCGATTAAAAAATTGCATCCCCATCTTTCTTTACATCTTACAAGCGAACTGATTCAAATATATTAGAAATGTTACGTTATACTCCACTTTTTCCCAAAAAATTGTTTCATTGTGTAATATATCTATGTTATTTAGTTTGAGTCGTTTTATATTTTAGGACCTAGTTACAATGTAGTAATTAACGGAATTCTCTTTAAAATATGATTTCTTTATTTGGGTTATAAAAAGCCACAGGTTTTCCTTTAATATTTCAGTGTTATTCCCAGATTTGGATTCTCACGCTGGAAATTGTACTTTAATATGTGTAACTACTGACTGTTGGAACACAGCCTGGAAATCATCATTAATGTTCATTCTTTAACAATTATTCCATTCTAAGGGTCTTGACCCCCCATCTTTAAAATTAATAATTTAACACTCCGGAAATTTCCCTGATGTTAAAAAAATCTGATCTATGTTTGTAGCTTAATTTGTCAGCTATAATATCCTGGAGTTAACTAATGATGGTTGAAAACTATAGTGTGAATAGTCTACACGCCTGAAATTGAATTGAAGGAAATGATATGGAAGCAGAAAATATATAGTCCCTTATTTCATGTATGCAACTACAGATTTCGAGTTCCTCACATAGGTTAATCCCGCAATTTCAATTGCAAAAATTTTTTACAGACACAGAAACGCGGATGGGAGATTAGCTATTTAACATTCAACTTACTGAAAGAAAACTTCCTTCTCCTTGCGTCAGGATATTCGCTTTCACATCAGTACTCATTTATATTTTTTCTTAATTTTTTTATACGCTACGACCAAACATAGTTCTATTACACTATTATGACGATGAAAGCGAGGCCAATTCCTTCGTCTACGTTACTTTTATGCCTAGCGTTAATTAGTATCTCACTGTAACAGCATTACTAAAACAAAAATAATGTTAAAAAAGCTATAAAACCACCGAAAAATACTTTGCGTAGTCAGGTGTGTGAAATGTTTGCTTAATTTTGACTAAATAGTTAAACGTTGGATAATTTTTCAGATCTTTCCAAAAAGCGCATCTTGTTATGTCTAAAAATGTGATTAAAAAATTGCATTTCGATTTCAGCCTCACTCTTCCTCGTTTCAGGTTTGATGCTGTCAACATTATTTTGTATGCACCAATGTATATGCAATAGAAATTATGGAAAGGAAACAAACATTTTTTTTTTTATATAGCTAGAAATTCTTAAGAAATTACGCGGTGGCTAACTTCCTGTAAAACGTGAATTTCTAAGATTTACTATCTTAAGAAATCTCAGTCATTTATAAACGTCCTAATTTATTCTTTAATGGAAAAATGAGGTTAATTTATATAATCTAAGCCACGTGATCTTTACCCTATTATGTAGACATGTAATATTCAATTTTATTTAAAACGAACATATTATTCAACGTCAATAAGGGAACATGACTTTTGTTAACATAACAACACGTTATCTTATTATATCGAGTGGTGATCAACATAATAATTAATTACTTTTAATTTTTCTTTATTTCACAGTTAGATATATTGTCATATAATACATTTAATGTTTTAGTGAGAATAATTCCATCGTCTGATAATAATTATTATTCCATATATAGATATCCAACTTTTCCCATGTTAAATATGAAATCAATTACTTTCCCTCCAATGTAAATACTGCCGTCATATTAAGATAGGTTTCAATTGATGTTTAATAATTCACTTCAGTAATTACTGTAGAAAGAATTATCATACAAATATTTAAGTATATGCTGTGTTTATAATAAACAGTACTGATGACATTTACCGGCTTGAATGTCCGAGAAAATTTCATAGAAAATATGCATACCCCGGCAAGAACCGAACCAATATCCTATACAGAACCTGTAAATGTCGTTAATACGGTTTATTATAAAGAGAGCATTTACTGAAATATTTGTATCTATAAAAAGAACTCATAAACATAATATAAATATCTTTATATATATATATATAGATAGATAGATATATGTGTGTGTGTGTGTGTGTGTATTTTGAGAAACTTCATGCTAATAAGTATGAGACTAAATATTACTACTAACTCCAAACTTATTTTGCCAATATACCATTATTATTACGTATTATACTAACATTAAAATAATTTTAATGAATATAGACATGTAGGGCATAAAATATTGAATTCTTGTAATAAAGGCATTTTCTTTTATAATAAAAAATAATCAAACATAAAACGCATCCATCTAAATGTATACAATGCTATGCATTTAACATTTCAGTTATTTATCATTTATTTTTCAATGGCCGTCATGAGTTTGTTGGTTGTAATTCAGGAATCACATAACCGCTACTGAATATTATTTACCAAGGAATAACCAAAATATCGGAATTAGTAAATATCTTTATTGGATGGATCGACAGTTGTTCCAAAAGCTCTCTATATATTTTCTCTTTTTCCTACGTAAACATTTTAATTGTACAGTGCAATTTATAAATCAAGAGCAAAAAGGAAATCAACAGACGGAAACAGATATATAATTTACGTCGACATATGGTTTTATATATATATATATATATATATATATATATATATATATATATATATATATATATATATATATAATAAAAAAGGCTTAAACACTAATATTCCATGGTCATAATTTATTCCATTGGAATCGTAAATACGATCAAATCATCAGACCTACAAATTCAATTTTGAATTTGTAGGTCTGATAATTTGAATCATTATTCAATTCAATAGAACAAATTATAACCATTTAAATTATTAATGTTCTTTTTTATTTTATTATATCCTTACTCTGTCCTAGACATTGAGTTCTAACTGGATCCTTCCTCTTGGAAAATTTTTTCTGAAAATATACATGTATGGGAATTTTTTAGATATATTTTTCATATGTATGTATATTTTCCACTAATATTATCTATATATATATATATATATTCATTTGAACAGTTCATCATATACAAACTTGTATTTCACAAATTAAATTCTATATTAAGATATATATCGTGAAAGTCAATCGCAAATGGACAATGATGGCTACAATTAGTTCTTAAGCAAATTTTGTCTAGTTAATCCCTATTACAAACGTCTACCCAAGTCCAGGGTTCACTTATGCCTTTTATTGCAAATAAAACACACAGTTTCTGGGAGAGAGAGTATAATCTTGTGGGATCATTTTTAATATCATCCGGTTTTGAGGAATTATGACTTCCTGCTAGTACAACCAATAATTCTTCCTTATCTTCACTGATATTTGATTCTTAAGATGCCCCAAGAATTCAACGAGCTGGTAAATCGAGCATGATGGCATTCAAAGACGATTAACATAACCAGTAACCAAAATATTTAACCTTTCACCCACATGCTAATATGATTATAGGAATCCATATAATTTAATGTATTTCCTGTTCAGTCGATACATACAGCTTTTTATTTATTAGATATTTGGTTATGTATTATATATCAAAACTGTAAGCAAAACCAGTTAATAATTATATATAAAATATCATTAAAAATAAGAATTTACTGATCAGATATTCAAAGATAATAACAAATTACTAGTAGAAAAATTCAATACATCTATACAGTTAATACATTGAAAATAAAAACTCTAAATTTTAGAAGCAATCATAAAAAAATTCATAACACATATGTTACAAATAATCAAGAGTGGTCTCCCCTTGTTTTTTAACTCTCCTTTCTTAGTTATTTCTGTTTACTGGGAATATAAAAGGACACTATGCGCGAAACTTGCATTCTCAGTTGTAAAAATCTTTATTAAATCCTATACCTGCGTACTTTTTGTCATTACAAAAAATACATATTCAATGAAATATATCTATCTCCAGTTTCTGCAGCTGATATTAGACTCTGGGCACTTGGGCACAGATGGTGGCATCTGCACATGGAATACGAATTCGAATGTTGAAGTTACCAAAAATCAAATTCAGAAAATATAACATTAATAATACTGAATGACGTTTCGAAACCGAAAGTATAAAAATTACCGATATTTGGATATGCTAACAATAAATTGTAATGGGATTTTTTTAAAGTGATAAACTGAAAATTCTAGCCTTAATAAAAAAAAAAAACGAAAACTGTATGTTCAGTTTACTATGATCTACGTCAAAATATTTTCTTCTGTGTCTCATATATCATTTATTATACTATATTGTTTTCCAATTTCTCTTTTTACTCATTAAATTCTGATAAACCATTACGACTGGAAGATCAAGAGAGTGTGAATCATGAGTTGCGAATCGAGCTGGCCTTCCTTGGATGGTGACGATGTTCAGCATTTATTGCTCTGGCTAGATAGTCTAGGCGTTTAGCAATTTAATTTACTGCGGACGTAGATGTTTGGCTTTTGGTTGTTGCTTTTTCTTCCCTTGTACAGGATATTCTTCTTGTTTTATTTATGGTATTAGATCGAGTTTCAAATTGGTATTTTTAGAATATGTGTGTGTTCTCCCAAAGATAAGATGTATGTACGTAATGTAGCGTCACTTCATTTCCGGTCTCTAATGTGTTTCCTGATATGTAAAATAACATATTATTGGAAATCATTTTATGGACAGTTTTAAATTATTCTCTTTGGCTTGGCCGCTCCGTGTAGAATTTATGTTATGCTAAGAGAAATTACTAGTTCGATGGTAGTTATGAATTTGATATTTTAAGTCAGAAAGCCATCGTACGTACTACGAACTTCTTTCAACGTAAACTTACATAGTGTTGGTCTGAATTGGGTGATGTATAAATATGCACTAATGAAACCACACAGACACGTGCACAAATACAAAAATGAAATGTTCATACGAAAATTCGAAAAATAATAGAAAATTTTCTTCATACATACATACATATATATATATATATATATATATATATATATATATATATATATATCAATTGAATTGACAATTGGAAAAAAATCATACATTTTGCCGACGCGTTTCGTCTTCCACGACTTTTCAAGGCAAAAAATGAAATCGAAATGTTTTTGTTGTTATAGTTACATTAAAATTTCGATTTCATTTTTGCCATAAAAATCGGAAGACGAAACGCGTCGGCAAATGTATGATTCTTTTTCCAATTGTCATTTGATACTAATCTGTCTTGTCCACAGAATTCATCTGGGAATTTAACTATATATATATATATATATATATATATATATATATATATATATATATATATATAGTTTTAAGTTGTGTTATACTTATGGGATATAGTGCTTAATATCCGAGATAGAGCGTATGTAAATATGAAAGTGAAAATTGTAGTCAACACTCAGAGGCGACAGACAGGCTGATTCATGATAGACGTAATCGTCAGATGACCTTTGTGTTGACTTCAATGTTCACTATTACATATATATATATATATATATATATATATATATATATATATATATATATATATATATAAAGATAGATAGATTCAAAGAGAGTGATATGGTCACATTAAGCAATTATGAACATAAACAGATATGATTACGTGAATCCCTGATACATGTACTTTTATGAATGGTATTCATTATTCTCAACGTTTCAGTTAACAATTTACATTGCAATCATTCTTTTTCCTTCAGTTTATCCATGTCTATAAGGTAGTCTATCATTTCTTTTCTCTTTCTGCTTATCTCTCCTTTAATTTCTACAGACTTTTCTGTTATTAAAGACAATTTATTATCATTTCTTCGACAGGTCAAGTTATTTGATGATGATTAAATAATATCCACATTTTTCATTCCCGAACAAATCTAAATTAATAAGATTACAGTGTATATAGTGGATACCTGTGATATGAACACGATAAGTAAGTGTTTTCGTACGTGCCTCATTTTATTCACTGCCCAAATTATAATTTAAAACGTACCGTTGACATATTTCAATGGAAAATCTTTAATATTTAAAGACTTTCCTTATCATGATTAAAATAACGAAAAGATTATAAAGAAAACTTTCTATAAGAAGTAGTTTCCAGTTCAAAACCTATCAGCACAAATATAAATATGTATTCTATATATCGCCAGAAATATTTAACCGGAAGTGATTATAGCCATACATAAATTTAACAAACTACGTTAAGGTTTTAGTTGTCTGAAAACTCGTTTTAACTTCTTTATGAGTCTTTAGGCAGCAATAAATGTGTTCGTCTGTACCATCTACTGATTGATGCATTAATATATTCCCAATACATGCCCTGTGGGAAAGTCAGAAAACTCGAGCAATAATAGAAATTTATCTTTCCAATCAACTTCTTTCCTCTGTTTCTTTAAAACAGTGGCATATGTGTGCATTAGCTGTCAAGAATATTGCCACAATAAATCCTGATAATTAGGAGACAAGATATGTGTGGACATCAAGTGACTTCTTTATAAATATTAAGCAATTTTACTATCCCCATGAAAGTTTCTGTTTTCCAAAGTATGTTTAAAATCTTAAAGGGATATTTAAGACATGTGCAATGTAATATTTTTGAAGAAAATCTACAGCAAAATTAACCTCGGCTTATTAGAAAATTAAAATATACCTTACCTAAACCTAAAAAATCTTCTAATTGAAAATATTCTATACCAATTTTTCGAAGTATTTGGACCTCAAATTAAAATAGCGATTAATATCAGGAAAGAGAATGTGATTAATGATGGCACCATCAAAATCATTCAAACTATGGAATTGATAAATTATTTAATTAATTTACTATACTTTAGTGCACAGATCAGTTCGGACAGATTTATTATAGGATATAAAGTAACTGAATACAGGATAGTACAAACTAATGTCACTTTTGACGAGAGACTTAAGAAAAACTTTGGTTTAGTTTGCTTTATTTTGTTTTACGGCAGATAAACATCAATGACTTATTTAATGCTGCAAAGGTAGTTTTCATAGACGTATTTTTTAAAGCGGGATTTTTTTTAATCGAGTATCAAATATATTTCTGACAATGTAATTTTTTTTTCAAACACTCTATTTCGAGTAATATTTATTTTTTACAAAGATGTATTCCAGATAATATTTTTTTAAGTTATTGTTGTTAGGTTTACTATAAAAACATTATTTTATACTTTCATAGTCTTTTGACCCCAGGTTGTTGGTTAATTATTTGCCCATGCGTGGGGTCCTGACAGTTGCTACCACCCCGATGTATTTCCACGCTTTTCAGAACCTTCCGATCAGAGTCGGATGTAGATTATAATCATACCCAGGACAAGTGAAAACTAGTGTTATACTTAACCAGATTCGCCAGATACGGAATTTCACATCCAACTTGATCAGTTATTTTTAAAATAATATTTATATGCTACCGTTCTCTCAGGTCTGTGAGAAAATGGATTAGATGAATCCTTTAAATCTTTAAAAAGATTATCCCTAGGTAAATTATATAGAGTCAAACTAGAAAATCCCAAACGATGATTTTTTCCAAATAAGAAGTCAACAGGGACATATTTTAGGACAGACAAAATTGTTATATTCCCTATCTCTGTAACCGTGTGTGGGGTATCTTTATAACATTTTCTTGTAGTTTCCTTCCCGTACATAATTTCCAGTACAGATATTTGCCATCTCTATCATGCAGAATTTTATATAGAGTATTTTCTAACATTGTTTAACCAGATACAAGAGGGTCAATTGCTCATGGATATTTATCACAAAAGCACACAATGTATACTTGATAATTTATAATTAGCAAGCATTTAATATTTTCTAGTGCAACAAGAATAACCATTCACTGATGTGTACGTCGTTTTCTACACTAGCTTGTCTGTTACGGACAGAGTATTGACTATGAAAATGCTTATCGTCCTATGGTTACTGAGTTTGGTATATTGTATTTTCTTTGTTGTTTTTAACATTTTTTTACTAGTGTAGGAGGTGTATTATGGTTCAGTTGCACTTCTTTATCCATTGAAATATCATATAGAATTTGTTGGCTTCCTTTATTATTTGCTTGCGTTACTTATTTTTTTTACCTTCTCCTTCATTCGATTATGCTGTATTCTATCCGTATCTGACTCCTAGGTATTTATAGGCTCTTCCCGTTCCAGATAAATAATCTTTGTGAAAAAATATCAATCTATTGAGAATGTTTCTGTAATTTTCCTCTTTCGTGAATGTTACTTTTACACATTGATCTAATAAAAAACCCATAACTCTATCATCACTGAAACATTTTACAGTATTGATGATACCCTTCAAAATATTGTCATTTTTGACAAATAATTTGATATCATTCATATAGACTAGGTAATTAAAAAAGAATTAATATAATATCCATAGATATTACTGTTTATTTCATGCAAAATGAGGGTTAAGGGCAGGAAGAACAGAAGGCAAGAAAGGAAGTCTTGTGGAATAACACAGTATTTCCACCTACATTTTACGCGCGAGAGAGTTTTCCTCCCTTCCTTCCACACTTGGCGTGTGTGCGCGCGCGCCCGCTAATTACACCCCTTCCTCTCTCGTTAAGCCAGACATAGCTGGCGGCGAGGAAGGTTGCTTACTAGCTGCTCCTGATAAGTCTAAAATCAGAATTTGAATTTTTTCCCGCGCGTTGCCTGACGACAGACGAACTGCGTTTCCAATTCACTAGCGGCCTGATCTTCAAGCTAGACGGTTCACTCATTTATTCCGTGCCCCTAACCCATACGCGGGTCGGAATATCTTATTCCTAACTAACCAAAATTTCATCATGTCGATATTACATTTTTCCAAGACTTATCCCCGTCTTGAAGCAACAGCTTGTTGAACCTTTTCTCCGTTTTCAACTAGAAAATGTCGAGTTCCTACGACATCGTCGTCAATATATATTTTTCCAGGACAAGTTCTCGTCTTGATGCGAACAACTTTCGAACTTTCCTCTATTCACTACCAGAGTTCTACAACACGGTCGCTCTCACACCATTCAAAGACTCAACCTTGTCTTGATGCAAACAATTCTGAATTCTGAATAAAAGTAGTTAGAAGGTTCAAAGGTGTATGAACAGATTATCAACTTCATTGCTTGATAATCTGTTCATACACCTTGAACCTTTAACCACTTTTGAACCAGTACCAAAAAAATATTACATTACACTAACACTATCAAACTTCACAGTAAGTAATTTTTCCTATTTGTGTATACTTACACCTTGCGTTTGACAAGTCATTTTTTCCAGAACTTTTTTTCTGATGGAACTTCCCGCCTAGCTATCTTGGTTTCTATTTTTTTATGGAACACAGATATTCCTTCAGTGACTACTTGTCATGACATTTTTTTTCATTAATTTCTAAGATCCACTAAATTCACTTGATGGTCTCAACTGAAGAGACAACACTTGTTTAAATATAATAAAATTTCATTTATGTTTTTCAACCAGACTCATTTTGTCGTTTAATCCCGGCTACATACATGTATTATATTTATGCACTTGTTGAATGACCCCTTTTCCTCACTAAGTTCACTCACTCAATATGTTTACCTTGTTTGTGGATTCTGTAGTCATGTGTAGTGTCTGGCACAAGGCCACCTTTTAATAAACAAGCACTGCACGCAACAGTCCCATCGAAAGATTCCGCATCGCATATTAAACAACTGGTAGTGTAGGTACCTTTGCTGTGATTTACGTATAATGTGATATGCTACAGTTTCATGCTATATTTAAGGAAATTTACTATCACCGAAAAGACTTTGTATATTTCCAAAGTCTTAAGAATCCAAGAGTGTGACACATTAAGAAAGCCTTTATTGTAATCTATCCAAGGTATGCTGAGGTTTTCTACATTTTTCCAGGACAATTTCATTTATTAGTATTTCGTCTTTGTAACAATATACAACTTTTCAGATTCCTTCTGTTCCAGAGGAAAAATGTATTTTTCATCGTGAAAAGTGTAAGTACAGGTTCTTCAGGATACACGTGATAATGTAGACAATTTCATTTATTAGTATTTCGTCTTTGTAACAATATACAACTTTTCAGATCCCTTCTGTTCCAGAGGAAAAATGTATTTTTCATCGTGAAAAGTGTAAGTACAGGTTCTTCAGGATACACGTGATAATGTAGACAATTTCATTTATTAGTATTTCGTCTTTGTAACAATATACAACTTTTCAGATCCCTTCTCTTCCAGAGGAAAAATGTATTTTTCATCGTGAAAAGTGTAAGTACAGGTTCTTCAGGATACACGTGATAATGTAGATAATTTCATTTATTAGTTTTCGTCTTTGTAACAATATACAACTTTTCAGATTCCTTCTGTTCCAGAGGAAAATGTATTTTTCATCGTGAAAAGTGTAAGTACAGGTTCTTCAGGATACACGATAATGTAGACAATTTCATTTATTAGTATTTCGTCTTTGTAACAATATACAACTTTTCAGATCCCTTCTGTTCCAGAGGAAAAATGTATTTTTCATCGTGAAAAGTGTAAGTACAGGTTATTCAGGATACACGTGATAATGTAGACAGACATGTTATTGGCCAATATTTTGCTGGATCATCTGTTTCACCCGTTTTTTGGTAGGAGCTAATGTAATACATTCAACGCTCAATTCTGGGATATCATTGCGCTTAATGATTAGCATTGATAAATTTTACATAGATGTCGTATGAATTTCTGACAGGTGATAATATCAAAACTTGTGTATCTTGTCATTTCCTAGGGGTTTCGTTTCTTGGCAATTTTAGAGCTTGCCTGACATTATCATTGGCTAAATATGCTTATTCATTTGGCGCAAGAACAGAACATGTCAAGATTATATAGCCTAAGATTTCCTGATATTTCTCAAAGAACCAGCATTTTCGATCCACGCAATTATTTATGATATTTGCCTGAAAAATGTTAGTGAAAATATTCTGGTTTTGTACTGCAAGAATAAAGCCTTCCATTTCAGCCTTATTCCAGATGCCCGTAAACATAGATGAGTGTTAACTTTAGCAATATCGGCTTTATTAGCAAGATCTGGATATTGGACATTCAGGGGTTTATCTTGTTAACGTTGTTTCATTTGTTCTAGAGCTTTATACTTGGTCTCATTTTCATAATTGTTTCTGCAAGAGGTGGTTCTTTTGTCTTAATTTGGTTTTCTACAAAATCTGATGACGTAAATCGCGTTTGTATTAGCAACCTTCTTTCATGATTAAAGATCTTTTCTTTTTGCTTTCGTGTTGTTTGACTAATCGATCATACAGTCTTTTGTTGTTTCCATGTTAGTAAGCCAGTAGTTATTGTCTTGCATGACAATTCTAGCTGAATAAAATCTCTTCCATCCATACGTGCTATTTATAGACAGTCTACATCAGCCTTTGGCGATGCATGCTACGCTTAGAACGATATCATTTAGAGTCCAGTTCAAGATGTCAAATCTGTACTGAACCATTGGCATGGCAAAACCCATTAATGGACATAATTATGTTCTAAGTATTCAATTCAGTTCTTAATAACAGTTGCATCTTTCTGTAGTAATCTTTTCCCTTTTTTTATTATATTTTTCATGAATTCTTCTACGCTAATTTACACCGTGGTACTTATGAGCTTATTCTTGCTCTAAATCTTTGATTGTTACCACAGTTTCTAAGCTAATAGAAGTGGTTTGTTCAAAGGTTCATTGGAAAATTCTGGCTTTAGCATATTTATCCAAACTTAATTCCATTCCAGTGTCATCCCTGAAACATTTTACTGTTTTCCGGTGATCTTCAGGTGCAATGACATTCCTAACATAAAATTTTAAGTCATACATCAGTATCTGTCAATATTTCTGAGATGAGGTATTATGTACACTATTTACATTATTCGGACTATTGTGCTCATCTTGTAAAGTGTTCAGTTCGACATTCAAAAAAGGCCGGAGCTTACAACAGCCGAAGCCTTGTAATAAATATGGCGACAAGGATGAGGACAATAGTCCGAATAATGTAAAAAGCGTTAAATCACCCATGTAAAATAAATGGCTTATTTTCTTTTGAGATATCCCATCTTCGCTGGTTAATACTATTAGGTGTATACAGAATAGTAAGGGAGACAAAGTGTTGCCTTGATATATTCCAATTTGATGTTTATTTCACCAGACTTATAGAATCGATTTATTTGATTGAGTTGAAGTTTTGTTTTCCCTATCGACATACTTTGTTTGATGAAACTGATGAAAATGTGTGACCCCTTGTATATATTTAAAGACTTTAAGATTCATTAATGAGACAAACAATCGAATTCCTTACGCTAATTTAACCAGACTTTACTGAGACTTATTTTACTATTGTAGCATTTTCCAGAATAATCCTATCAATTAGTAATTGATCTTTACATATAAAGAGTCACGATTGCATCCTTTTTGTTGAAGAGGTAGTATTACATTTTGTTCTATGAAAGAATATATCTGTTTTGTCAGAATTCATGTCATCAGTTTGTAATCATTGAGAAGATCTCTGATTGTTCTGTATTTTTCGGACATTTGTGTTATCATTCTTGTGTAGATAAAAGCTAATGCTTTTGGTTAACCATGGAGGAATTTTAGGAAGATACTTGACAATTTCTTGACGTTCTTTGCCTCGTATTTTGTGTGCTGTATATATATATATATATATATATATATATATATATATATATATATATATATATATAGGACTTCTATTCGAGGAGATTTTAAGTATGTTTTTTTCTTCTCATTGTATATACAACTTCCTCTCATGTGATTCCCGCCCATGCTTGTTTTGATTTATTTATAATCCGTTGTATCTCTTGCCTAATCAAATCTTATTTCTTTAGGGCAAGCCCTTATTTTTCCTAATATTTTATAACCATTTTTCTTTTCATGTTGGACGTTGCTACATTAATTATTTGTTTGTCTATTTCTCTGTCAAAGTGTTCGCATCAGTTTAAAAATTCTTGTTCTGTTTTTAGAATATTGATCTTTTTTCATAGAGTCTGATTCTTTGTATCTTCAGTTGTACTGTTTGCATTATTTTTCTGATAGCTGATAGAACTTCATTTTCATTCCTAATTTTGTATTTTATTTTTACTCTTCTGTCTTTTTTAGTCCTTACATTTGTTCCGTTTGCCAGTTCCTCGTGTACTGATAATTCTCAAGTTATTCAATTTCTTAATCTATTTTTTTTCAAACGTGTATCTTTATTTCTGTCAGACAGCCTTTTTTACTTTGATGTTTAATTTCGTACTTTCTGCTATTGCTTGTGCATATATTGTTTCCTCAAGACTTATATGTGGGTATAATTCATTCAGGATTAATTCATTAGAGTTTAAATTCTATAGGTCCTGCATTATTGGATTTAATTTTGGGAGTTATTCTCGTTTCTCCCTTTCAAAATTTTGTTTGTGACATATGTTTCATGAATTCTTTCTTTGCTTCTGTATATTGTTCAAGTTTTCCTTAAAATAATTACGTTCAAAATGTTTTGGGCACGATATATTGAAAGCTTGTGAGTGACTAAGATCACGCTTTTCCAACTCTTCTAAATTTTTAGCATTATCTTCAGCGTGATTAATGTGTATCTCAGTTTCTTCATGATGATCTGTGGTTTGGGCGATGTTGTACGTTTTATGTCAAGTTCTTGTTCCCTTTCACGTAATGGGGATTCACCATTTTTGGTTGATGTTCTTTGTAGATCTCCAACTTCAGCATAACTCAATCGGTTATTTCTTACATTGGTTAGTTTATTCTCTAATTGATCCTCCAATGTTATCTCGAAATGACATATGTTTAGGAAGTGTTGATCTTCTGAGCTTTTTGCAACGTTCATAGAATATACTCATTACGAATTTTACTCCACTCAAGATGATTTAATTTTTTTTTCTTTAAATGAATGGTTTCGAAACTTGTTGGAAAATTGGGATTATTCCAGTTGTGGAGACCTAAAGAATAATTATATGGTGGTGTTTTTTTTTTTCCGTTGGAAGATTTTCCGACCTCAAGTAGATTCCTTCCTGAGGAACAGGCTCCCTGTTTATCCATTGAAAGAACCAGTGTTCTTTTTCTTGGTTTGACTTTTAGATTTTATATAGTTCCCGAGAGTGAAGGAAGGGTGTAAGAGTTCACACAAAATCGCCCAGCAGATTGGGTAAAGGTCTTCTAAAGCCTGTAGGGGATCGTTCGTGACCTCATAACGCAGTAGCCATTCACTACTTAGCACGATTAATACTTTGAATTTAATTATTTCTCTTAGTTATGCTGCTCTCTAAAAAAAGTTGGCCACACTATATTTTACATTTGGAATTTATCATGAGAAAAAAAAGGAAAAACTTTTTAATAAGCCTATACGATTCTCACACATGCGCTTACTCTCTCACACACAAAAACATATATATATATATATATATATATATATATATATATATATATATATATATATATATATATATATATATATATTATTCATACAGATCGACAAAGATATATTATGGCGAGCTAAATTCTACTGGAAGTGAGGGAAAAAAAATTAAATTTAGATACAAAATACAAGTAAAGGGATTAGAATTTAAGAAAAATAAAATTAAAAAAAATATATATAAAGTCAAAGAGAGTTAAACTAAAATAAAATTTAAAAAAAATATAATTTCAAATTGTATAAAAATTCGCATAGATTACATCTTGAAAGGCTGACACAGAATACCATCGGCCTAAAAATGTTCAATTTCCTGACGTCATTGAGAGTGATAGTAAGCACATATTATAGACTAGATACCCCACACCATCCGCCACTACATGTTAGCGGAAGTGCCACTAAAGGATTCATTAACAAAGAAAAAGAAATAAAAAAATATTATTACTATTAGTAGTGGTAGTATGAGAAAGTACTATTATTTCTTTTGATTTTTGGTGTATACTCATTTCTTACCATGTCACAGAGACCTAATATCAGAGATGGTATGACGAAATTTTCCACTTAGTATATCTTGAAGAAAAAAAAGAAAATCTAATGTCATATATATTTTACATAGATAAAGGCCTTCGTAAGGTGTGGGCTGTACTCATCAGTACAATCTTTTCTATTACTTTAAGGCAATGGCTACCAGAAATACCTTTAATATGTCTGTTGGAATATTTTTTTTCAATCAATCAGAAGGCTCCAACTAGAAATGGAATTGTTGATGACCTCCTGTGGCACATTTTAGAGATTTCGATTTCAAGGTCTTTGTATTTTTATAAATTTTGAAGATCTTCAAAGATACATTAAAGACCACAGAGACGCATGTGTCAAGAAGAATGGATATTTTGTCCTCTGGGTCTCTGATCACGATGTGTGGGTGATTAGCTTTGATTGTTGTCGCTTAGTATTGTAAAGTCCAATAAAATTGTTATCCTATCTCTGTAGGCGGTTCTGGGTGATGTTCATACCAATTTCTGGCAATTTGCATTCCGTAAAGGTTTTCCTTTCAAAGCAGATATTGGCCTTCTGTCATGACGAGTTTTATATTCAGTGGGTTCGAATATGGTGCAACCTGATACAAGATGGACAAGTTACCTGCACTTAGCAGTAACATATTTTTTTCAACATATGTACTTGGTAATTTCTAGTTATTAAGGATTGGTCCTGTGTAGCAAAACAAAAATAAAACCTTCGGTTTCAGTGTTTAACCTTGAATTACGTATCCATTGATGGTTACGAAGTTCTTCTACATCAGCTTTTTTGGCACGGGCAGAATATTGACCGTGAAATTTAATTTGCCATCTTTTTTACATCTGGTCAATTTAATTTGCGTTAGCAATATTTTACGATTGTTTTTTTGCAGTAAATGTTTTATATTTTATTTGCATTTATTCACCCATTTGAAATTCTATATTGAAATTGTTAACTTCATTTATTAATAAATAAAGTTACTTACATCCTTCATGTTCTTTGACACATATAATCATATAGTCTTTTATAGTTTCAGGTATCTCTGAATGACAATTGTTATATTTTTGTAAAACTTTTCTAGTTGAACTAATCATCTTCTTCCTTCCGATATGGCCACATGCATACGATCAACATCAGCTTTGGTATGATGCATAAAGTAGAAAATTGTTGTTATTATCACCATTGTTGCTGTTACTATTTTTATTATTACTACTACTCCTAATACTACTACTATTACTATTATTATTATTATTATTAATATTATTATTATTATCATCATCATCACGGATATCGAAACATGTTTTATATATATATATATATATATATATATATATATATATATATATATATATATATATATATATATATATATATATATATATATATATATATATATATATATATATATCGTATATTTTAGCTGCATGTTTTCATTGAGATATGTTTGACTGAATTCATATTCAGGGACAAGCTTTTTAGCGCAATTATTAAAGGACGAGAGAAATCGTCGTGTTGATACATGTTATTTTATTCCGAGTATTACGATATATATATATATATATATATATATATATATATATATATATATATATATATATATATATATTTGACATGTAATTGTCCCGGGTAGGCATTTTTTAGCATAAACCATTGTTATTATTATTATTATTATTATTATTATTATTATTGCTATTATTATCAATTTCTGTTGTATTCTGATTTCTTGCGGGTCCCAACCAGATACATACGGTCATAAATTTTATCATTACATTTTCCACCTAACATTTTTGTAAGAAAAAAATATACAACCTACAAAGATACATATTTTACGTTGATGAAGCCATTAGTCAAGTGTGATCTGTACTTGTGAGAATAAGTGTTTGTATTTCTTAAAGGTATGGGCTACATGGCGCCCATTCAATATGTCTCTGGGAACTTTTTCCTATCATTACGATTTTTGAGATATCCACTTAAAGATCTTGTATTTTGATAATCATTTTTGATCTACAAAGATACGTTACAGGCTGCCGTAAATGTAATGACAATAGAAAGCCGATTCTTTGTTTGTAATATTTAATCACTATGTCTGGGCGATTAGATTTTGACTCTTCTGTCTCTGTGCATTATAAAGTCCCATGAAGTTTTTACAATTCCTCTGTTTTAACCTGGATTCTGTGGGGTTCATACCAAATTCCGTCAGTTTCCTTCCCGTAAGAGTTGCTTATTTTGCCGTGGAGATATTAACCATATCTTCCATATCGATATTTATATTCGGTAAAGTGTTGAATGTATAGAATTAGGCATACCCCTTATTATCTGAGCACTGTTAACAATCCCCAAGATTTGCAGCTTTCACTAAATAAACTCAAACTAATTCTAAGTATTACGTTCCATTCACACGTCTTCCTGGAAATCTATCGGAAACATAAATGATTAAATACTCTTCGAAAGGGAATAGTAATTATCCGTTTATATAACCCAATATAACCCAATATAACCCAATATTTTGTGAGAGTGTTCTTTATTTCTCCTTTTCTGTTTGTTATAGACATGATACCACATAATCTAAATTTAAACACATAAACAATACATAGAGTAGTTGTCAATGTAAAAAAAAGATGGATGAAGATATTGCGGAAAATGCACAAGGATTAGTGTTATCATGTCAAGGAAAATTTCAACATAGAAAATCCATGTTACTTTAATACCATGCAAAAAATTACAATCGATATACGGAAGTCATAAGAAAATGATAAGAAAGCTACATATTCGTAAATCAGCTGAAGACGGGTAACTGACTAACATCGGCAGGAATTTAATAACAGAGAAGAATACATGGAAAGCAGCGTAAGTGGACAATTCCTAGGCTGAATAGGATTCACCGATGGACGAGGAGATGAATTAAAATGCATCATGCTTTGCGATCGGGAGTTGAAAACAAGAATCCACAAGTAAATATAAATGGATGCTAGTCAATGTCTCATTAATTTTTAACGAGTTTAAATGTTGTAAGAAATAGCACAAATATAATGTGATGCAAGGAAACATATAAAAAGTATATATCTTTTAAAAAATACACATCATGAGTACATCGCTCACTGTAACAGTTCTTGGGGAAGATGTCTGAGTGGAACGTACTCCACAGTAATGGGTTATGAAAGGAAAAAAATCAGTGTAACCGGCATCAGAAGACATACTGGTAAATGTCAACATGGGTAAAGATTTGAATTTATAGAATTATTAATATATCTTTTTATCTGAGAATTGTCAACAATCCACAAAAGTGTAGGAAAAAGGGTAAATATTTTAACCGGAGTGAGGGAGACAGCTCAGATGTGTGTGATTCTAAAATCCCCTAGAAGATTCATTAGTTTGAATAATTAATCTAATTTCCTTTCTCTTTGATTCCGGTAGAAACCACCAGAAATTAATGATATGATAATCCGAGATATTAGCAGCCACTGAATATAAACATCTGTATGGGTAAGAAGGCTAATATCTGCACAGCACAGTATGCAACTATTACGGGAATGAAGAATCCAGAATTTGGTATGTACACCACTGAATCCAGGTTAACGGCAGTGGAATTTTAACAACTTCATGGAACATTATAATACACCAAAACAGAGGGACTTTACCATGTTCGCTAAGCAGAAAAAATGAAGATATTGAGGAATTTTATTTTATATATTATACATATTTTAGTGAACAAATAAATCAATCTCTTTAACCTGATTCTTGATTTTAAATTCTACTTAGAATAGCATATTTGGTCATTTTTTAATTCTTTATCACTTACAAAATCCATTCTGTTTTATAAAATGTAAAAAGAATACGCTTACTCTATTGATATGTCCCGGAAAGGGATATATTTAAGCGAAGTAGCTAAGTGGGTTTGGCTACTGTAACCAAGTAGTACACGTTAGCAGTAATCGACTGTACTCGTCGTAGTCGCAGGTAATAGGTGTAGACCAATAGGATAGCCAATGGCGTAGTCCAATAGGCGTCGTCATAGACTTAAATTCTGTCGTATCTTCACGTCCGTCTGTATTTATGACGGACACCAGCCAACCATATTCCAGTGAGAGGGAACACAGGTGTATGCATATTGCATTATATCATCTATCATAAAAGATCAAGATATGGAATTAGTCAATACTAACCGGTGCAAATACCTCACTTTATGGATTAGTTATAACATTTAGTATTAGTATAGGAGATAAGGGAATTTTACATAGAATAGGCTACAATGAGGTAGTTTCGGTCGACACTGTAATTGTGACGAAACCCAAACTTTAACCTATATGTTTGAGCTTTGTTCTTAAATAGTTTCATCAGATAGAGGCTTTCATATCCCATACAGTGTGAGAAACATCTTAACTGTCAGGCGTTCACAACTCTTTTATTAGATCAATAGTTTCAAACGACTTCCAGCGAATGAAGACTGGTATCAACAATGATTATATGACGTCGAACCTTGTAGGAAGTCCCTCCGAAATTACAACCAAATTGAAACAAATAATAGAAACAGCATCCCTTGAGGACATTCAACAATAGCAAAAGAGAAAATTATTATCATGTGATACTCGAATTAAATATAATGTTGCCGTTGCAACACAACTTCAAATAAAATGTTAGGAATTAAATTTCTCAAACAATACAAAACGAGCACTAAGCGATTCTGGTCTTAAGAAAATTATTTTGCGGAATAACTATCTTAAAACAAATATTTTCTATATTTAAGAGTATAATTTAGCATTGGAATCACAGTCTATGAATGCCAATTTTTTCCAGATGTGAAGACGGCAAATATTATCAATACTATCGCCATTATAATTTTTCTGCTATTTGTTTAATCAATATTTTCACATCATATAAAGATATGTTAACATTCTGTAATTGGTACGTTGGATTCCTTTTTGCTTTTTTAGTCTAGTCTTTTTCTACATTATAAATTCATCTTAGGAATTTTATTTTCATCGGCTAATGTTACATATATAGGACCTGTTTTCTACTTCTGTGAATTTCTTTTATTAATATTTGCAAATACCATCGAGGTCGTCTTTTGCATTTGATTAACCTCGAGAGCGTGTTTTTAAAGTAAATGTATATAATTGGTTGTTTGCTATGCCTTCAGTTTATAGTAAGCATATCTTTTGCATTAGCCTCGTCGTCGCTTAGCCAAGTCTCTTTAAGCTTCCATATATATTTCTTTACAAAATTTTATTTTTGTTACTTTCTCCTGAATGGATTCTCTCTAACTCCATTTGTGTCAGCTTAGATTTCTCCTCCACTCTTCTGGAACAAGCGATTAATAGTGTGTCCTTCCATAATCTTGCTCTAGTCTTCATTTTTTATCATAGCCTATTTTTTAATATATTTTCATTCAATTTATTTGTACTTTGCTGCGATTGCTAGCCTTTGATTCGTATTTATGCAATAATCTGGCATGCGGAATATTTTTGCAAAGCTTGGCTTTTATGAACAATGTATCTGTTTCAGTTTGCAAATCTATCTTCCTAACTTTATATCCAGTGCCTTTTATTTTAGCAATTCGTCATGTCACATTGCAGCTACTTACTACAGTTCATTAAGATTTGTTTAGAAACATTGTAGATTTTTGTTTATATTATCAGTATTGGCATATTTCTATTTAATTTCTTATATGGAGATGCATAATTATTTATTCCTCCTAGTTTATATTTGTTGATATAATTTTTTTCACTTTTTTATCTACTGTTTGAATGTCGTTCTTGATTGAGCTTTGCATTTAAGGTTGGTATTTCATTCCAGTCGATTTCGCTGAGTTTGTTACGGAAATGTCTGGAAATACCAGATTTTTCCGTTATTAGATTTCGTTCTTTATTTTCAATTTACTTTTAGAGACCCTGCAGGTCTATAGCTGATATGCAATTTCCTTTTCAATTTAGGTCGATGGATAGGCAAACCACTGACTTACTGATTCTTGTAATTGTTTCTGCCATATTCCAAGAATTATTTCCTTTTAATCCTTGAAAGATAACTTACACTACGGGCAAATGTACAGAACTAATTCTTTATCAACACTGATAATTTTTTTCGAAGTCAGTTGACAAAAGACTGCGAATATATATATATATATATATATATATATATATATATATATATATATATATATATATATATGTATGTATATATATATATATATATATATATATATATATATATATATATATATATATATATATATATATATATATATATATATATATAGAGAGAGAGAGAGATAATATTAGTGGTAAATATACATACATATGCAAAATATATAAATACCCATACATGTATATTTTTTTGAATAAAATTTCCAGGAGGATAGAATCCAGGTAGAACTCATTGTCCAGGACAGAGTAAGGATATAATAAAAGGCTTAAACTTATATATATATATATATATATATATATATATATATATATATATATATTCTATCTGCTCAGTGCTTATTGGAAAACGCTGAATATCAATGACAGATATAACATATTTAGTTGTATGGAAATGGGATTTCACGCTTAAGCGATATGTGTATATTCACGTATATGCATTTATCCATACATACAGACACACACACACACACACATCTATAAAATGTAGGAATTCAACCACAGACAAACTGTTTCGTTGTATCACGTCTGCTCATTGTGGCTAGACATTATATTCTATATATATATATATATATATATATATATATATATATATATATATATATATATATATATATATATGTGTGTGTGTGTGTATATATAATTTTTATCTTCACCGATTATCAAAACGCTTTGTGTAATAAAATAACAAATTTACAATTCTCTTTTAAAGTCAACGGACCTAATTTTCCAAGATAATTATATAGACATTTTATGTAAATAAACCTCTTTGTAAAGTGTAAGATATACTTGTGAGAATATTTTCTTAATCTCTGTAGAGATTGTCTACCAAAGGTCCCTTCATTATGTCAATCAGAATATTTTCCAATCAAAATTTAGGTCCCATTATTTCAAATCCACGTAGAATATTCCATAATATTGCAAAATATTTTCCAGGAGAAATGTTTTTTTTTTCCAATTTGTCATTTTAGCTTTTCACCTATGTAATCATGTACACTTCAATTATCCAACGATGCGCTTCAGTTGTCTTCCCAATTAACGCTAGATGAGATTTGCTTAGATTTTTTTTTTTATCTCTTATGGATATTGTGAATGAGATGTCTTCATTACTGCATAAAAGTTTTCAAATAATTTATTCTGTTGTTACATTATATTAAGTAACCTAATCCGGAAATTATGAAATGTATATAGGGCACTTTCATTTCTTTAAATATAAAATTAATTAAGTTATCAATAACATAATAACCTGTAATTTTGAGATCAATCCGTAGACTCATTAATAAAATATCAAAATATTGTGACGTCACGCTGACCCTGCCCCCGTGCTATCCTGTGACGATCTAACACTTGGCTGACTCGGATGAAAATCTGGTTAGATTCGGTATCAGCTTTGTCGTTCCCAGCTCGCCTCCGACGTCTCGTTAACGAAGTAACTGCTTTGATTTCTAGTCTAAACAACCCACGTTGTGATTTGATCTTAGGTAGACGAAATCGATCAGTCGCCGGGCCGTAATGCAAGCTGAATTCGAGCTAAGGTGACACCGCCAAAGTATATGTAAAAGAAAATAAACTAAAAATTCGAATGTGTTAAAAAATAGAATGACAAATATCTTTATATCAGGTTGCTGAATAAAGGACTGCGTCTTTCTCCCAAAACGCTTCTTCTATGGATACGTGACACGTTGCGTTTCTTAGGCGAGTCTTAATATCTTAAGTTGTTTTCAGTAAACTGGTTTTTGGTATCTTCAGGTGATATTTGTAAAAAAATGTTTTGGTGGTGTAAGTTCTTCAGCAAAAATTGTTTTTGGTTAGAAGTCTAAGTCTGAATGCGTGGAAATCCGGTCTCCGAGCTCACAGCTCAACTCTGTCTGCTCTGTAACTCTGTCTGCATCTCCCCAACTGCCACACTACTCTGGGGACGTTCGTTTATATTGACGCCGACCAAAACCGGGTGGGGGCCTGTCGTGGTTTGGGTTCCTCGATAATTTCAAATCCGCAATAAGAAATTTCTTTGTTTTCGGACAGGAAAATTTATCACTTCCCATTTTTGGAAGTCATTTACTTTCTATTTAGAGGGGTTCTTAAGGAAATTGTCCTCCCAAATTCTTCTTTTCTCATATTGGTATCTCACACCAATTCCCTCAGAGGGCGTCAACAGGTTTCCCTTCTTTCTCATATGTTTACCTTCGCCCATCGCTCACGCCACCATTCAGCCAATGAACGCTCGGCAGTGTGGGTGTTGCTAGACGGGATTCAGTTTACAATTATCGCTAAAAGAAAAAAATATCTTCCTTCTTTTCTTTCTTTTCCCCGACTAGAACCGCAACGACGCGTACTGTGATCATTAAATCTCTATCTTAACTGACTGTCATTTGGGATTCATCAACGAGATTTTCGCCAAGTCATTATCTGGGTGGTCAATTGAATCTCTTGTCTACTTCTGTCGCCAACAGTCTGTCCAGGTAAAAAACATTTATCATGGCAAGGCCTGGACATAAAACAGATGGTTCCCTTCCAAAACCAAATGATATCTCCGAAAGGTAGTTAATGGTTTATTCTTTTCCTTTTTCTCTTCTTCCTTCCTTTTTTGAGTGGGGAGGTCTCAGCTAATACTTTTCTCGGTCGCATGCTCGGATCAATTCTGATTATCTTCTAGCATTCCGCTTTGTAAGCCACTTGACCAATTTGAAAATTTCATTATTGCCATGGGCAAATTGCTATCTTTTATTCACCGCGCCATGGCATAAATTAATCCTGACATATCCGAGATCTTACCAATTCCCTATCTTCTGAGAAAAAAAAATACTTTTCTTCGCAAATGAAAATAAAATCTCTACTCACTTTTCTTTTGTCAAAAAATAACATCGCTCAGTATGTCTTTCGTGATAGCTTCTTCCCGCCTTAAGTATTTCACGCTTTTAATTTCCACACTTAATTAGTTAGCCAAACGCTAAATAGTGTCACATAATAGTCAGATTATTTATACAATTTATTCATCATGTAAATATGTTTCTTCGTTTCACATCAATAATTAATTTGAGGAATTAATCAAGTGTGATAAAAATAAGATATTTCTTATTATATCTATTTGAATGGCAAAGGGGCGATGATTTATTTAACGTAGTATTTTTCAATAAGTTTTTGTCAAATTAAAAATATTCATAATTTTTTTCTTCGCTAAAGGGGAAACGGAATAGATCCTCTAAAATCAATACAAGAAATCAATCACAAAATAAAGTTAAATACAAACTTTGAAGTAGTGGACGTCAAATTAAAAATTAATTAATTTCGATTCTAGCATTTTGACAGTGAAACATTGAGATTCAATTAAATTTGATAATTTTGAAATAAAAACATTTTAATTATTTTCAGCTTCCCTGAGATGATCAGTTTATTTTGAAAAATAAAAAATGAAAGATAATGATATGAAATGATATGTTTGATTATGGAAAGCCAATTAGTTTCATTGAAAATCATATTAGAATTACCTGTGTGCAAAATAAGCTTAAAAACAACCCCAAAAAAACGTTACAAAAGGAAGAAGAATTTTTGTGTTACAAGTATTCCATCTATAATAACTAATTCTAATTTACATGTATCAATATATATATATATATATATATATATATATATATATATATATATATATATATATATGTGTGTGTGTGTGTGTGTGTGTGTGTGTATGCATATGTATATATACATATTTTTTGTGTGTCTGTGAGTGTGAATCGTAATAAATCTATTAACGTATGCAAAACTATAAATGCATACAGACAGACACACACATACAAACACACAAATATATATATATATATATATATATATATATATATATATATATATATATATATATATATATATATATATATATAAAGAAATAAACTGTTAAGGTTTGTTATATTTATGGGATAAAGTGCTCAATATCAGATAGAGGGTGTGTAAATATAAAAGTGAACATTGACGTCAACGCTTAGAGACGAAAGGGTGTTTCATGCTAGACAGGCCATGATTGCGTCTAGCATGAAACAGCCTGTTGCCTCTAAGTGTTGAATTCAATAACCAATATATATATATATATATATATATATATAGAGAGAGAGAGAGAGAGAGAGAGAGAGAGAGAGAGAGAGAGAGATGGTGTGGATGTATGTATATATATATATATATATATATATATATATATATATATATATAAAGTACGAAGAACTTGGTAAACCGAATGGGTAATTCCAAGGAGGATGAAATCCTGAGAGCTCAATGTGAATACAGATCTAATATTTAATGAAAAAACAGAACACTTTAAGGTACCATTACCATAATTTATTTCACTAAAATCCTTTTTGAAGGACTCCGGATCATCAGGTAACACTTCCAACAACGAAATGAAATGAAAAATGGGATTACAAATTGATGGGTAGTGTAATTTTTGTAATTTAACAGGGAGGGTAATAGTTGTAGTTAACGAGACAATGTAGAGTATGGGGGGGTAATTTCATATTTCTCATAAGCATTCCTACTTATCATTTCCGTTAAGTTAACCATCTAAATAAGTCACGATTAGGTTACTCCTCCTACCCCAATATAAAACATGCTTAAGAGAAATATGAAATTAACCCCTACCGATACTCTACCTTGTCTCGTTGACTACAACGATCACCCTCCCTGTTAAATTATAAAACTTACACTACCCGTCGATTTCTAATCCCATTTTTCCTTTCATTTCGTTGTTGGAAGTGTTACCTGATGATCCGGAGTCCTTTAACAAAGATTTTGATGAAATCAGTTATTGTAATGGTACCTTAAAGTTGTCTGTTTTTTCATTAATATATATATATATATATATATATATATATATATATATATATATATATATATATATATATATATACATACACACACACACACATATATATATATTTATCTTTGTGTGCGTGTGAATTTCTCGATAAATATTATTTTCAAATATTAACATACAGGAATCTTAACACAAACATGTGTACCATGTATAACCACAAAATCAGCCAAAAGGACAATAAATATAATAATAATAATAATAATAATAATAATAATAATAATAATAATAATAACAGCCTCTCTTAGATTGAGATGGAAGAAGGCTGTAGACATTTAAATGTTCACAAATAATCTGAAAAGAGTCATCCTCTTTTATGACGCTGTGGAAAGTAAAATTCATTCGGCATACGAATTGTATCATTATATTGTTCTGATGTCAATATCAAATGTGGAATTTTTCAAAGAGATTCACTGTCTCCTCTGTTTGTTTTGTTACAGATTCCCCCTAAGCAAATACCTGAATGAAATCAACTGCGAACCTAATGTGTATGGAAAACGATGAATAATATTCTCTAAATTCGTGACCAGGATTCTTTTGTAATAGATACAGTGAACAGCAAATGCTCCTTAAAACTGTCAAACGACAAAGTGTAGACATCAAGATGCAATGTGTGTTTGACAATGCTACATTTAAAAGGGAAAACGCCATCCAGTACGGAAATTATCATCCGACATAGGGATACATCAGAAGATTTTGAATATGAATGGATTTAGAATATTATTGATGTGCTTTAGAAAGAGAGGAAAATAAATACTCTTTAATAAGAGAAAATTGACAAAATGATTTCTATCGCAGATTAAATGCGATCTGAAAATGGAGCCGAATGCGAAAAGAATTGGAGATATGAACTCACTCGACATGCCCGTACTTCGTACTGCTTCAATATTATTAACCGTTGAACCATAATTTTTCTGTCTTTTGTAGATCTTAATAAGCTTTATCTTTTTCTTACCTTACTAAAATTTTCTTCACCATTCATTTTTAAAGCTCATTTTAGGTTATGCCTTTTCTCTGACAGAAATACCTTCAATCTGTCCTGTGAGAAGAAAATTTTCCAAGAATTTTCCCTAATTATGTGTCCTAGAAATTTCAACTCTTTTTACCTGATGTAATTATAAATCTCATTTTTTCCATTTTCTCCAAAATTTTACAATTTCCCAGATATTCCGTCCGTAGTATTCTTTGTATCATTTTGTTGAACAAAATTACTATTGTTTCCTGTCCTTTCTTCATCTGCGAGGAGATTGGAAAAATAATACGCTGAAGCTAAACAGCAGATCTTATTATTACTTATGTGGAGAATATCAGAAGATATTTGACATCGTAATATTTGGTTGGGGTCTACAGATACCAAAAAAAGTACAGGAAATCAGATGGTAGAATTACTCAGCAAATCGATCAAAATGCCACCTTTCAAGGAAATTTGTGGTTACGAAAAGGCACCTTAATTTTTACAGAATAACGAGGTGACATTAATTTGGAATATCAATGATCTGTCTGAGAGGGAAATCCAGTCATATTTAACAGAAAAATCTGTGGAAATTACTGTTAAAATTCATATCTCTGATAGATGTTCCAGTTCTAGTCAACAAAGGCTAATCTTGAAAAACATTTCAGAAACTAGTCAAATACAAGTACCTCGAAAAAAAAATCCATAGTATTCTGTATCTGAATTAATTTGGTTTAGACGATGTTATATGGGGCTTCGAGAATAGGAAACAAATATGCGGATCAAATTCCTGGTAACCTGAAATTTATGAATTGCAAAAATATTCATACCCACAAGTATTCTAGAGGGTTATGCATTTTAGCGTCCAAAATTGACTCGTGATCAAAATTTGGTTGATAGATGAAAAAATAATATTCTATGTAAAAAGCGGAATTTTATACATTTTTAAAGTTATATTTTCTGTCAAGTAAAATTAATGAAGCTAATCAGAGTAGATACTGTGTTATGTGGAGAAAAGAAAACAATGCGATCATATTATACAATCAAAAATTTATACAGATGAAATATCATGGTCTAAAATGACTTCTAGTAACATTTTAACCTCGACAATAATAAATGCATTATGACATAGGAAATATTATACCTACCAATATATATATATATATATATATATATATATATATATATATATATATATATATATATATATATAAATTTAAAAAAGATGTATTTAAACAACAAATAGGGAATAAAGATGGATACCTTAGTTAACTCACTTGTCCAAGTTTCTGTTCACCAATGCAGTAGCCAGGTATTGAGCAAACAAATCGTTGTGTCAAGTCACTGGAACCAATCAACAAATTTAACCCAGTTAATTTTGGGTATTTATGGGTCAGTTGAGTTATTGTTGGCTCAGTGGATTCATTTTTAGAAATTATAAATTAAATGTCTCAGAAAACATTTTTACTTGAGCTAATATTGCAATTTTTTGTTGTTATTAATATTTCGAAATGTTCCCCATAATGTATTCATTAATATGCTTGACCGTCTTAGGAGATTTTCGACGACTACTCTATATGCAACTTACGTAAGTTTTGAAGTTTTACAGTGATGTTCTCGATTTCTTATCTATGGTTACTGAGGCATTAAGTATATAAGTCCCCAAACTTCAAATAATCATTCATATATATATATATATATATATATATATATATATATATATCTTTCAATTCTGAGAAGTTCTTTTTTTTAGCCACAGACATACGAACAAAAGAATACGCATATATATATATATATATATATATATATATATATATATATATATATATATATAAATTAACTGATTTAAAATATGTTTTTTCGCTACACAGTAATAACCATGTATCAAAATGGAAGCTAAAATGTTAAAAAATATTTTATATCAGTTAATTTAAAATATTTATGGTCTGTAAATTTGTATTGAGCATCCTTTTGCAAAAATAAAAATAAAAAAAATATCAATATATATATATATATATGGTAAGCGAGATGGTTCTACGAAAAAGAAGCTTCAATAAATTTTAAGTTTGGTCATTGGTTGGGAATGAATTAGGCGATAATAATGATCATATTTCTACATCCCATGGATACGTACCTTGTGCATCTGCACATGTGAACGAAAGAGATTAGACATGCATATGTATTTTTATATTTGTATTAACGTTTTTAAGCAATTTTTTTGCGTCTATAGTCAAGTTTGTGATGTAAGCAACATTAATTATATATTTCTTTCTTTGATTTTTTCTGTGCCATTTCATTTCAGGACCTAGGCGATTATGGCTCTCCGCCTATCTCTATCCCTCGCAGCTCTCAACAAGTTGCTTCCGTCTGCTATGTCTCCCATATCACTTTGTGTCATCTACCTGCTCCTCTATTCGACACGTGAATATCAGATTCTCCAAGCCCTCTTTCCACATTATGTGTCCCAGAAACTTCAGCTGCCTCTTCCTGATGTAATGTATAAGCCTCCTCCTTATTTGATCCATTCTCAAACATCATCATAGTTCACACTGCCGGTCCATGATATCCTTCGCATCTTTCTGTAGAATCACATCTCCGTCACCTCGAGTCTCTTCATCTTTGAGGAAATCGTCTAATATTTGCTGCCGTAATGAAGGACAGATGACGGGTAACAGCTGAGGATTCTTTTCTTCGTTACGAAAGACATCTTGTCTCCAGCTTTAGGAATACGTCCTTGGCCATCCCAATACGTCCAGGGATCTCAGTGTCGCACTTATCCACCTCTGTCAAGACGCTTACCAGATATTTAAACTTCCCCGTCTGTTTGATTCTAGTGTTCCTGGCCAGCAATTCGCATTTCGGGCTCTTCTTCTTACTGATGAGATTTTGTCATTTCTATTCCGTGTCTGCTTTCAGTATTGTGTCATCTGCTTATCATACGATGTTTGTCATGACCGCCAATGATAAATCCCAGTAGGGTTGTCAATTCTCTCAGAATCGCTTCCCTGTATAGGTCAAGTGTGAAGACGCATCCTTGCCTTACGTCCCTCTCTATTTTTCTATATTCACAGAAATCGTTCTCTATGCAAATGGATGCTGCTCGCTACTGTATATGCTCTTGATTATTTTGATATCTTTCCCAAATATATCGAGGTTGCTGAGCAATTTCATCAGATACTTGTGGCGTACATTGTCGAAGGCCTTTGCGTAGTCTATGAAACATAGGTAGACTTCCGTCTGCATCTGTATCGCTCTTTCTGATAACTTTCTGAGCATGAATATCGCATTCCTTGTTCCAGTGTCTTTAACGATGCTGCATTGTTGTCGTCGTATCTCTGGCCTTATTCTGCTGCCCACTCTATTCAACAGGATACAGATGATGAGTTTTGTCACTTGGCTCATTAGGATTATTTTTCGCTGGAGTTCTCATTCGTTTGCGCCTGGTTTCTTAAGCATAGTTACGAAGATAGATTTGCTGAGGTCTTCCGTTATATCCCCGTGTTGTAGATTACATTTGTTATTTCGGTGATCTTTTCTACGTTAAAGTCATCTAAGTTTATCTGCATTTCCGTTACAATTCCGTCCAACTGCCTTGTTGGTGTTCAATTTGGCCAGTGGCGATTTTACCTCGGTTGCAGAAGTTTAGGTCCGTCGGTAGCTCTGTGCATTTTTGTTTCTTCTTTTTCGTTCTCCACTATACTCGTTCCAGCATTGAATAATTTTCCTTCTCTAATATGCGCGTTCCATCTTGTGATTTTAGGCAGCCTGTTGACGAGCATCTCTTCTGTCATGTTAGTTGTCTTAATTGTTTGTGCATGTCTCTTTTGATGGTAGTACTCAATGTTTCTATTTCGACACATATTACGTTTTGCCACTCCTCTTTAAGATGCCTGCATTTGGTCCTTATTTCATTGCGTAATTTTCTGTACTCCGTTCTGTGTATTGCAGGGTATTCTGTCTCCTTTCCGTCATGTCGACAATCTCATCAGTCATCAATTTGTTTGTCCTTCTTCGTCCTGTCCGCTTTGGGGTTATATTATTGCGGATGGCACTAAAGCGTCTCTTAGTGAGTCTCATCTTGAGTTTCCATTGTATTCCTCGTATTTTCCCTTCACATTGTCCATATATTTTCTTTTAGGTTAGGACTGCTCAGGAGCTTGTTTTATTGCTGTTTGGGTGCTGCATTAGGCTTCTTCAATTTTTGCACTTTCACTTTTAGTTTACATATAAGAGGGCCATGATCGCTTCTCCATCTGCACTTGCCTAAGTTTTGCATTGAATCATAAATAAATCAATACAAGCTATGTCTCAAAAAAATTATTTCATTTAAAATTAACTTGTTGTGTTTCAAGTCAATCCTTGCAGCGTCAAAACTTTCAGAACCCTTTCCCTACTTGTCGAAAGTAATGAGTGAAAGTGAAGAAAATATCTCCGATTATTTTCAGAAATACCAGACACTTTAAATACATTAATAGAAAAAATACAGCAGAAGATTCAGTGATTATGAAGAGCAACCTGAAAGTTACTTTACAACTTCACATAGTTAACATAACACAGACTGCCGACCAGTTAATAATTAAGTTTATTGAGATGTATGAAGATAATATCCTGATCAATCTTTTTAACAGCATAAAATATCCAACTAATATTTGAAACAGGGCGGTAGAATATACTCGCATTCTTGGACATACAAATAAAATTGTTTCATGTTTTACTTTTACATGCATTCGGGAATCGGCATTCTCTTACTTGACACAAGTCAAGAATTCGTTAGGAACACTGTTTAGAGGTGAGAATTTGTATGATCAATTACAAATTAAAAGAATCCATGTTAGGGCTTGATATCAAAATACTATCTCAAAAGAAACAATGTCAGGGAAGTCATTTTAAAAAAGAAGGTGAATAAAGTATTGTTTGAACATATCTTGTTTTTCATCTTAATAATGATTGTTTTTATTAGATTATGTATTTATTAAATTTTATTTTATGCTCAGATATAAAAAAAAATGTAAGTATAAAAATCCACGTGGTGAATGCGAGCTCTATAAGGGACAATGAATTTCAGTATGGCCTTAATACATAAATTGTTTCCAAACCCCTGGTCCAGCTGATTTGATTTATATGGTTCAAATTTTGTTAATGTTTAATATCACTTTGTTGTTAAACATCCCACATATTGATATTTTAATTTATAGATGGGGGTGTGTGCTCATGCATGTTTGAATATGCATTTATGCACCTGTCATTTAGCGTATGTTCGTATGTGCGTGAAAATGTATGTATATATATAAAACTGGCTAAAAAAGAAAATCACGGAAGAGTATTTATTGATAAAACCAAATAAAGCCATAACCACGTGACACAAAAAAGTTATGTTGCGTTATTGATAAGCCCAAAACCAGACAAAAAAATAAGAACAAATAAACTCTATTCTGATAATCAGCATTTAATATGCCATCACCTACTAAGAATTTCCAAGTTTAGGTTTAATAAATTTTTAGGTTCCTTTTAGATAGCAATAGCTAGTTTTTCCTTCAAAAATAGTGAACAAAACTTATCACATGCCTTATATATTCAACACTTTTTTTTAATATTTCTAATTTCAAAATTTCCTAACAGGTATTACCATATATATATATATATATATATATATATATATATATATATATATATATATATGATGATAATACCATATAATATATATATATATATATATATATATATATATATATATGAAGAGAGAGAGAAAGAGAGAAATAGTGAGATTCTTTTTTCCAGGTTTTTAGAATACAGATTCCCCCATTTAATTTCCCTTTGTCGTAAGACTCGCTTATTCATCTAGTAAAAGAAAAGTTTAAAATTATTTTGTGTCAGCCCCTCTGTCATCCCAATGAGCAATAAGGAAAGAAAAATGCTCATTTAGACCATTTACCAACATTCATAATCTGGCTTCCATCTTCAAATTACAGTCAAGTACCTTCAAGAGAAAAGGAAATACGTCTTCCCAAATGCAAACTCTATGGAAGTAACCTAGATCAAGAGGTCACAACAGGATGCGGGATCAGTAGTTAAACTTTGATCGAATGAGATCAATTAGAAAAGATCAAACTCAATCGATACGTCTTTCGGGACGTGAGAGACGCGTTTCACTTATGACAGTTCAAAAGTTTTCGAAAAAAATAGATGTACGTGAAAACTGTGAAGCAGCTTTTAACTCAAGGGGAGGAATTTAGAAGTTTACAAAGGACGAATGCCATCTTGAATATGTTGGAAAATATTCCTCGAAATATATATATATATATATATATATATATATATATATATATATATATATATATATATATATAACCTAACAACAACAACAAGAAAAAAACAGGACTTCCTAACCATGTAATAACAAAAGAAGTTTATGCTGCAAAAACATCAGACCCACGAATTCATTCACTAGCTCAGTCACTAAATCTACTTTCAAAATCTACCACGATTCTAACTGTAGAAGTCATAACATAATTTACCTCCTAGAATGCACATTATGCCAGAAACAATATGTAGTAAAATCTGAATGGCCCTTTCACTACAGAATTAATAATTATCTCAATCGAATTAAGTCGACTCCCCATGAAAAAATTATTAAATGTAGAACATTTCCGCCTAGAAAAAAGACGATTTCAAAACGATGCCCAATTCACTATAATTACGAGAATAGAAAAGCTCAGAGCAGATAACATTAGAAAGATTTTAGAGTTCCATTAAAATAAGTGGATACAACATACAACAAACACACTATCCAGCCGGGCAAAAACATAAATTTAACTATATAGATAGCATTAATATATAACCCTACGAATCAAAACCTACCCACATTTCTCACCCACACAAGACAGACAGGCTTACGCAGGTGTTGAGGCCTCAGAGTTATACGCACACCCAGACGAATATACACGCTTACACATATCATACTCACTCACTCCACAAGAACCAAATAACACACACACACACACACACACACACACACACACACACACACAGATTAACAGAGACACGTCCCCTCTCCAGGAACCAATAAAACTGCCAAGCTGAACAGGGGAATTCAGAGCAGCATTGATCCATTCACCTCTTATCTCAAATAACAACTTAAAAGAGACTGTTTGACCAACACAAGAAATGTTTAAAAATTTAAGTTAAAAAGATTGAAAAAATATTAAAAAACAAACAAATGAAAACTGCTGACAAAAGTTCATTTTCTCCATCAAGACATTCATTTCTGTAGTTCACTGTTACCAGCAAGCAGATATTTTTCTTCTCCTGTTGATGGCCATGTTGGCCTAAACTATTCGAGGAATCTAAATGAAATAATAATAATAAAAATAATAGAATATTAATCTACAAACCAGTGTGTCTGAAGATTTTAATTTTTTAATATTGTTCAATATATATATATATATATATATATATATATATATATATATATATATATATATATATATATATATATATATATATATATATATATATATATATATAAACTTAATTTCAATTTTTCATGGGTTACCGTTCTTTTTGATATGATTAATTAATGATGAACATGTTATTTTCATTTATATTCGATTTCATCACGATTCTTATGTTAAGATTAGAGAGTAATTATACATTGTTATTGCTCAAAGTTTAGTCTAATAATTTTATAAAAGTTTCCGAGTAAGATATCTTTAATCATTTCTAAGTTACACCGATGCAGAACTTAATCTAACAATTGTACAGTTACACCCGCTGATATATATATATATATATATATATATATATATATATATATATATATATATATATATATATATGTGTGTGTGTGTGTGTGTGTGTGTGTGTGTGTTTTTTTTTTCTGACCCAAGGTCTCCTCACGTTTTAAAATCGAAAATAGATGTCGCTTGTCGATTAATACTTTTTTTGAGGTAAACTTCTACTGAATTATCATTATAGCAGCTAATAAATAGACAGCTATATTAACCATTAGATACAAGACCTCTATTGTAGTAAATGTGAAAACTCTAATTTGCATAATAGCGGCAGAAATTAAAACATGTCACTTAACTATATATTTTTTAGAGAGCAACGTGACATTTTTAGTGATGTTTAACATTATATAATTTGTAAATAAATTCAATATTTGAACCGTGTTTAACAGCTAGTTAAAATTTATATCGAGTTAAATGAAACTGTTATATATGTAATCTAAATATAGCAAAATAAAAATAACCAAACGATGGCAAAATATATAAAAAGTATGCACAGTGAATGTGCATGAGATGAATTATTATTAAAAATGGCACAAGCGATACTGTTCCCCGTTTTATATGTAATAGATTTATTAGATAATACCTAAATCCTTATAAATAAATTAATATTATGTCATTGCCTCTTTATTCCCCTCAATTCATCTGTGGTTTAAATATTTGAATATTTTCAAGTGTTTCATGAGGAACAGCAATTTTCCTTTGGGAATATTACTTCCGAATTCCTTCCAACTCTACGCCCATCTCTTACTTGTGGCTTCAGATAGCGGCTTGCATTCAGCTGCGGCTACATCCTATTAAACCGTTCGACTGAGAGACAGACTAGTTGAATGTAGTCGATGTTCTCAAACCAATGATCATTTCTTTTATATCAGCCCGATTACATATGAAGACTGATATCACGCGGAGTTGGTGATCTCCTACAGATAAAACATCCATGTAGGCGGTCGTCGGTTTGTGTCATTGAGTACGTCAAAGCATTAATGTTACAGGCAGAAATCTTAGTCTCTGAATAATGGTTTCCTAGGTCGTGAGCGTGGGATTATCCCAGCGAACTGCTTTCCCCAAATTACTGGCTTGTTTTGAAAATTCATCGTGATCTACAGGTGAAGTGCGTGACAAAATTTTCTACATGCAAAAAAGGCAATCTATATAATAATAAAAGTCTGTAATTTGAGCGTGCGTCGTCTGTCCGACGCGTTATAATTTAAATTTCTTTCCACCTCTCTCCCTTTGCACCTCTCTCCAACGCTCTTTGATTGCGTGCTTGCTTATGTGGTGCGTCTGCCCGGTGCATAATAATTTAAGTTAATGTGTTTTAATGAAGAAAATTTAAAAGTACCAATTTTTTATACAGTAAATATTCCTTACTTTACCTTTCTTCAAACAGACATTTTTTGTCAATTAAAACATGTTGAAGGTAAAGACAGAGACAAAGATATCCTGATTTGCTGTTTCGTCCAGTTGTTTCTTGAGTTATTATTTGTATTTCAGCTTTCTTTAATCAAACAATACTTCAAATAATTATAATATATTTTAGTTAATCTGATTTAAACCTGTTTTAATTGAATAAAATTTAAAATATTATGGATTTTATGTCAACTTAATTCAAACTGAATTTTTTTTTCAATTTTATTAATGTTGAAATCAAATTCTAGTTTTTATAACATCAAACGTCAGTGACCCAATGGGTTGCGTGTAGTTAATCATGAATATCACACGTTTATTTAACGCTCGTATCAGGGTCCGTATTAACGTTTTAATTTTTCATCACGAGTGTCTTAGCGCTTAGAGAAGCATGCATTTCCACTAGCTGATATATATTTCTTAGGATATTATATATATATATATATATATATATATATATATATATATATATATATATATGTGTGTGTGTGTGTGTGTGTGTGTGTGTGTGTACTAATGAAACTTGTACAAACACGCACACACACACACATACACATATATGTGTATGTGTGTACATACATATATAGATGCAGGTGTGTGGGTGTGTTGGCATTTTTGTCCTTTATATATGTGCGTTTGTGTGTATTGAACGAATACTATATCCGACCTACAAGGAACTTAGGTCTTTAAATTTGATATGTAAAAAAAAAAATGATAGAAAATATAATTTATATTTTCCTGGGGGACTGTCTTCGAGAGATATATGAATTATCTGGGGAGCTACGAAGCGGAAACTCTGTGCAAATTGACAGACGGGAAGATTTTGATCAATCTATTCAAAGAAAGTAAACTTTATGTTAGCTCTTCTTACACCTGCACACTTAACAACTGCATATGAATGAGGGAACTGGAAAATTATCCACCACACTTCGACTTGATTCTAATGATTTTCTGAGGTTTCTAATATTCCTCAGATTTGGAATACAAAAGTTACCTTTCATGATCCCTTTCAGTGTATATACAATATATATGAGAAAAATTTAATATACAAAAGTAGAATGTCGACAGTAATATATATCATTTGTAGTAATAAAAAGGCAGTAAGATGCCAGTTATTAAATATATGAATAAAACAAAGACAAAAACTGGTTGGGAATGAGTTCTTAGAATATAGTTAATAATGAATGTATAATATTAATAAGTGTTCTTTGCGAAAAAGGAATATTAACAGTTTGTATTTCATCCATATTGGCTATTATTATAGCCAAGATATAATAAGACCTTAATGCACGAACGGAACGGAACATCTAAATGAGAAAGTATCACTAATATAATTTCTTTTCAAAATCAGGTTTATAGTGCAAAACCATAACAACATATATAGCATATTTACAAGTGTGACACCTAGAGAAACTATAAAAAATATATGCATCAACAAGCACTCTGAAAACGTCAATGAGATACAGAGTCACATATTAATTCCTAACGGGAATTCGAACTACTGGAAATTTATTCTATATTCCCTGAAAAGCCCACATTTATCCCAACGAGAAAAAAAAGGGTGGTCAGGTTATGCATCCATATTTAAATTACCCCAACGGATTTATCTTCTCCGTCTCTAGCGAGGTCATATTTCACAATGTGGATTTACCAACATGGGGATAGTAAGCCGGCGATAGTTCATATAATTCGAGCGGAGATGATTTCATCATATGATTTGTCTCTTGTGAATGTATCTGTTTCAACTGTAAAACGGCGCCTTGCGCTTGTGATGACCCCGATGTTAAAGCTGCTAATAAATTGGCTGCTCTTCTTGACTCCTGGAAGCTAAATGACTAGAGACTGGCCACTTTAGTCAATCTATATATAATGAAATTAAAATAAAATCACTGGAATATATATATATATATATATATATATATATATATATATATATATATATATATATATATATATATACGAAATTCAACAAAAGAGGTATTTATCTCTCATAGACAGACATGGCCACCTAGATCGTCACGGCCTCGGATTAGGAGCCTACATCAAGGATGAGTTTCCCTGTGGTAGGTACGTAAACTACAAGGAACACAGACTCACGTATATGTGCTTCAGACTGAAGCCTATCCATCGTAACACATTAGTTACACATGCTCTCTACCGACATCAGGATGAAGGGACGGTAATCTTCGATGGAATATCTGAAAGTATTGATAAAATCTTCACTTAATTCCACTCGACTAGATTTTAAATTTGCAGTAACTTTAACATCCACCATAAAGAATGGCTACTCCACTCCAACAATAACGGACTTGAAGGCAGATATTTCAAGGACTTCTTCGTCGCCTATGAACTAAACGAGATCATCTAAAAACCTACCCGGGCCCCGGACACGACAAGACATCAGAAGAACGTCCTCGACCTCTTAATAACCTCCTGCCCTGTCAAATGCGTATGAAAAGTGTTCCCTCGACTAGGCTAGTCTGGCCATTCCCTAATCAGAGACCAGATAAATGCCAAACGTAAGGCCTTCGGATGTGTTGTTTCATTGTATGGCTGTTCGCTCTGAGGAAGCAGGCTCAGACAGCTTTCGATCAGATATGAAGCTTCAATCCCAAAGTTCTTCAAACATACTTCCTCAAAAACTGCTTCCATTGTTACTGATTGGATCCTTTAAGGACTATAGAGATTTATACAAAAAAAAAACTCCATCAAAAACCAAACAGCCAAACCTGGCTCATTCCTGAATGAAAACACTACTTTAATATATATATATATATATATATATATATATATATATATATATATATATTATATATATATATATATATATATATCACAAGGAGCGAAGTAGTTCGGCCCGCACTGCATTCAGAAATCCCCCCATTCGCTACAAATAATTTCTAGAAAACGCAGGAGCAATCCAAACCAAGGTTGAAAAAAACAAAACAAATTGGATCCGGTAAATACCGGAAGATCACGAACCAAATCATGAACAAAGATAAAGCAGTTCTGCGCACAATTATAACTGGCCCTGATTTCATATATTCCTCGACAGACAAGGCAAAACTCTTCGCCTACATCTTTGCATCTAGCTCATCGTTAGATGACAAAGACTATCCTCTCGCCAAATTTCCTCGTTTCACTGAGCACAAACTCAGTAATATCAACATCACACCAAAAGACGTCTCTAGACTTATCGATCATAAAATCCTAACTAACAGGTAGGTCCCTGAAGTTTTTTTTATCAAGGTCCACTATTCCGGAGTCCTAGAATTCAATACAGGGGTCACTGCTCCAACCAACACTTTTTTTGTTCCACATAAATGATCTGCTTGAGAATATACTTAGATCATTTGTAAACATCTATGCCGATGATATGACTATATACGAGCGCATCTTTGCAACACCGGATGTTCAGAGATCCCAGTATTGCCACACTACACAATGAGGGGAAAACTGGCTGGTTACATTCAATGACTTGAAAATCAAGTTAGTTAGTTCCATCATCGCCGATCTAACCAACAATCAGATTGAACGGAGTTCTTCTTGGTGAAGCCCCGCGACTTGAAAGAGTGTTGGGTCTCAAGCTCATACCCGTAGAGTAGAAGTCGTCGATACAATCCTCTGCTAAGGATTCAGGTAAAATGATCTGCTCTCTCTACCGATCCAATAAGTACCTGACTCCTACAAATATCCTCTACTTTTACAAGAGCCAAATCAGGCCTCAAATGAAGAACTTTTTATCATATTTGGGCAGGAAACTCCCAGAACATACTACCCAGTTCAAAAGCTTCTCCGAGCTCTTGTGGGTGAGGAATAATTCTCCACTCTTCAAACTCTCTCCCACAGGCTGGATGTGGCAAGACTCTAGCTACTGTACCTCTAATTCCACGAAATGTGTTCGGACGAACTACTTTCCCTGGTCTCGCTGAAGCAAACCTTCTCAGTAAGGACATGCCATGCCATTTACATACTGAGAAAACCACCTACATTCTCTCCGTATTCCTTCACTAAGAAATAGGTTCCACTCGAGCAGCTTCATCCTGGGAGTCACCTCCATTTGGAACCGACTGCTAACTGAATGTTTTCCCGATCAGTACAAAATGACTTGCCACGGTCATAATTTCAGTTAAATTGTTTTCATTCGTACAGCTTTTTGTATGAGCTAGGTTTGTTGAAAAGTCACTTTTCTCAGCCTCGTATATTCGGCGGTATCTCAAAAAAAGGTGGAAGAACGGCTGGTTCCTCATATCGATCTAGAAAACAGCTAAGCCTTGCTGCCAGAATCTGTCTTTATAAAAGTCAGATCAGACCAAAAATGGACTATTTTTTCCATACCATTTTTGGTGCTACCCAGTCCATTTTACAAAGCTTACTGTTAGAAAGCGATTACATATCCTTGTGAGTGACGACTTATGCTCCACGTTTCATCACATATCCCACAGCCGAAATGTCAGTAGCATCTAAAAAATCAATCGTTATTATTATGGCTGACGTTCAAATGAGTGACTTAGTTCTACATTTTAGACCAGCTCGGATTCGCTATGTCAGGTTCACGGGTGCAAATCATTCACAATATCTTTATGTTCCTTTAATAAAGAGTGTCTTTAACTGAGACTATTTGTTTCACAGAAATATTATTTTGTGGTAATGACACCCGAGACGTTGCTCCCCTAACATATACTTTCTTAACCCCTTCGACTTCATGTTCAACTGATAGGTATCTAACACGTATTAATAATGAGCACTTTTTTAATTCCTTCTATTCCCTCTTAGAAACAACAGTTCACCCAGTAAACTGCTACCTCGAGTGGTGCATGGACGTTGCATTGGATGAAGTGAAATTAAAACAAAAGCTATATAGAATATGAAGAATGTAGGCAAGAATAGTAACACCATGAAGATTTCAACAGTCTGGTGTGGATTTAATTTAGCAATCATTCCTTTTCCAAATTAAATGGTCACAATTATGAAAAGATTGAAAGACACGGTTAACTCGAAAATGACGTTGAATTATTGTCGGTTGCATTATTATCATTCGTAAAAAAAAAACATAAAATGTAATTTTCTTTACGGAAATATCATGTAATATTAATAATAATTTTTTTTTATAAAATCGACATATTATTTTTCTTCTGTTTCCCGCTCTACTAAAAAATCATTGTCATATTTTGGTAAAAGGAGATTCATTAATAATTCATCATCGACTTAAAAGTGTTCCATCATTCTGACACGTTTTCAAAATGAAATACAAAACGTTAACATATTACGGAATTTTTCTCCTTCAGGGTAAAATAAATAACTAGGTTTACTCTTCGTTGCTTAATAAACTGAATAATTTAAAATCCGTTTGTTGAGGAATGCTGCGTCTTACAAATGGATAAATGCACTATTTTGTATTTATTGTCTGCGTTTCCTGTTATTTAGGGAAGATTCTATAAAGGTATTTATAAAACGGGATAATTTCAATATGTTTTATTAATAAGTAACATTGAAATATTTTGCATTTTTCTTTAGATATATTCATACCTTTTTTCGATTTATTTTTACAAACATCGCTTATATTTGATGTTTGTCATTCTAATGAGTGATTACTTTACATTGGAATCCATCCACTACAAACCCCGAGTGCTATTCATGTTTGAAACAGTAATGATGAATGAAAGGTGATGTGAATGAAAGTGGAGTTGGTAGGAAAGGAAGATTAGGAAGATAAGGTGAACGAAGATTTACAATTGAGTTGAAGTGGCTAAGATTGTAATTATATCAATGTGATATATATTATTAGAATTATCATTTAAATGAAACTTCGGTTTAGATGTAAAATTTCTTACGATTTTATAGCGTCAGAATATCACTTAAAAGCAGCATATAAAAAATTAAACAATTAACGAATAATTATCAGAAATGTGTCACTATATATATTAAAATTAACTGATTTTCACATCAATTTGAAACACTATAAGCAAATTCGTACAAATAATCAGAGAATAGTTTTGTGCATTTCGTCAGCTTACATTCCTTATTCGCTATTCTGAATAGAAACTTTCTTTTCAGTCGTGTTTGGTTAAGAATCGGAATTATTGTCGAGTGTGGCTAATCGATTTTCCATTCGACTTTCGTTATGAAATGTGACACTTGAAGATTTCGAAAGCTAACGTCATCAGTGCATCATCAATCTTCATTCGCCGAGTTTTCCCTTCCGTTTGTTGTTTGGACTTTGCTCTCTTGAGTCGCTGATTAGACACGTTCACTGTTTTTTTTCTTGCAATTAAAGCCGAAACAATTACATCTTAATCATGTCCCTGTCTTCACATACAATCTCGTTATTGCCTTGTCACGTTTATCTAAGTGTTCAATCTATTATTTAAATATTTTTGCGTTTGCCTCTTTGACAGTTTTACGCGTTTAAATAATGCCGTATTGCTGAAAAATACATAAGAAATAACTAGATTCTTCCTTCCATGAGGAACCAGCAACATTTCCCTTCGGGTAAATGTTTACTAAGTTATATAAGATCGGCACAAGGTTAAATATATCAGAATGAATGTACAAAGAAGGAACATACATTGTGACAATCTAACTCATGATGATATCCATTAAAAATAGTCAATTGTACACTTGGATTTTTTCTAGACTCGAATGATTTGTATTTTGATACAAGAATAAAATCTACATGTATCTTAGTTGGTATCATAAAACAATTATTGAGAATGTCGGACCAATGCGTTATATTAGTGAGATATTATGTCTGGAAGTAACGAATTGTGATGTAAATGACTGATTTATTTTGATCCTTTATGATTTAGCAAACATTTCCAGGTTATTTAAAGGGAGAAAATATTATTACAGTGTCAGAATCTTCTGAGGTAATTATCATTTACTGATACAACTCTTAGTTATTAAAAAATGGCGGCAGTGGATCCATAGCTTTCGCAACGTTATATGAGCGTATGTAACTATAACGAAGACGACATAAATTTAACTTAGATCTACGATTTCCAATTCCGAGCCGTTATTGCAGCCCCTGGTTTACCACATAAGTTTAACCATTTACGTACGAAACAGATTCGAAATTTCTTAACTTCGGTGATCGAACGAGATCTCGTGATTCAACTTGGTATGGCCATAAGCCCCACTGCTATAAGTGTATCAAACAAATATGGTAGTTTCTGCTCTGCGGTAAAAAATTATTAATCGAAAAGTTTACAAGAAATACTTTCCTTTCAAATTGAATATCTTAATTTTATTAGGTTCATCAAAATCTACATATCATCTGCACAAATATAATCTAGGAGTCCATACGCACACTCTGTGCGCTGACTGTTGTTCTCATTAAAATTACCCGCTAATTATATAGTTCAATTTTCACAATATAGATCATTGTGACGTGCCCCACCCCCTGGTCGCAGCGTCGACTGTGTCGTTCGATCTCGTTCGCGGCACCAGTTGTGACGTCACGTGCTCTCCAGGCTCTGATATCCTGGCCACGGATAGCACCAGTTGTGGCGTCTTTGCCGCGGCGTCAGCTGTTCGCTCCTCGCTGCTCCAAGTGTGACGTTCTAACTCTTTGGTTAGATGAATACCAGCCTCGTCGTTCCCAACTCGCTTCCAACGCCTGGTTATTAGGGTAACTGTACTGATCTCCGGTCTGCCGACCCACGTTGTGATTAGATCTTAGACAGACGGGATCAAACAGGGATTGGGGCCGTAAGCAAGCTAAGTTCAACGGGGGTGATAACACACAAGAAAAAGAAACAAAAAAAACTCACAAGGTCGAAAATTATTAAAAAAAAGGGTAACAACCTTTTATATCTAAATGTTCGTTACACAAAATTGTTCCTACTTCCCGACCCGTTTTGTGGACTGTGGCACCAAGCTTCTACCATACAACTTTAAGACTTCGAGTTGCTTGTTCTCTAGAAATTTGCATGTCGGGGTGTGGGTTGGTTTCGACACTGGGCGCTGATCTCTACCTGTCGTTCACGGCTGATTTCCCTCGCCGTCAGTGCGCGAATCAACTTCTTCTCTTCTACTTCGGTTGGACGAGTTTATTCACTTCGACTTGAGTTGGGCGAATTTCTTTACTTCGACTTGTCTTGGACGAATTTCTATTCTTAGGCTTGGTTTGATTCCAACTTCTCCTAGGCGTAACTGCAAGTTAACTTCTTCTTCGTCCGAGGCGCAAACCCAACTCCAACTGCAACTTCTCTCTCGCCGTCCGGCCTGCAACTCTTTTGCCTGTCCGGTCTGCAACTCTTCTGCCTGTCCGGCCTGCAACTCTTCTGCCTGTCCGGCCTGCAACTCTTCTGCCTGTCCGGCCTGCAGCTTCTCTTCTCCTTCCATGGCGCAAACCAAACTGCAACTTTGACTTCTCTTCCTGTCCGTGCCAAACGGACCGGCCTTCCTTGCCCACAAGGGGCGAATGAATAGGGCCTGCCGTCCGCTCTGCAGCTCCTCTCGCCGTCCGCCCTGCAACTCTTTTCTGTCGATTGGGTTCCTTTTTATTGACGCCGTAACAAACTGGGGTGGGTCTGTCGGCACCAGGGTTTTCTTTGATAATTCCAAAAGTCGCATTATTTCTGATTTCCCATTATCGCTCTTACTTTCACTCCTACTTCCCTTACAGTGCCTCTGGGGGGAGGCGCATACCGCTTCCCTGGTCCCTCGTATGTCAGGTGACCGCTCTCGACCAATGGGGTCCTGGTCGGGCATCTTTTCTCCTCCCTCGCACATCACGTGACCGCTCTCGGCCAATGAGACTCTGGTCGGGTGTCTCTCCTCCTCCCTCATATATCATGTGACTGCCCTCGGCTAATGAGACTCTGGTCGGTATCTTCCCTCCTTCCTTCGTGACGTCTCTAATCGGGCGTGTACAATCCGGGGCTTTGTTCTGGGGAAGAAACACCTTGCTAAAAAAACAAAATTTAAATTGTCCTTTTCGTACACGCGGTATTTGTCAAAACAGCCTGCCGCTAATTAGATGCGACTTAAGGAAAGAATTTTTCCGACCTGTCGGCGTCTTCCGCGAGCTAAAACAAATATTTCACCTCTTTCTTTCGCTCGGGGCCTGTTAACAAAATCTTAATTATCTAAATTGAAAATATTTTCCACTCATCATCTTGGGTGGTTTTTATCTTCAACCCTAGAAATAGTCAGGGTTCGTGTATTAATGTTTTGTTTTCGTATACATTTCCCCAGCGGTTACTTATCATCTCAACGACACCCTTTTCGTTCGTTACTTATTAATATTTTTTCATTGTCCCTAAAATCTTATTTCTTCAACCAAATTGATAACAAACTCCCATACTCCGCGGACACGAAAGTGGGTCAGGTGCTTGACCGACATCTGTTATGTATCAATCGCGCGTGTGCTTATTCGCTTACGACCCCGTTTCGTATTATGTTCCTGTCTTTTCCTTTTCTTTCATTTTATTATCTCTAAACTCTATTTCTTCAACCAATTATAACAATTTCTATTTTTCGTGGATTTCGGTCAGGTACTTTGACCTAGATATCTTTTGACACCTGTTTTGTGTTAGTTTAAGCGTGTGTGCTTATGACTGGGTTTTGTACCATCTATTTCTCTTTCTTTTTCTTCTTCCTTCTTTTTCTTTCTTTCGGATCGCCTAAATACAATTAGAGAATTATTCTCAAAACTCCATTTTTCTTCATCTCTAAGTAACTATCAACTGGTTAACAAACCGAATAAAAATAAATCATATATTTATGAATATCTCTCTTCAGTTTTCTAATGATGCATGGTGCCACATCATTACAAAACTCAAATATATTTATATAAATAAATTGCTTATGTCTACTAAACTTGAGAATATAAAATCTATTTGATCATAGAAATAATCATAACATTTCCAGAATTTTTTTTATGTAGGAGAAACAAATGCGTAAAATTATTGCACTAATAATTTTTTTAAGCTCCTATCTCTCATACGATGAAGTACTTTATTTGACAATTTTTCTTTTATATCACTAAGGCAAAAAAATATATGGAAATTATTAAGGAACTTATCGGTTTAATTGCATGGCGGCTAGTTCACTGGAAGAAGTATCACACAACAGAAATTATGTTTCAATGAAGAAGCGACAATTTCTCTCGACTTTTACAGTCGGGAGGCGACCTGAAACCAGTAGCCACGGATGAAAGATGATTAAGCGCATTGGTAGTATAATGTTCATTCTTCCTTACATGTTAATAAAAATGTCCTTAAAATGACATATACGAAACGATTATCTATATCAACAAGAAAAATAAACATATAGTAAAACGGGCTATGAACAAATAGTTTCATGGATATCATGTCGGCTGAGATTGCTCTATATTTCTCATTGGCACTCGTAGTCAGTTATCGAGATCAAGAAAAAATAATTGACAATTCTGATGTTCAAGCTTGCCGATACTATATGGATCGGCAAAAATCGCAAGACAGTACCATTTATGTCAGAATCTTTGTCAGTCTTGTCATGTTTGTTTCATGTCGATGCGCACCATCTGGCTATGTTTGTAACTATTGTTGACATAGCAAACTTAGTATTCGAAACTACTGTTGTGATTTTAATTCTTTAGACAGAGAAGTTTTTGAATTGATTATAATTATCATAATTTCAATATGAAGAAGACAAACACGTCAGGAATAGTATGATTTTTAATTATTTTAATTACATTAATCTTTGAATTATGAAAAACATTTCCTGCTCCCTTTTATTTTTTTGTGGCGATTTTCTTGGAAATATTAAATAGAGATGTCTCTCGTTTGGTTTCAATTTTCTCTATGTCAATGCAAAATAAAAGAACGCATTGAAATCTTATGAAATTTACTCTATCGTTAAAAGGAAGTCGGCAAAATCGTGAGCTTACATATAAAACGCTATTCTCTGTAAACATTTTATTACAGAAATTTCCACCTTAAAATGACGGAAACCAAATGGCATTTATATGTTTTTACTTCATGACAAAGTCTGACGTGATAACGTTTAAGAATGGATTTTCAATGCAGTGAATAGAATGTAATAAGGAATCTTTGATACCAATAGCGTAGATGGGTGGCAATATTCAAAAGAATTCCTAAGCATATTTCCGACATATTTTATATGAGTGAAATGATTGCAATAATGATTTTTCCAAATTCTATAGCAGATTTAGAGTAAGGAAAATATACTGAGTTTTTATAAAGTCTTCACTTTTATATTTCAGGTAGGTAGATATATCGAAAGAAAATGTCAGTATTAAATGTGCCATATTTAAGATAATCATCATTTCAAGAGGAAAAATAACTGCTTTGCCAGACGATGTTTTCCTTTTTTTATGTGCCATGGCTCTTCAGGACGTGAACAATCGTTGCACGGCTCAGCTGTCTTTCCTCTGTAGCTATGTGTGATCTTTGTCTCTTTACCATCTCTCACAGTCCCCGTCATTTCATTCAAACAGCTTATTTAGATTATTTACTGTATGAGTCTCATGCTTATATTTTTCTTTTATAATCAATTCATGTATACACAACTGTTACTATTATTTAACTAAATAATTATCAAATACACTCTTCACTTCGGTGTGGCATAAGCAAGGAGATAATCGTTAAATGAAACTATTCTTCTTTAAAACATAAATTTAAACAGTATTCAAGTATTATGGCATTTTTATTATAATAATTAGTTAGAAATTTATTTTTATCTATTAGGCGCAGACATTTAAAAATATCTTAGACAAGATATTTTGGAAATTGTGTTTAAATTCTTTTGAAAAATTAATCAAACCGCATACGGGCAAAATTCTAATGTGTTTAAAAAAAGTCGAATACGCATATTTGAGATGAGTTCTTCAGTCTGTCCTACGTTATTGCGTCTCAAGAATATAATTACTATTTTATCTGATTGTATGATTAATTTTCCTTCATATTCCTTCTTTGCTTCGACTACTGGTGTAACATCTTTCAATAATCTAAAGATATTTTTTTTTGAATTATTCCTATAAGATCTATCATAGTTCTTATTATCATGACTAAATTTCAACTTATCTAAAATAATCATTCTTGCTTTTTTATGTTCCTTGTTTACCAAAAGGATACACACTTCCAATACCTCAAAAGTTATGGAAAATCGGTTTTTATCGCAACAATGACTCAAAAGACATATCAGAGTTGCTTTGTCTTCAATAAGATAAAGAGAGTCAGAGAGTATATACGGTATGTGATAAAGCTATCATATAACTAATTCATTAAAATGAAAATGTCTGTCTTCTTAAAAACCTTTTGCTTGTACCCTCTTACTTCTGCAATAATGCTCTGCATTCATATTTATGACTAATATTACAACATTTTGTTAAAGCTTTTACGCTCAGATATTAAACGATTCAACAATAGTTTTCAATACGCATGCTGTATGGACGTAAAAATAACAAGAGGATTATTAACGTTAGTTTTCAAAAATTATTATTAATCAGATAATTAAAATATAATAACGATGAAAATTTTACTACCTCTACTACTGCAACAAAATAATAATAATAATAATAATAATAATGACAAAAATTCGTGACGTCAGACAATGTACGACATTCAAGGATTATGAATTGTTAATGAGTACATGATTTGTCATTGATATTTAAGATATTCTACTGTGAATATCCATTTCAGTTTTCCCGATTTGATTTTAGATTTCCATATCTAAAACAGTTGATCATATCCTCTAAGCGTTGATGCACTGGCTATCTCATTTTTTCTGAATCAGAAACCCGTAAGAGCAACCTAACTTGTTATCGATATAAGTAATTTACGTTTAAAGGAAGAGGCAGCCAGTGCGACTTGGCAGCCATATATTGGTAGACGGCAACATACTAAGTCGGAGTCTGTCTCTGCGTAATGGAAAACCAGACTTGAAGACATTTCTAACTGTCCCTTTCATGCAAGTATATGTGTGGCTCACTATCGAAACCTGTCAAAATATCTTCCATGTTATGGCATTATTAATCTTCCTAATATAACCACAACAGCATGTTTGTCATGATGAGTGGGTTCGGAAATTTTCCCAAGCCATCACTTTGTTTGGCACGTGACTGTCTCTCACTCATCAGCAGCACCAACAACAATGGGATACCTACTTGAAGATTGACAGATGTGAATACGTATCAGCTCTTCTCATGTTCTCAATAGATAAAGATTGATTAGCAGATCAAACATCTGTTAAAGTAAATGAAACAGGAAGGATTATGAAAATTCATACAAGAAAGAAGAAATAATCTCAAAGCTAAATGAACATTTATTTTTCATTATTGCTATACTAGCAGCATGGCCCGGCGTTCCTCGTGCTTGATTCAAAAATCGTACGACCCATACAGCAATCGCTATCACTTGACTTAACATAGTTTTGCCCTTGTTTGCCTTTAAAGGAGTGACCTTTTCCGTGCTGATGTTGCTACATGCATTACTTCTTGCCTATCTCACACTACGAATTTTTTCTGAGCTCTATACTAAACATTAAATCTGTTACGAAAAAAGAACTAAACAAAATGAACACAAAACGATCAGCTTTAAAAAAGGACTCGTAACTGGAAAAACCGAATGTAAAAAGAATGTTAACAACAAATACTTTTTCTCACCAACCCAATTCTGCGGAATCAGAATCAACGTTGAGTTTAAGCAAGCAAATGAGCCAATTGGAATAATATGCCATGCAGATTTAATTTTTTCCCACTTGTGACGAATTCATCTATCGATTTGTTTTTGCATGCTAGCATGCTAGTTAACATTCGTGTCAGTCAACTGTTGGCCCTCACGCTGGCGAATAAAATCTTCCTGCCTATTCGTGGCAGCCAGCTATAGTCTCTCACTCTGGCCAGTAGAAAATGGTCGCAAACTACATGAAAACTGCCGTAGAAGCATGAAAAAATCGATTATTTCCACTCTCGATGGGAGTTGGGAAATGCAAAGTCGGTCTTGGCCTTGCCACTAACTTGGAGCATGGGCATGTAAATTTTGGTGCAAATCCGTTGAAAATTGCGGCCGTGCATTCGTTACACACACACACACACACACACACACACACACACACACACACACACACACACACACACACACACACACACACATCATGCTTTTATACATAGAGATACCAGATGCAAACATGCAGAGTCGAAAACTTAATAAAATGAACTGAAAAATTCAGAGACAGATATGCAACGTGGGTGCTTCTAGTCTGGCATCTCGCATACAGCCACTTTCTCACAGACGTGCCGTGAATTCCCTCTGTCCTTTCTGCAAGTACTTTCACGGCGAGCTATTTTCGCTGGTTCCCAAACTGAATGAATTTCAGCATATTACTAGTTTGGCATCTCAGTCCAACTCTTTCACTGTTTAAATGCTTAAATATAGCCGCCACTTCTACTTCAATATCTTCATGTCTCGCACTTCCCGACTATGGAACCCCCTTCTTCTTATATGCTTCCCTGGCAGTAATAGTCTTTAAATATTCAAATATAATGTCAATCGATATCTTCTGATCCTTGATACAATTCCACGTCCTTCTCTTTATCCTTTCGTCAATCACGTCGCTTTACTTTTTCTCCAACTCTCTATAACCCATTTGCTGCTAGTGTCACTCTCGCCTTTCTTGGTGCGATATGCATTAAAAAGTAAATAAATACATTTTTTTCATTGGAATAATGGGAATTGCTTTCACAAATCCAATGCAAGTAATGAAACTCCGGATGATAAATCACTGTACTCTCATAGTACATTGCACATTTAAAACTGTTGAAAATTCATATGCGATATTTCTTTGTGAAAATATGAAGAAAAACATTTTTATATGAATGTATATCCGGCATTACTTCGTCCAAATATAAACCTTATTTTTGTAGTCACCCGTGTTCAAGTTCATCTCCGTATTGTCTTAAACAGTCAGATTTATATCATCTTGTCAAGATACAGACGTCCTGATACTATATGGCTCTTGAAAAGAATCTAAAATTTATCCACCTGTTTTCAAAGAAGCCACAACGATAGCTGATAAGTGCCGTTAACAATTTGGCCACGGGACAAAGACATGATATTATTGCTAAGTTATTGTTTCAGTTTAGGACAGGAAAATGATGCTACTAGATATAGATCCAAGAAGTCCCAAAGTTAGACGTGTTTTAAAAACAAAAACGGGTAATCGAGATTTACATTATCATGATGGTCTTTCGTGGTTAAATTGGTAACTGCTCACGTTAGTTATAGAAGAGGTTTCCTTGATGAAAACAGAGCATAAAGATTCGGTTGCTCTTGGGAGGCGTATTTCCTTTAGTAGAACTAAAGGATCTCAGTCGCTTGATATTAATTTCCTTTTACAACAATGGTAAAGACAACGATAGGGCTATACTCACACACACACACACACACACACATATATATATATATATATATATATATATATATATATATATATATATATATATATATATACACTAAAAATAACATTTATAATTACGAGAAAAAATGAAAGATTAAAAGGATTCTTTAAATGATGCGTTAACATTTCGTGTGAGAAAATTTAAACTATCAGATGTAAATTCGTAGAATTCCCAAATAGACTGTATGCTAAGATAATGTACTCGTAAGTAACTTAACTTTCATGATGTTCTCCCTGAAGATATGGTAACGATTATTCTCTCCTTAAAACCAGACATACATCTCTAGGAGATGATTAAAAGCAAAAATATTTTGGCATCATATGCTAAGAGGTCACGAGTTTACGGACCGGATCTTGAAGCAGGTGCATAAAAAAGGATTTTACTCAACCCCCCCACGTCTATTGTAGATAACTTTAAATCTATTTGCATCAGTTTAGCTTCGATTGTTTGTATCGGCGTTGAAGTATATATTCAATTTCTACCACCAGTATCAAACTTCCATGCCTTCTTTCTAGAAATCTGTATCTTCCTGATTCTAAGCATAAGTGACCTTTTTGTTTCCATAATCTCTCAATCTTCGTCACATGAAGTTAATAATTTTACAGGGGAATAACAGTGTAAATATACACGACATAAAGTATTTTAAATGTAGGTGAAAAAGAATTCAAATATGGAGTTAATTGTCTTTTATTTAATGACGTAAAAATGGCATTATCTATCACAGCGTATTGCAAAATTTTCTTTTTGTTCCTGAAGCAATTGTTCACTTTGATATGAGAAGAAAACGAATGACTTGATTGATTACATCCTTATTTTTTCTATAAATATATAAGAAAATTCGCGATGAAACGTATCATAAAACAATCCCTCATAACGATTATATCCTTTTATATTTATTTCGTTTTGTCATTCCTTGCAATATACTACTAGATTATTTCACACTCGTTGTTAAGAAAGTTAAACATCTCCTTTGTAATGTACTACTGACTCTCCGGAACTATTAGTAAATATAGTTTCTCCTGATTCTTCCTACACATAACGAACGAAATATAACAGTTTCTTCCTGTAGTTGCGTAATGGCGTCTTAAATGATGCCTAGGTTTTCGATAGAGGAACTCATCTGATACAGCATGGATAGCATTTCGTTTGAACTTATCAACCAAGTGTATCGGTTATTAATATCATGTGATAATATTATGATATTTTCGTTTTTAGTAATTACTCTGTGACTAAAATATTGCATTTCGTTTTCATACAACCTCCTACAATCCCGACCGTATGTGTATATATATATATATATATATATATATATATATATATATATATATATATATATATATATATATATATATATATATTATATTACATAGATATGAGTGTGTGCGCGTGTTTGTGTGCGAATGTGTGTTGCTATGTATATATATATATATATATATATATATATATATATAATATATGCATACATGTGTATTTCTCTGTATCTATCTAACTTCCCTATATATATATATATATATATATATATATATATATATATATATGTGTGTGTGTGTGTGTGTGTGTGTGTGTTTGGTAATAATCAGTTGGTATGAATTCGAAGTGAATTCTATTAATACATCATGAAATATTAAAAATTAAATATGATCCATACATATAGCTCAATGTTTTAATTAAACATACCAACATATTTCATAGAATGTGAAATAAGATTACATCTTAGTGATGATAATTAACTCACGGATGTTAAATTATTGAAATTATAATTTATTATCCTTGACAGGTTTGAAAATCCTTGTAAATTATCACAATTTACAAAGTGATAGTGATCATCACCTTTCATGTAATCTTAGTCCCATTGTATGATATATATATATATATATATATATATATATATATATATATATATATATATATATATATATATATATATTACAATGAATCATTCATACAAAAAGCAGATTGGCAAGTTAATGATATAAAATGGCGAAATCCCTTCGCTGACAAAATTTAAAATGTGCATTAACCTAAAAATCATTCAATGACTGTTATGATCCTTGTTTTAAAAATTATAAGCTATATAAGCTCTTTCTTTAATACGCAAGTACTTTCGACTGTACATTAAGTCATCTTCAAGCATGGAAATTAATTTCTTTTTGTGCATTAACGTATAAATTACACGATGAATGATATGATCCTTGTTTTAAAAATTATGAGCAGTGTAAGGTCTTTCTTTAATGCGCAAATACTTTCGACTGTACATTCAGTTATCTGAAGATAATTGAATGTACAGTCGAAAGTATTTGCATGGAAATTATTATGTTTTTTGTAAAATTCAGGTAGCATCCGAGATGAAAAAGAAATATAATACAAATCGATATATGTTTTTTTTTTTTTTTAAATGTGTTATTGTTAACGGATACAAACTTTTGAAGCATGCAATCTCAACGCTAAGGTTGCATTTGTTTAAAAATTTGAGAGAGTACTTTTTTTCTAATATGGCAATTTGAGAAATCTTTGTTTTTGTAGGATTTCATCAGTTTTGTGGCATGAAGTAAATTGTTCTGTAAATATAGTAATGTCGCAGTTGTTATCACGAAAATTTGCACGACGGATCTGTTCTTTTAAATCAAATATGTGGTACTCTTCAATTTTTATTACAATAAATCATTCATACAAATAGTAGTTTAGTAAATCTAATGATCTAAAATGGCGAAATCCCTTCGCTAACAAAATTTTAAAGGTGCATTAACCTACAAATCACTCGATGAATGTTATGACAAGTGTTTTTAAAATGATAAGCTGTATGAAGACTTTCCTTAATAAGCAAGTACTTTCGACTGTACATTCAGACATCTTCAACGCACTCTCTAACATTTCATTTTCGAAAATATTCAACCTTAACGTTGCGACTGCACGATGGAAAACTTTGTATCTGTTAACGATAAAACATTAAAAAAACAAAACAAAAAAAACATATTTCGATCCGCATTATAATTTTTCAAAATTGAACTGCACCACATATTTGATATATATATATATATATATATATATATATATATATATATATATATATATATATATATATATATATATATATATATATATGTGCATAGATAAAAGTAACCAACCCTTGTATTTTTTTCTTAATTTAAATATGAGAATATTATTATACATGGTAAGGGCAGGGTTATTATTATTTTATTATGAATTTTATTATGACAAAATCATTTTGTATTAAATATTGATCTCCTCAAAATATCCTCATTCTGCCTTAATTATGCAGCACCAATTTTTGATAACTGATTCTATTCTTTTTTCAATGCTCTTTTTTCATTTTTTTGACTTTTCTGTCAACTTCTTTTATGCTAATTTTGGGGTTGACGTCAAACTTTTGAACTTTAAAAAAGCTAGCTAGCTAGCTACATAGATAGATTGATGGATAGACTGAATGTGATATTGAAACAGAGACCCCTTAATATGAATTTCAATTTTCACAAAATATAATGTATAGGTGGAATACATAAATGCTAACATACTCTGGTTAATACGGATAAAAATTACGTCATCATGGATTCGTTCTTCGAGGCAAGGCTTCCCATGTTAGTTCACCTATAGGTGAAGAAAGATAGAATGATTCTAACTCAAAGCTCGTTAAAAATAAAGGGAATTAAATGTAATCGATCAGAATTTGAAATCGGCTCTTTGATTCCATTTATTCTCCGATACCAGTTACACTACATGTACATCCAATAAATAAGTGGGCATTTTAGGCGCTCTATCAATTTACTAGTATTGAGAATACAAATGGTTGATACTTTGAAGTAATTTATTATTCCACACCTTTCAACTTTTGATTTAATAAACATGCTTGAACGACGCATCATGTCCCATATAAGTCCAATTACATGCAGCGATGGTAACACGTATGGTCATCAAAATTGTAGATTAGAGGTTTGAATTTTGTTTTTAATCATTTCACTCCAAGCAAGGCGGGAATACCAATAGCACACAGTGGGTTACAGAGAAGGAAAGTGGGATAAAATCTAGGTATACTGGGGGTTCGGAAAGGATAAAAGATGACTGAGATTCAGGAAGATAGATGATAGCAATTGACGATGCATTTAAATTTTGGAAGATTGTACTTATCAGGGAAGGAAGTAAAAAAGAACCGAGTTCTAGAGACAGCAAGTGCGAGAAAGAAACTTTTGGAGTAGAAGTGATGGTTATATTTAATTATTTCAACAGTAAAAGAGTGAGACCTAGATGCCAGTCTAGTAGCACGTTTAAAATCTTGTAGCTGTGGCACCAGAGAAAAATGATCGTCATAGCATTTGCCGTGAAAATACTTGTAGCAATGACGGAGGGAAACAACGATATGGCGATGGGAATGTAACTGGAGTCGAGATCATTACTTGACTGATTAGCAAATTAACGTCTAGAATTTGAAGAATATTTGCTGAACGAGTTAAGCAAAAATTCGAATATTATATCTTTGTATTTTCTACAGAAACGCAAATGTATTTGGGACTTTTGTTCTTTGGTGACAGCAAATTTGATGACAGGAGTATTACCCATGTAATGTGGATGAATAGCTATATATCTATCAATTGGATGAAAGCAGAAGCCGGCTCTCAGAATTTAGAACAACGGAGTGTCATGAGATTCCCCATCTGCAAGGCGCACAGTAACACTGTTATAACGAAGAAGCATGACTAGAGATATGCCTTTCCCTATACCAGCAATTAAATAGGTTTTACCGCTCCGGATTGACATTCTTCAGGTCTTATTTCCTTTGATCTGTGCTGGAGAATTAGCGTTGTTGGCCCCTGTTACATTTACAATTTATACAGAAATAGGTATACGTATAAACGAATGTTTATTTGATTAGTGTTGACCATATCAAAACAAAGATCACGTGACCGCTAACATGAAATTAATGTATACGTTTTTGTCATCTAGCCGCTCAAATTTCTTCAATCCTTATCTAGTAAACGATTTTAATTTAAGAGGCGAACAATACAATGTGGGAAAAATTGAAACAGAGTACAGAATGTGTATCACAGTGATTTGAAGGCAAGTTGGCATAGCGAAAGATGTCTTTCAAAATATTAGCACAATATTAAGAAACAAGAAAAAACAAAGAAAACAGTCATTAACGGTTATGTAATATCAGTCTTCCTATATGGCAATGAATACCGATGTCCTCATTGATGTAGAAGACACTTGGAGTAAATGAAATGTGATTTTAGAGAAGGATGCGGAGAATACGATGGATGAGCAACGACGAAGATAACATAGAAACGAAAAGGACATTTATATTTAACATAAGAAAGAGACAGTTGAAATTTCTAATGCATAAAATGAAAAAAGGTTGTTTTGTGATGTCAATGAACAATCGTTCTCACTTTTGTAATGTCAACGAATACTAGTTGTCAGCTTCGTAATGTTCGTTGTAGTAGAGACATTATAATCGCAGATACAACTGTAGTTACGCCGTTAAACAATTCTGGTATCATACGCCTTCGAATAACACTCACACTAATAGTACTTGCTCGATAATACTCGCTCTACATGTAAGAAACGTATAGTGATCCGTGTAGTGATCAATATAGAGAATTGTATAATGAATAGTATAGATATTAGTATAGTGAATATTATAGAGCATAGCGATCCGTATAGTAATAGAGGATAGCGTACGACGAATGATCAATTAGACACCACTCAAATTCCCATATATACATTTTATTTATCATCACAGATCGCCTGTGTTTGCTCTCTGGTGGTCTGTGTTCAAACTCAAGTGTCGGTACCAACATTTTATTCCTATATAACAGATTGCTTGGAAAATTTTTAATCGCGTAAAATATTGAAAGCGACTGGTACAGCAAAAGAAATGCAGGATAACCTACCTAACCAGCTTGAGTGAATGGATGGCGGAACAGGTCTCAAGAGAAATAACAAAAAGACAAATTGCGCAATTCGGGAGAGCCATGATCGCTAAAGTTTTGAAGTGATATGCCCTATAGAAGAACAGAATTTTCAATAGTTTATTTTTGTAAGAGGAACAGCAGATGCAAAATACACGAATATACACAATATTACATGTACATGAACATCTCAAGGATTGATAATATAATAAAAGCTTTGTGTCAGTATTTGATTTTAATAAAGTCAGTCAGTTATGTACCATGCGTGATACACGTGTATGCCATCATGTATCCCTCGATGCATGACTGACGAGGCATATTTTTTCCGCTGTTGGTTGCCTATTCTTTCTACGGTAGATCAGTTGCTATCCAAGGTTATAGAACGCGGTCTGTCCTGCTATTTACCAATAGCTGGGGGTAGAAGAAGAAGATTAATACCTTTCTTAACGCTATTAGCACGTAAGTGAATGTAATGCATTCATCCCGAAATTCGACTCTTCGATTCTTCAAATCCGAGCCGCTATCCATTATTAAACCGTGCCTCCTCCTTTTAATAATGATAATTCCAATATTATGTCATATTGTCTTTGACATGACAAATATGTATTTGTAACTGCCATCTAGCCACTCAAATTTCCACAATCCTGTGGTACTTAAATGATTATTATTTGACAAACGAACACACGTTGGATCCGTGATATGGCACCTGTTTTCCATGAACCATTTCACTACAATAGATTCTACCTCAAGTTTTCTAGTCTAAAATGCCTACATTGAGTGCATACTTATGAGTTTTACAAAATGTAGATCAAAATGGACGTAATTGTTGGGACAATCAATTTTTTTTATTTTCATACAATCTAGTTATAAGACTAATTCAGATATAGATTAAATATATTACTTCAAACATTATTATAGATGATATTTCTTTGAAATATACGACGCATTTTCAAATACGAAGTATCAACTATAAAGACGTTTGAAGTAATATGTCAGATAAACAAACGTATTATATATTTTTAAATATTACCGTAATTCCCTATGTATAATACGCATTGTTTCTAAAGAAAATTATAAACAAACTTAATGGTGCGTATTATGCAAATCTCCAAACAGATCTTTAAACGATTGTCGTTTGAGAGGTCGATTTCAGTTGCGAAATGACGACTCACAACAAACATACGACAATCTGTCACTAACATTCGGCAATTGCAACCCCATAAAGATATGAAATACAATCATATATACATAATAATACTTACAGGTGTAGAATAAAATAAGAATTATGATAAAACTAAATTAGAATAATATTGTTCTGTTTAAAACCATTTTGTACTAAGAGTAGGAAACGCTGGCCTTAATGATATTGGAAAGGTACAATTTATATGATTTGATTACCAGACACGGTTTGTGCATTATACGTGAATAAACGCATTTTCCCACAATTTCAGCACAATTTGAGATGCGCGTATTATGGAGGAAAACATATTACAGACGTGGAATTTCGGTAAGTTTATATAAAAGTACAATACGGGACGAGTTCAAAATTTACAGTGAGGTTATCCTCAGAGAATTGGTGGTCCGATTAGGATTCATTACATGAGAGATTAGATAAACAGATATCATAATGTTGATAGCAGACAGTGGAACCTACAGGAAATCTTATATAATGTATTAAATGATAGCCAGAAGGAAGGGAAAAACATCAATAAATAAAAAATATATATGTTAGGCTGATATAAGGAGCAGTCCAAATTGCGAAATACAAATTTTAAACACTAATATCTTGTAGACTTCAACATCAAGAAATTACAATTAGAAACTATGTAAAGACAAGTGGAATCATATATAATATCTGTGTTTTTATGGCTGGGAATGCGTGACAAGCACGTCACAGAGGAGGAAGTGACTTGAGGCAACAGAAAATTTATTCTAAAGAGAAATGTCATGGATTGAACATGTGATTAACGAAGTAGATATAGGGAGAGCGGAACTGAAATGAAAACACATACTTAAATTCAGAAGGGGAGAAATTACATTTTTATGGCAGATAATGAGGAAAATGTTCTTGGATAATTTTACACTGACATGGCATACCGAAGTCAGGCAAAAATCAACGGCTAACATAAATAACGAACTTTTCTAATTGTTTAACGAAACAAGGATTAGAAGTGTAAACACAAAGACAGAAATTACTAAGAGCCACAAAGGAGAGGCAGTTGTAGAGAGCCATTATCACCTACCTTTTGAAGGGTCATTGTACGTAGAAGAAAAATGGTAATATTAGCCGTTTTCTTATAAGGAAACATTCGGAATTCATTGACCAATCAGCATGTGTTCGTCTCATTACGCTTTTATTCATGTAATGACAATCGTTCTGGGACGACACTGAATTTCCCTTTCTCCTTCACTCTAATAGTCATATTAACCGTTTCAGATATATCTATTAAAACACTTTCATAAAAATTGTTTACTCAAGTTCAAAACAAAATAACATGTTATATCCATTTCAGTTATTCCTGTTGCTGGTGAAAACTCTCATTAGGTAAATGTAGTTGTTCCTCATACTTTAGCGCCAATCAACAAGTTTCTAAGTATTTTTTTCTAACATAAACAGAATTCATTCAATCGAAGTCCCTTGTAACCATTGAGAGGAAAAAAGTGTTTATCTGCACGTGACATGTTTCCATCAGTGAACTGGAATGTGAATCTGTTTTGGTTTAATCAGGGCATTCGACGGAACTAATAACAAACATAATCCCAGGATCTTTCCCCTTACGACTTTCTCCTGTTTCCAAAAATTAAATCCAACTGGAAAGAAACTGGATTTCAAGTTGTCACGTAAATCTAATAGAATTCGACATGGCACTTTCGCCATAACACAAAAAATGAGTTCCAGAAATGCTACCCTCAATGGAAGCAACGCTGGATAAATTGTGTGTTTTCAGATGAAGAATAGTTTATAACATTAAGGGCGACCCAAGCGATTGTAACAGTTGGAGATGAAATCTCACTGCTGTAGATCGTCGGGAAGATCTTTACCCATGTGTTCTTCGGTAGATTAAAGGTGCTCGCTGAATCCCAGTTTGGAGGATTCCACGATTGACATAATCTTCTCCATCCGACAACTACATCGAGCCCACAAAAACATGTCATGATGAGAAAAATGATGTTTTGTACAAAAGAGTCGATATAATTCGTTGTAGTCTAAATGCCAACAAGACTGTACTATGGTTTCTTGCAAACAGGAATCGCGTCGTACAGTTCGGTGACACATATTCAGAGGCTTTCAATAATATTACAACGCGCACGTGCACAGACAGACACATATTTACACTATTTATATAAACACACGCGCGCACACGCACATGTGCGTGTGTATATATAACTAATTTTGTGTTTGTTAGAGAGACAGAACGAGAAAAATTATTATATATATATATATATATATATATATATATATATATATATATATATATATATATATATATATATACTAAATAGAACATAACACTGCTTCAACTAATCCAAAATACATTAATCTACTATATTGTAGTCAAATGCATACTAATTATAAACAAGATGAAAATATATTGAAAATTAGTAAATACTAATATATCTACAACAGATCCTAGCAAAAAAATAGGTTAATCATATTCTACACTAAATCTAGTATATCCAACTTAACTGTACGCAATGATTGTTCCCCCGTCCCCGTTAGTGATTTGCAAAAAACCAACATAGTTTACAAATTCAAGTGCCCTTTGGGAGATTGTATCTCCCATGGATGAAATAATATTTATTTTGGTCACACCACAAACTTGATTTCACGACGCTTGACTCTGCATTTAAATGATAACTGTAACATTTTTAGGCATTTGAAACAACATGCCTTGCCGCGTATACAATTCCAGAAAATTCTTGTTGAAAACACAACTAAAAAAAAATAACAATACAATCAGGAAAAACTAAAAATCCTTGAAGCTATATATACATTAAACAGTTGAACCTAACCTGAACAAAATAAACTATGATAATTCCACAAATATTCATAGATGCTTATAATTGATAACCGAAGCCATTGGTTTAAACGAACAGCTTCCCATACTTCTAATTTTCAATATCGCGTGTTCTTGTGTAACATCCCGAGCTGCGATGCGATACTTGCTTCCGCGTCTCGTATACATGAAGTTGTCGTTGCTTTGAAATTTTTCATTTATCATTATTGTTTTCTCCGTGTATTGCTAGACATATTGAAATGTAATTGTCATCTTTGATAATGAATTATGCAAGCCGAAATCTTAGATACGATTAAAACATGTATCAATATGTTGATTTCCTTTCGTCTTTCAATAATAATGTTGTAAAGCTTATCACACGATATGAAAGGAACTTCCTTAAAATAAATAGAAATAAAAAACTGTCTTTATTATTTAATGAAACATGCATCAATGAAAATTGCTGCCTAAATACACACAATTCATATATATATATATATATATATATATATATATATATATATATATATATATATATATATATATATATATATATATATATATATATGGATATTTCTCATATATTTGAGAGGAGGCACGCAATGAATAGCGGCTTGGATTGTGGAATCGGAGAGCCGAGTTCGAATTTAGTCGACTCCATTACCTTCACTTACGTGCTAATACCCTTGGGAAAAGTGTGAATCCTCTTTCTTCTCCCCCCAGCTATGGGAAAATAGCAGGACGGACTGGATTCTATAGCCTTGGATAGCAACTGTTCTTGGAGAAGGACAACCCTGAATTCAAAACCTGCGGAGGGGACCTTGTGGCACTTAGTGCACCAGGTCTCCGAATTCGGCCCTTCAAAATGTGTGGCTGGTCTTGCACGAATACTTTACAAATATAATCAAATCCCATGTGTTGTCGGTTTTCTTGGGAACTGATCTGCTTGACGCTCATACGTCGAATTCGACGAGAGAGTCGACTATATATATATATATATATATATATATATATATATATATATATATATATATATATATATATATATATATATATACCAGAAGAATGTGAACAATAATGTCTGGCTATGACTTGGATTTAATAAAAACTGTTATTAAAATAGAAAGCAAATTACAAGGACGAATCTGTATGCATAGTGCTTTAATCGCCATATCACTAACAATAAATTCGGCTCCAGGTTTTACAAATTTTCAACTGGCAGATGTGGGAGAATTAACAAAATGAATAAAAAATATAGACAAAAGTAAAAAGAATATAAATGAAATATAGCTTGAGTATATAGCCAAACACATAAAAATATTTAATATTCAAGTTGAAAGCATCAGCGACCCGCCCATTAGTGCATATTATGAGGTTAGTTCAAAGTAAACATGAATTTAGGACGTTGAAATTCTAAAGGATAAAACACTTAATGCTAATATATATATATATATATATATATATATATATATATATATTTATATATATATATATATATATATATGATGACTTAAAGCATATTGGAAAGAAATGGGAATATATGCCAAGCTTGTTTATAACTGCTCATAAACTTGCAAATGATTATTTTCATTTATCTCGACTGTCTACCAATTTCAATGTGTTTTTCTCTATCTTGTGTTTGGTTCTACATTTCTCAGGCTATTTGTTTTCATTTACAACTTTTGTATTTATCTGATATTTTTATGTATTCGTACACGATGTTTGACGACATTCTTTCAAGTGAAAGTGTCGTTGACACAGTAATAAATATAAAATATCAGTATATTCTAAAGTTTGAAGATAATAAATATTCATAAGACAGTCTAATGAAAATTTCATACAAATGACGCCAAAACTACTGTACCAATATTTTTAACATAACGACAACAAAGAAGATGTTTAATATCTTGTCCTAAATAATTTTTCTTGTATAAATTCCGTTTTACATTCAATTTATATTTCATTATGTATTTCTTTTGTTATGAGGAACGAAACAATTTTTTAAAAAACATCTATCTTCAGTCACTTATCCCTGTAGTTCGGGCAAATTAAATAACATTATTATTTCGTCTCTTGCTTAGATGTTTACATTAAACAAGCTAATCTTCTAGGAAATAGTGTTTGAAATTTTTTATTATTTGGCAATTTTAAAATGTACTTTTTTCCAGAAACATGCCATTTCTTCTTTTTTTCTGCCTCATCGCAGATTATATTTGTTACTTTTTTATATTATAATTCCTTTTTTAATAAACCAAATGTGTGTATCGCAAACGACATTCATAACATCATCACAATCTGGATATGCTTTCTTTAACCACATTCATCCATGAAAACTTTTTTTTTTGCGGGTTACACAAACCACCAATTATATCTTAACAGACACATATCTTGCAATACATTTGTGATACGCATTAAAGATTTTATTCTAGCCAATTCGTAAACTAAATATAAAAGTACTTCCATTTCTTAGCATAATATATATTGTACTATATTGCAAAATATTCAATATTCTATATTAACGTCATATTTAAAACATATACAGGCTGTAGGTATTATGGAGAAGTTAAGATTATTTGTAAAAAGAAACATTCAAATAATTCTTAAGGAAATTATAAAGTGAATATACTGATCTTAAAATATTTCAGGGTCTTGTTAAATGCAAGCATGTATACTCTAAATCTATTATCATAAATTTAGTGATGTAAATTTATCCACATTTCCTTGCTAGTAAAATATATTTATTATATTTATGACTGAATTATTGATAGAATGCAGGTAGCGTTATTATAAGAATGAAGCACAAAATATTTTCATTTATAGACAATATTATCATTATCAAATTCACAATCATATATATTCTTGTGTATAAGAATTTGCATATTATTCCCGTAGATTCTATTTGAAAAATAGAAGCACAATATAAGAAAATATAATCAGATGATTATCTTGGGAACTTAACATCAAAAGAGGATGGTGAGCTGGAAGAATTCCAAGAATGCATGAAGTTCACTGTGTTGAATTTCAAAAAGAAGATCTATGAAAATTTTATTAATGAATACCATAAAAGGATCCCCTCACCCTCGCTTGCTTTGTAGGCGTCTAGTTTAGAAATGATGTCTGAAACAAGTGATGGGGCTATGCTCATATCACTCAGTTGTGTCTATGTTCTAAGGAGGGACATCAAGTATGGGTACCCTTGTTGTGTCGAGTGTGAATTTGTAATAAAACCTTCTAGCAAATTATTCAACCCTATCTACTGTAGATATCATAGCTTACAAATTGATTGAATAGATGAGATATTGTGGATTTAATATTCTTCAGCAAATATTTACAATGCCGCCAATAATTTCTACAACCGAATACGTTCTTTCATTCTATCAGCAAGCATTAAAATATTCTCCTTTGAGAACACCCTTGCACTCATTACGAACAGAGAAAATAGACGTCACTTACAATCAGAAATGTCGCTCGGATTTATGTGGGCTATAGCGACACATATCACAAAAAATCATTGGTAGTAACAATTACAAGATCTCAGAAGAAGAAAGGGACGGGAACCCCTACCTAATCAGAAAAGAAGAGAGGAAAATCTATTGTTGTTCAAGAGCGGGACAAGTATTGAGAGATTGTTATAGCTTATCAAAATCGCGCTAGGCAGAGATTCATCTGGTAGCACAATCATCATGCGGCTAAAATATTTTATCCACCTGATTATTGTGTTACCGCTGAATGTTTACCTAAGATATGTTGATCTTAGTATTAAAATATTTTTTATTTCTTTAAGACATGCTCTATTAGGGATCCTTTCAATGAGTCTATCGAAACATTTTCCAATTAATCCGAAGTCCCCAACAAAATTGCAATTGTTGATATCCGCATGTGCGATATTATTCAGATTTTCCCTTCATGAAACTTGCACTTGTTCTCAGAGTTTCAATTCATGAACCTTCCACTTGTTCATTTTGTAAGTGGATATATATATATATATGTGTCTATGCGTGCGTGTGCGTGATATATATATATGTGTGTGTGTGTATATATGTGTGTGTGCGTGATATATATATATATATATATATATATATATATATATATATATATCTGTATATATGTGTGTGTGTGTTTCTGTAAGTATGCATATATATTCTTACCCATGTGAGTGTATTGTTAATTTGAAAAAAAAAAACTCTCTTTCAATGCTGATAGAAACAGGATAATTTCTAATGACATTTGATCGTTTCAAGGTAACCAAATACGTATATTTGTTAAATCAGCCTTCTCTGGTAATGGAACGCAAATAGGTCTTCATTTGTCACGATCTAGCAATCTGACGACAAATGTCATCTCGCTTCTCGGCAGGATTCACATAAAACAGCTTGCCCTCTGCTTAACACATAATATATCTACATTCAGATATGTAATATAGATAGGTGTATTTTCTTTATCGTTTCATTAAGGCAATCGTCAGTTGAAATTCAGTAATATAGTATTTGAAAGAAAAAACAACTAGCAAATTTTATTTTGAAGTGTTTGCATTAACATAAGCCGAAACACTAAAAGCATTCGAAAGTGGATAGCCTACCTTGAAGTACGAAGTTCTAACACAAAAATTATGCTCGTCGGTGATTTAAAAGCCATTTAAATTTCCTTATTAGCAAGTAATTTGATCGGAAAAACGGAGGCAAATCAAAGCGCATTTACTGAAGTGGCTGAAAAATTTCGTTACCAGTCAGTTAATTGGTGGAAAACGGCATTTGAAACTTCGAAAAAAAAAATAGAACTAAATAAGAAGGAATGAATTTGCAATCAGAAAAGTGAATGAAAAGAGGTAATTAGCATTAACAAATATAGCAAAATTCCCTTGTGAAAAAAATGAAGGAAAAAGGAGATAAAATTTTAAATAATATAATCAATACGTAAAAAGCAATACCGCTTTTAAGTACATTGCTTACTTCTGTGATTTAAAGCGAATCAATGTAATTTTTGCTGTAATAATATTTGCATGGTCTGAAGGGTTTCGTTTTTATTTTTTTATACGTTAGCTTCATTCTTTACATAATTTAGAGCTGGTGATTTGCTTATTTATTTATAATAATAGACTTAACAGAAAATAATTTTTAACATCTTAAGATTCAGATTTCTTTTTTTATTTAATAGCTAATTACATTGAACTAAACAGAGACGGTAAAAAATTAAAAAAAAAACTCAATTAGAAGCAAAGTAGAAAAATGTAGAAAGAAAATAATAAGACGCACGGTTCGTTTAAGCAAAAATATGAATATAAACGAGATATTTTGGAAATTGACAAATAGCATCAGAAGGATAATCATCAAGGCACATACAAATTCAATGCAGACATGAAAATAATAGGAAAAAAAAAATATTTCAGTATAAATTCCAATGAGAAAACGACAGAATGAAAGAAAAACTAAAATGGGAGAAGTTATGATATAAGAAATTAATGCATTATGAAAAGAATTAATTATTGGATATAGCAACATTATAACCACGAAGAATATTACTACCAGGATACTATCTATCTATCTATCTATCATCTATCTATCTATCTATCTATCTATCTATCTATCTGTGTCTTTATTATCCATCTATCCGTATACTTATCTATCTCTCGATCAACTGATATCGATATGATTCTATCTATATATCACTTTAACATTCTATCCATGTACATATATTATCTATTTTTCTATCTCTCTATCTTCTATTTCAGTATGTTTATATCGATAGACAGAGAGAAGAAATACAATATTAAAGTCAACAAACATTAAATCAAACATGAAACGTTTGCAAAATGTGTACACACACACACACACACATACACATACACAGACACGGGCACACACCGACACCAACCAACACACTCTTTCTCTTTCTTTCACACACATGCGCCGACACACACACCGACACAATCCCACTCTCTTTCTCACCTTACACACAAACACACACACATACACGTCACAGTATATTCGTTGTACCTTAAGAAAAGTAATATCATTTATTTTTATTGTTCAGGGATATTTAGTGTTTTATATGCATTTGTCTGTCTTTTTAGCGTGTAATATATGGCTGAAATATATCAATATTATGTAAGTTACAATTGTATTAGGTCTGAAAAATTATAATTTCAGAAATAAGCGACGTTATGTCACAATCGGCTTAAGCGCTCACAGTAGCTATTGTCACTTATGATTAAAAACATGCAGTATCGATTAATAAGCGCCAAGAATAACAGAACAGAAGTAGACGAGACATCCGTAGACATGAACGAGAAAAATTTACACCCGAAGAATTAACTGGATCGACATACACTCGATGAAGCCCAAAGAACACAACAACAGAAAGGTTTTGATAATAATTTTCCGCATATAAATAATGGAAATATTGGTGCATGTGTTTTGATGGTTTCGTATCCGAAAACATCATGTATAGCCGTGCAGATGGAGGTATTACTGGACAACCAGTAACATCCAGAGAGACTGATATAATCTGAATTTAGAGAAGGTCATATAAAAAACATGGCTGTTTGTTTAAATTTCCGTAAAGTTATTATCTTGAATAAAATATGCGATGATTAATTCGTCTGAATACAGGAAGATTTTATTTAATACTAGCAGTAGAGCCCGGCGTTGCCCGGGGATGTAACAGTAAGAGATAGATCAAGTATCGACCATCATAAAGACTGAAAAATAAAATTGACAAAGATTATTGTTTAAGGTTGACGGACACGCATGTCTTAATTAGTTTTTTTTTTTTTTTTTTTTGATTGGTCAAACCCAAACTCAAACAAAAACATTGTTTTCAATCGTTATGAATCTACCGATTGAATAGAATTTTATTATAAACAATTGTCTTGTAAATGGAATTTTTAAAGCATTCTGAATGTAAAAATAAAGAAAAAAAAAAAAAAAAGACAATAAAAACACTACCTGCCAAAAAGAAAGTGAAGTTTTGTTGAAATCGGTTGAAAAATATAGGAAATCCGATCCCATATATAAACGAACACTCACACGCACAAACAACCTGGGTTTTATAGTAAGTATAACTCGATATGAGTTGTTTCCCTTTCATTCTCGCGATGCCTCTTAATCGTGTCTTCAAATTGATTTCGTGCAAAATTCCAAATTTGGCGCTGTCAGAACCACCGCAATGTAATTTTACGTAGTCCTGTTAAGTTTTGTTGAAATCGGTTGAAAAATGTAGGAAATCCGATGGAATATATAAACGTACAGATACACACACACACATACACACAAGCTGGGTTTTATAATAAGTATGATTCTTTTAAATATATCATCAATTACAAACAAGTTCCTGGCTGCAGCAGATCATTTCAATTTTATCTATCTATAGCGGATGAATGACAAATAATTGCAGAATACTTTTATACCAGCATGAAATGATTAAACCTTTTGCATATGTGCGAAAGGTTATTTCAAATGAATCCTTTTCTAATGACTTGCTTTATATTACTTCTACATATTTTTGGTATTCATACGCGTAAATAAAATTGTATCCTTCGATATATAGATTGATTATATTTATTCGTTTGTTTTACATTTATGTATTTCTTTTCACTTGCAAAACTGAGCATTATTTTAATTTCTTTCAAAGACGTTATCGCTCAGACGATTATAGACCTGGAAAGAGCCGAGAGAAGAAATTGAGAGCAGAAGGCACAAACAATATCATTCAAATGTCAGTATTTTGATGCATTCTTTTTTAAATATCTGTAAGCTCATGCATTAGTGTTCTATCGATGTTTGTCATATTTTCGCAAGATGTAAAGAATAAATGTTCAGTATTTGTATGTAATTACTGAATGAGTATTTGATTCTTCTAAATAACCAAAGGAAGGTTTTCCGTTAGGGAAATGCGAGAAATTTTTGTGACTATATTTGTTGATTAGTAATCATTAGACCTTCACTGTATTTGTCCTGAATGAAACAATATTTTCTTAGCATTTTAGAAGGTGGTACATTACAGAAGATGATTAGAGTCTTAAATCGATTCATATTTTTTTTACAGATTTATCATTAACCTTTTTTTTTATTTAAAAATATCAAATGTAATTTCTGCATACTCATAGCTAACTGTGTATTAGTGTTTTTGCTATTTTTCAAATAAGGGATTTACCTGATTTATAAAAAACATTGTTGCTGAACTAATTAATTATTTACATATTTTGTCTTTCATTATATTAGAGAAGCAGATGAGCAAACTTAAGGAGAATGTAAATTTTTGTATTAAATGCATCCCCGTATTTGGGATTATCTCCTTCTGATCCTCAATAAAATATTCTGAAAAAAAAATCTTTTCACATGAGAAGAGTAAATTAAACACATTCATATATTCCCTTTCGATTTGTACGAAATGTCTCTAATACTAATACATCTGTAATGATGTTAGCCGCAAAATTCATCAAGTTATTTCGCAGAGACTCATTTTTAATATAAAAATTGGGGCAAGGATATCATTGTTTTTTTACTGTTAAATAACCTCCTTTTCAAGTGATAGGACATTCAACAACTTTCGGTGATGAAAACCATTGCGAGTATTGGATAACCCAATAAAAGATGAAAACGTAATTTTCCAATAAAAATGTCTTTGTTTTAGAAGTTTTTATGGCAACAGTGCTGATTGCTGATACATTTCAACACGAACTGACAAGGAACAATTTCCTAACACTTAAGAAATTAAATAAATGTAATGAAGCAAAACTGGGAAGGCGTTTGTGACGAGTATCCACTATCTTCAACACAGGTAGAAAGCTTAAATAATACTGGTAAATACAGAAGCAATACTTAGACAGATAGTTTGGAAGTGATGCTTTGTTAAAGACTAAAAGTATTGATTATGCTAAGGTTGAATGCCACTAAGGAAATATGATAAGTATTTGCTTTCGAGTTTTCACCATTCTATTAACGTCCACCTCAGTTTTGTTTTCACAAGAGTAAGGAAGATTCCCTTTTATTGGAAGCAAGTTTCTTGCCTTCAAATTTATCTGACCCTATTATCTTTTGCTTCACATGTTTTACATAATATTTCCATGCGAAAATGAATAAGCGATGAATACTTTGAATAAAAAGAAACCTGCATTTTCCCTTGTTAATTTTACTTCTCTCTTTACTGCGCCCCACTCTATCTCTCACATGAACAATCTAATATATATATATATATATATATATATATATATATATATATATATATATATATATATATATATATATATATATATATATTATCAACGTTTTCTAGGTTATTTAAAGACACAGTATTTTTGGAGAGTAATAATAATTAATTCATTTCTTTTCAACTGGATATTTTAACAAACATTCTTTCTTAGTTAATGTAAATTCCGGGATGAAATCCAGTCTCAAAATGAATGAGAAACGCAGGAATGAAAAATACCAAATAAATGCATTGACGTAATAATACAATTAGTAATACGGTAGTAGATCCAGAATTGCGGTTAGAAGCATTAATAATATATATACAGTCTGGGAAAATCAGTATCGAAGTATGACTTCCTTCTGAGTCTACGTGCTCACAACTGTGACTCCTACAAACGGGTACCTCACACTCTCACTACATCACTCTCTGGGTATTCACCGGCAGCAGTATAAGTACACACTAGGCGAGTCCAGTTGTATAAAAAGGGTTGACCACTTAACAGTTAATAATGATTTTCAAATACAAGTCATATAAAGTAACCTATAGCTGGGGAGAGAAGAGGTGGGACATCATTTTTCCATGAATAGTTGCGCATAAGTAAATATAACGGACACGACTGGAATTCAAAACCTAGATTCCGATTTCTCATCTCGAGGAGTTATCCACTTAACAAACCGAAGATCTATACTTACGGTACCTGGTACTCTCCCGGGAACGCCTACCTGGTTATGAGTCCCCATTTAGGTACGTTGCTTAACTTCGGTGATCAGACAAGAATAGCGCTTGTCGATATGTTATGGCTGTAAGCATTTGTCCCGAATTAACATCCCCTAACTCAAATGCTTTATTTTGTTGGAATTTTTTACAATGAAATTTTAATTTTACACAATTTTCTCTTATAATCATTATGCTTAACTTGATACTATTTTCAGTTGCTATACCATCTGGCCTTTTTAATTCATTTGTCATTAAACTGGGTAGCCTTCTTGGTATTTTTATACGAACTCTATTCAATCGCCAGTTTTGAGTTCATCCCTGTGTTTATTCTTGATTGCAATTCAAATAAATCCACTGAAAAAAAATAGAAGATGCACAAATGTAATAACATATATATATATATATATATATATATATATATATATATATATATATATATATATATATGCTGATAAGAAATGTCCCTAACACACACACGCACACATACACACACACGAACGCAAACAAACCCACATGGCCTTACTGATCGATTCGAAAAACAAACTGGCTGATGAGATAAGGTTTTTTACTACATTCTCTGCCTATACTTTAGACATAGTTCAATCGCAATTAAAAATAAAAATTCGGACATTAATGAAGTAAAATATTCTTCAGTACAAAGATGTTCCGTGTACCTATGTCTTCTTTGGTTAGTTAGTGTTAGTGTTAGATTTGTAAAACGTGTTTCCATAGCAGTTCGACAATGTTACTTTTAGAGCTGTGGTTTTATCTGCTAATTATGTCCTTCTGTCCATGTGCAAATACGTTTTTCTACCTCATAATAATAGTTTCCTGAATCATTTATTTAACTGTAGATGAATGTCGCATTACATAAAAAGAACGGCTGAAACGCTGGATGCTAGGATTAAACAACACGTACCTAAAATAAATCCGGAACTCTACATATTTACCAATTGATTTTCTCGCCAATACATACGGGTCTTCCATGGCGGAAAGCCTAATAATTAACCGCAAATGTGCTGCTAATTTCGGTGTACATTAATTTTCCATCATAAGTAGGATCCACTCAAATTTCTACCTTAAGATACTGAAGGGCATATATATTTTATCCATGAAAGGTTCACTCTGGAAACAAACATTTTGTCCTTGGACTCTAAATGAGTTCAATTTAATTTATTTTATTTCTTCTCATTCCTTTTATTGATAATATTAACATATTTATTAATCTCGATTTAGCCCTGTTGAGCAGGGATCGAACTAATAATCTTGCACTTTCTTCATTATTTTTTTCACTTTAATTAATATCATCTGTGGTAGTATTAAAAATAAGCTTTTGTACAACAAATATATATATATATATATATATATATATATATATATATATATATATATATATATATATATATATATATATATATATATATATATATATATCCTTCCTCTCGCTCTCTATCTCTCTTTATTTATATATATATATATATATATATATATATATATATATGAGCGTGTATTTGTGTGTGATGACTGGCATATCAGGTGCAAATATCTACAAATGTGCAAGAAATTGACGTAGGGACATCTGCTTTGAAGATCTAAAGATGCCTGAAACTGACTGTCAGCATACGGTGTTGATGTCTCTAACCATTATGTCTATATAACTTTTATTGACTGTGAAGGAAATTGGATATGTTCTTTGAAGACATGTAATTTTAAAATACGTTAAACAATAAATAGAAGATTTGTTTTATAAAGTAATAGAGATATAGAATTTAAACTTCCAGCTTTGCAAACAACCGAAACTTGCTGGGTGTGCTTTGAACTTTTTTAAACCACCCTGACTTAGAAATAACACCATCGAAAACGACACAGAATAGAATACAAGCATAAAATTCTCAAATCAAATCTTCTGAAATTACCGAGAGCAGTTGTAAAGTTATACACATTCTTACCCTGCATAAAGTAAACACGAAGGGCATTGTAAAAACTGAATGAAATATATTTACATAAAATTCATTCTCTTTCGCAATCATTGCAATTGGTATGAAAGAAAAATTCTTACCCAAATATAATATCTAGCTATTTATCTATCTGTATCTCTCTCAATTTCGTAGAGGAGGTATTATGTATACCAATTACATTATTCGGACGGACTATTGTCGTCATCTTTGTCGCCATATTTATTGGAACGTTTCGGCCGTTGTACGCTCCGGCCTTCTTCACATGGTTGGAATGTCGAACTGAACTCTTTATTTCGCTCACTGGAGAAGACTGTTCTAGTTCCATGTGACATGTTTAATGGGTGTCAGTTACCAGTTATATCCTGTTAATTCACCTCTCTATGTTCTCTCCACTAACTTAACCTGGTATTGAACTCACACTCTTTGGGTCTTGTCACTGGATATAACTAACGCCTTTACCCCACTGTGCCATGTATCTCCAAGGACACATGGCACAGTGGATAAAGACATTCCAACCACCTGAAGAAGGCCGGGCGGTACAACGGTCGAAACGTTGTAATAAATATGGTGACATAGCTGAGAACAATAGTCCGAATAATGTAAATAGTCTATCTATGTATCTATGTATCTCTCTCTCTCTCTCTCTCTCTCTCTCTCTCTATATATATATATATATATATATATATATATATATATATATATATATATATAGGAGGTGCAAATAAATATAAATATAGCAACGTTATATTACGTGATTCTTGCAAAATATAATGGACAAGTACGTATTTCGAATTGAGACTGTAGCAGAGCATGAAAATATTCTAATGTCCTTGACTTGTAATGAAGGGAAAATAACGATGGATTACTTTAATTACAATTCTTACTAGCTACAAACCCATACTAATGTTTTGCGAAACTAAACCTCATTTTCTAGGAAGTTCTAAGTGCCTAGTTAATTAATGATGAGTTAACTAAGTTCATAATTTAATATCAGCTAAACAAATTTTTTGAACATAGGACTAAGACAGAATTCGTTGTAGCATCGTTATTAATCGCCATTATTTATTTATTCATTATTATTTTTATTCAGCAAAGCAAAATATTATTTCACATTAACTATCTACATATATTTGTTATCGGTTATAATTCTATTTATACTTATACATTCCTATGCATGTATATTCATATTTCGTATGCTTTGTTTTGTTTTCGTAGATTACAAAGTTTGTCGTTCAGATCAAACACGTTTTCATTAACGTGAGTATCATTTTGATTTGTCTGCTATTCATCGATGTGGTTTACTCAGTCTTCCTTTTATGTTCTTAGATCTTTAATTTACTTGCATCGAGTCGATCACAGAAATCTAAAACCACTCTTTCCTTGCGTGTCGACGAGTGTGAAGAAAACGCGTAATACTTGACATTTCTCCAAAGAGTAGGCTGTGCAAAAGAGTAGAATCAGAAGTGAACAACACGCAGTGTTTACTTAGCAAAACTTGACCACAGTTTGGCTTAATTGCGAACTTACGGACTGAGACATTGTAACTAAGAAATAAAATAACGGATCTCTTGTAATTTTCACGACTGTTTAAAGAAAATTTTATATTCGCTTTTTCCTGTTTATATACGAAAAATACATCAACTTAATAGTATGTACGTATCGTAGAATAGAGGCATAGCCATTTCTAAAGCTGGTTAAAATACGGATAACTAGATCTGCGAACCAAATCCAAATACCAACTAACATATATCACATACATTTTTAATAATTCGTTTGAAAAAAATAGGAATTCAGATATCATAAAAACAGGATATGCTTTGATTTCTACTGACAGTACAATGTGAAATAGTATATGTTTGTCGTACGCTGATGAAATTTAAATTTCCGTACTGTTTTGATTTTACGCAGCGAGAGTAGAGCTTATTTTAAATATCACTCATTTCAAATTATATATTTATGGATAATATAGCTTAAAACTGATTTCAATAATTTATTGATTCAAAAGCGAAAAAGATGAAGCATATCATTGTTTTAGTAAGAAGAAAATTAAAAATTAAAACGGTACAATCGTCACAAATGCTTAATGCACTGAAAATGCTATAATATGCCATGAATATTTTGCAAAGATCTATGCGGAAAGTACTATATAATTTTTTGTTATGTTACTGATAAGGATGCGTGACGTCCAAAAAAGAATAATGTAGAGAATTAGACAAAATATCCGTGATCCGTTTGTTATATAAGCATTGTAGAGGTTTTGTTATTTACAATGTGTGTTAATGTGTAGAAAATTTAAACATCGAATGCAAGAGAGAAACGCGCAAGTGACATGAACCAAAAAGGACTTTATTCAGAGTAGAATATGGAGGATTGGTGTCCTCCAATATGCGTTAATAAGTGAAAACAAAATATCCCTATAATGATTGACTGCCACCATTGAAGGCAAAAAAGGAGAAGACACACAAATATTTTTGTTTACAATTCCATTATGATAATCATATCAGTACATATATTTTTGTGAATATGTGAAATACGTACAATCGCATTATTTGACGAGCTTAAGAATGCTAATTATTACACTTTTAAAAGAACTGCTAATTTAAAAGAACTGATATTTCAGTTCTTTGGAGGAGAGCATTGAAGAAAAGAAACGTTACTGCTGGGACGTATAAACACTTTTAGAATGAAATCATGGCATTTTCGGAAAGAAGTCTACGTCAAATATTGTTCCATCATATTGGAAACAAATGGAAATATTTTATACAGGTGTCTATGTATAGACTGTAAATATATAGCATACTTCTAGATTTAACTCGAAATGGCGCCAACACACCAATCGGAGACAAATTTCTTCTGTAATTATTTTCATCCTTGTCTATTGAGCGAGAAAGATATATCTAAGTACATAGCTACAACAAACATAGATCTATAGAAAATCTATTGCAATTTGGAAATGAACATGCGATGTTTAACAAAGTTGATTCTGGATAAATTATTTTGCGTGTTAACTTCCTTCCAAAATTAAATATCCATGCATATATATTTACATATAGATTATATATATTTAATATCTTATATGATTTACTCATTTTTCTCTCTCCCCATCTAAGACTCTCCTACTCACTCTCTCTCCATATAAGATTTTTTTCATAAAAATATTCACACAGCAAGGAATCAGACAGCGATTGGATTTTTGACAATAATATGATCTCCACCAAAAAATACACCATCCACAAAAACATCTGCCGGTGAGTAATTCCCATTTCTCTTTTTATTTCTCGCACTATCGATGAAGGACATAGGCGTGTCCGAAAATACCGAACTTAAACTCTTCTTCCCTGGATGCATTACTTTCATATAGTTAATAATTAATATCCAATAAATGTCTTCCGTACTGATTCTAATGGTAACCTTTCGTTTGTCCATGTTTTAGAAAGTAACCTACCTACCTATATATATATATATATATATATATATATATATATATATATATATATATATATATATATATATATATATATATATATATGTAAAATATAGTCTTAAAATGTGCCATATGTATTGTATAAAGTGCATAATATCAGAGATAGAGCGTGTAAATATGAAAGTGAACATAGAAATTGTGACCTGACGATTGTGTCTAGCATAAAACAGACTGTCGCCTCTAAGTGTTGACTTCTGTGTTCACTTATATATATATATATATATATATATATATATATATATATATATATACCCAAGTATATAATTGGTATGTACGGAATGAATTCCAATATCCAACAAGTACTATTCTGAAAAGAGTGCTCAATACAAAGTAGTGCAGATATAATTATTTTTATAAAAAAAAAATTATAACATAAATATGTTGTAAAATCACTACAAAAATAGCCATTTTGTTTCAACACCGTCGGTGTCTTATCAATTGATGATATTGAATATAAAATAAATGGTTTTAAATGTTTGAAATTAATTAACGATCCTTCGCTAGGAGAAAACATTGTTACAAAAGCTAGAATAACCAATCAAAACCCAAGTATAGGAAGATTCAAAAGCTTGACAACGAAACCATGTTATAATAGCTATTCAGATGTTTAAAATACGGGTAATATAAAAAAAGAATTTATTCTAACGAATAATTATTAAATTATATGATAAAATTTGATATTAAAATTTAAAACTGCCAATTTTAAAATACAAATTTAATCACTATTAAGTTGAAAAACTATAAAATTACTGAGGAGAAAAGAAAAAATATATATGTTATTCAATTTATTTCTTCGTTGAAATTACATTAGAACAGACGCTACAATATCCGGTCATCCGACAATACATGTATATATATATTTTAATCCCAAGTAATTTGAAACATTTAAAACCATTTATTTTATATTCAACATCACTTGATAAGACACCGAGGATGTTGAAACAAAGTGGCTATTTTTCTAGGGATTTTATAACATATTTTTGTTATAATATATATATATATATATATATATATATATATATATATATGTGTGTGTGTGTGTGTGTGTGTGTGTGTGTGTGTGTGTGTGTGTGTGTGTGTGTGTGTGTGAAAATTGCGATATTAGGTTTTTCCTATTTTGGTATTCATTGAAAAAGTGTCCAGAGACATACGGAATCCAATTATGAAAAAGCAATATACAGACGCTGACGTTATAATTTCGAGTGCTGCCTTCTGAAGCATATCCGCCATACGTTACCATCTTCATCCGCAGTTTCGACCGATGAAATCATTTGTAATCGTCATCCGCTATTTCCGTTGTTGGGGATTTTGAGGTTGTTTGAGTTGAACTTAGTCTATATCCTCGTCTTTGACCGTGACATCAAATATTGCCTTACTATTGATTAGAAGTCCACACGATATCACATCCAATGTCATTAGATGACGCAAACCACTCCTCCTCTGCAATGAGCAGCCATCTGCATAGGAATGTCATGACATAAAATGTGTTGCTCACTTCCTGAAAAGTTGAGATCCACCGTCAACAAATTCACACAATACACAGTTGTTGCTCTGATTTTATTTCACCTGATACCAAAACTTGGAAAGCGAAACGGCAATGGAGAATGGGTGAAGACAGCTTCATTTGATGAAACTCGAAGCTTCCTAAACCCGACCCTTCACGTCGGTGGTGAAATTCAGTCATCAACGCCATCATCATAAAGAAAGTGAACAGATGAGAAGAAAGTAAATTCTTCGAGAGATAAAGCCGACGACAGCGACACGCACAATCACACACAGACACATATATTATGATAAATACATATATGTGTGTGTAATATATCTATTTAACTATATATATATATGTGTGCGTGTGTGTGTGTGTGCGTGCGCGTGTGTGTGTTTGTTTGTGTGCATATGTATGTGCATGTGTGTGTGTGTAAAATATTTCAGCTAGCATATATCTGTAAAAGGACCACATGAATAAAGTTTAAAAGTGAGCGTAGATACACACACACACACACACACACACACACACACACACACACACACACACACACACACACACACACACACACTCGTGTGTGTTTCTATGTGTGTGTTGCGCATTTTTTTTTAAAAATAAATTTTAATGAACTCTGGATTATAAAGCTGACTGTTCTTTGTCTGTCTGTCTGTCTCTCTCCATATATATATATATATATATATATATATATATATATATATGTGTGTGTGTGTGTGTCTGTGTGTCTTTTTGTGTATGTGTATGTGTATGTGTGTGTATTTCAGATGCTCTCATGTTTTACTCTATTTAAGCTACGGATTTTTCCAGCGCAAACGTTTTCAAACAGGCAACAAGTAATGAGTGTCATAAAATAGCCAGCAGTGAATGAATTCCAGAAAGCGAAATATACGAAAGGTGTAATGTCAATAAAGATCACTTGAAGACATTAAAAAGAAAAACAACTTTGCAGGGCATTAATGTGACAAATTACACATCATTGCAAATGGCCTTATTTGAAAGATATTTCTTGGGATTTTTGTTATGCAGATTCATGCAACTCTAGCGCAAATGGACAAGTAAATTGAAACATTTACTGTCAAACAACTCGTATATATGTCCTTTGATAGGCTGTATTGGACAATCAAGAAATTTCACTATCGCTCAACGTGAAATAGCCAATTTTAACGGCGTCTGTTAATGGTCCTTAATGCAAATATACAATGAGAATGAGAATGTTAATCGTCGGCTTTGGGATGCCGATGACGGACGATAGTGTATGGTGCGTGAATCAGTTTATGGGTGATGCTGTGAGTTTGAGGAAGTATTTACACATGTGTCAGGTGAAAAATCTCTTCCAATCGCTGCAAGAATTTACAAATAATAAAAGATGTTTATCTGTATGCGTTCAGTACATGAATATATTTATTTCACTTAATGTGTCTTTTCACGATATATATATATATATATATATATATATATATATATATATATATATATATATATAAATCACAAATCACAGTATCTTTTTTAACTCTTCCGATGATTGCATTTGCAATCTATAGAATAAATAATTAGCAGAGGGTGTAGATGTTTTAAACTTAACTTGCAGAACAGTAAAGAATATACATTAGGTAGGATTACTGCTTTATAAATCGAAAGAAATTCCGGGCCTTGAACTGAAGTGGAATACAGACTATGGATATCGGTAGGCAATTATCAAACACTACAGGTAGGGAGTCAACAAAGCTCATATTTTATATGCATTGTCATCCTCTCAGTATATTTGATCTCAGTGATATTTAAACGATTCCTCGGTTTACCTGCGATTCGAATGAAAGATTAAATAAATAGACGTAACAATATTCCTAACACGTTATGTTCCCCTCCGTTACCTGAATGTGTTTAAACATAAATATATCAGTCTCCTCTTGCCCATCAAGAGAGGGAGTGTTACTTCAAATACATTCCAATATATTTATTGATGTTAATATGTTTGTGTTTTTATGTGTGTGTTTTTATGTGTGTTCTTGTGTGTATACATTTGTAATAGTGTGTGTGTATATACGATTTTCCATTATGGAAAATAAAGCATAATATATTTAAAAAGAATATTCACAATTCAACCAAAAAGTTTGCGTGTTCTCACTTATTTGTAATATACACACTTTTTCTCTCGTTGGAAGTACTATAACATCTTCCTTTATATATATATATATATATATATATATATATATATATATATATATATATATATATATGTATGTATATAGTTTTAAAAACAAGGAATGTATTGATTTTAATTTTAAAAGTCCTAAGGCCCTTTCAACCAACATCTCATCAGGAGACAATCGTTGTATCAACGAAAAGAATATTAACCACAATGAAGAGCAAAAAGAGCGGGGAAACACACTAAAAAAACAAACAAGTGTATATATTTGTAACGAGGGGAGGGGAAATAATCGTGTAAATAAATTAGCGAGGGACAGTTAAAATAAAATATCCCCTAACAGATTAAGAGACTTTACAAATTCTTTCTGCCGGCAGAGAGAAGGTTTCCTTAATCCTATGCAGACCGATTCCAAAATCTTCAAATGATTGTTGGAATCGGCTGTATGAATAATTTTAAACCACTCTTTTTTAAACGATTTGGCACAGGCTATATTCTCAACTAAATGTTGAGCAATAGCCGATTTCATATTCATCGTGGGGAAAATAACATATTTTATCTATCTTACCAAGTCGTATTTTGGAGGGTACATGCTGATTGATTCTAGTTTTTGTGGGCTACCACGAGATGTTACTTTTCGGCAAAGTGTCTAAACCGTTAATTTATGTCAGGTATGTCGATGACACTTTTGCAACTTTTTCTAATGAAAGTGAGGCTGTTGAGTTCTTTAATGAGCTCAACTCCTTACACAATAGTTTGTTCTTCACTATGGAAGGGGAGAAGGACATCTGTCTGCCTTTTCTGGACGTTATTGTTGAACGCAGTACAGGTGGTTTTCTTACAAGCATCTATCGTAAACCCACCTTTACTGGTCTCTATTTGAATTGGCGTTCATTTGCTCCTGCATCAAGGAAAATTAATCTTGTTAAAACCTTGGTGTATAGAGCGCTTAAAATTTGTTCTCCTATTAGATTGGACCATGAATTTGATAACATTAGGGAGATTTTCCTCAGTAACGGCTATCCGGAAGCCCTTATTGACTATATTATTAATAAGAAGACTAAGGAATTTCATTCCCCTTAAGTCCAGGGGCCTTTTAAATGTCCGGTGTATTTGAAGATTCCCTGGATTGGGGATAGGGGTCAACGCTTAATTAAGCATGTTAGCAAGTCGGTTCCCGGTTGTTTCCCATCAGTTGCTTTACGTAGCATTTTTCGAACTAGGTCTGTGATTCCGTCTTTTCGCAAGGATGTATTGCCCTAAATCAAATTGAGTAATTTAGTATATCAGTTTAATTGCCAGTGTGCTGCTGGTTATGTCGGGCGTACAACCTTGCATTTGGAAACTAGAATCAATCAGCATGTACCTTCCAAAATACGACTTGGTAAGATAGATAAAATATGTTATCTTCCCCACGATGAATATGGAATCGGCTATTGGTCAACATTTAGTTGAGAATATAGCCTGCGCCAAATCGTTTAAAAAAGAGTGGTTTAAAATTATTCATACAGCCGATTCCAACAATCATTTGAAGATTTTGGAATCGGTCTGCATATGATTAAGGAAACCTTCTCTCTACCGGCAGAAAGAATTTTTAAAGTCTCTTAATCTGTTAGGGGATATTTTATTTTAACTGTCCCTCGCTAATTTATTTACACGATTATTTCCCCTCCCCTCGTTACAAATATATACACTTGTTTTTTTTTTTAGTGTGTTTTTCCCCCTCTTTTTGTTCTCCATTGTCGTTAATATTCTTTTCGTTGATCCAAGGATTGTCTCCTGATGAGATGTTGGTCGAAAGGGCCTTAGGCACTTTTAAAATTAAAATCAATACATTCCTTGTTTTTAAAACTATATAGAACTTTTGTATCTCTAAACATTTGTTTATATATATATATATATATATATATATATATATATATATATATATATATATATATATATATGATCATGTTTCTATGAAGTATACGAGATGAATATAAGATATTAATATTAGTTTTATTACAATTGTAACTGCTTTTCTATCGTGAAATATTATTATGCAAATAAAGAGCCGTACATATATTGGAAGTAAATTTCAATAATATTATAGATATTCCATTTTCTGTAAATATATATAACGATTGAGGAAGATGTAAGATAAAAATGGAAAATAAAATATAAAATTTCGAGTTATTTTTATAAAATGATTGAATCAGCAAACCGATGAATATAGCTAACAGAAAAAGGAAAACCATTGAAATCATTACCTTGTAAGTAACTTGTTCCAGGATGTCATAAAAATAAAGTTAAGAAAATGTTTACTTGCGCAGAAATGCTTTTTTGAAAGGTATTATTCTAAGTTTTCGCCAGCCAAGTAAGGTGACTAACAGCGGAGTCTGAGGTCTCGAATTTTGGATACAACCAGCCTGGATTATAATCAATCCAAAGGCTACGTGAAAGTCTAAAAAATTACACAATTAATCTAGGTCATTATAATTCACATATAAGAAGGAAACGTAAGCTTCCATCTGCTAATGTCCCGTACGTCCCGGAGGTATAAACTATTAAAATATAATAATAGCTACTCTTTTTAACTAGAAAAATATATTTGATAAGGCTTCTGTCACAAATGTAGACAGAGAAAAATTATGCAGCTTATTTAGAACAAGAAAAATAGGCATGTATTGAATTAAATTTTCTCAGTAAATATACATCATAAAACATATATGAGTGGAGAAACAAAGTACATGTAAATCGATTACTCAACAGTAATTTCTAGTGATAAATGGTCTATGTGGAGCAAGGGTTCTACATGGAAACAAACATCAAACATAATTTAGAAGAGATTAGTGATGATGCCGAATAGGATATGGAGCTAGAATAAGAGTAGATGACAATGGAGTTCACTTCAGTGTTGATGATGGTGTCATAACACATTGAAACCCCACTTATTTTTCTAGGTCAACAGAATTTTGGGCGTTCCAGAACATTGTTAAGATTATTTACTCTATACATTAAAATTAACGCTAGTGCCCTGCTTCGACTAAAAGGTGTCTGGTACTTTTTGCTCATTGTAATACTTGTATGCATGTTTGCCTTTTTCCTACTGATCGTAATCCCTGCTGTTTTAAACATAAACAAAAACGCGTTAAGAAGATAACTCACTGTTTTTCGCTGTCATTTTTAACTTCAGTATGATTTGAGACTGTCAAATTCTACAAACCATCTTTCCCTATTGTTTAACTGAGGAATGCCAAAAGTCTCTTATCCTCGATATAACATTTCTTTTTTGTTCATTTCCCATAAATCATCCACGATGATTATTATCTTCTTCAATTATATTCCCCGCATCCATCTACCACTTTTTGGTAAAATTCGAGAGGCTCAAATCAACTCAGAATTTTAAATACCATCTCATCTCACAATGTCTTCATTTAGACAAACAATATCTGCCGCTTCGCTAGGTTAACTGCTGATGTGTTAACAGATATTGCTGAAAGATCTTCTAAGCTTTAGATAAGAATGGTGAAATGCAAAAGATTGTTTAGATATCTCGACGGTGTTTGAGAGAGTTTGAGGTAATAATCCTCTTCAGAATTTGAAGGGTTCTGAAAGTTATGTACTTATTTCTGTGTTTGATTCAAAATTTCTCATCAAATCGTGAAATGATAGTTGTCTTGAATGCGGATGTAAACCTGGGCTGTATCCTGTGCACCATGATGTTTCAAATTGTCATCAACGATATTCCGATGTCAGCAGTTTACTCTCAGTATGCTGATGACACAAATACAACACATGGTTGTGAAATATTGTATGTTTCAGAATATGTTTTCATTTTCAAAACGCGGTCAAGATATTGATATATGTTGATCGAGTTTGGAAAATGAAACATTATAGATATACATATATATAACAATCAATATATTGTATAAAAGTTAATATACTTCAACCTTTAATGTGGCTAAATGTATAGCCAAATGTGCTCGCGAAAAAGAACAATTCGACAGTGCTTTATATAATTTATCTAACGAAAAGAAAAGAAAATATTAGATCACATGACAAAATGTATAAAAACTAAATCCAAACACCTTGTCTGTCGTATTCAATGAAATGTTCGTGAAAGAAAATTGCTGCCTAAATACACAAATATTAAATTGCATGAAATAGCAGCCAACAAGGAAAACAACACTATAACTTTTAGGAAAAATCTAGTTTTACGACAAATACATAAAGCTAAGAATGAAATCAACATATAAATAACGAAATACAAAAACATAATGCAGTACTAAAAACACTTCAATTGAAATTTACTATAAAGAAGCATGAAGATGATTTTAAACATAGACAAATAATTACGAAAAAAATGTGCAACTTATATCAAGGAAATATTCTACCTCCCAACAACCGTGATGAATATATCAATCTAACCGGTCACATATTAACGGCTGATCAGAAGGAATTTCCAAATCTAGGACAAAATTGCCATCGTAAATTCGACATTTTGACAAAAAAGACTGAAAATGAAATCTTACATCAATCATTATGTCACCTGGAAATGGACAAATTAATAATACTACATACAAACCTCAAAGATCTTCTCAAGTTAGAATTTTTAAAAGTTCATCTTCTACGTAAAAGAAATAAGAACATTCCAACAAAACTCAAAATTACTGCCAAAAGATTTAAAATACAAACTTAATATATTCATCAGAAAAGCAGATGAATCCAATATTTACGTAATTTTGGATGAATTTGTTTGTTTCAGAAAACATCAGCACCTCATTGATGATCGTTCTAAATTTACTCAATTGAATAACACCAATTAATATGTAAAGAAATATATTAATAAACACTTAACATCCAACGCTCTTTCAGGATGCCTAAAAATAACAAAAATTATTGGGCGTGGCTTCTTATATGGTAATGTTAAAATACACAAAACGGGATATCTATTATGTCCTATCATTTCTCAGACTCCAACATGCATATACCAACTATCAAAATGTCTCAATGATATTTATAACCCATATCTTCCAACTAAATATAGTATTAAATCAACCCATGAATTTCTATAAATACTTAAAAGCACAAAATTAAAAACAAAAAACAAAAAAGCAACGTACTTGCGTCGGATGACGTAGGGAATTTAATCAATATCTTTCCCGATACATGAACTGTTGATACTATCATCAATTCCGTGTATAAAAATACTTTAATTCAATCCAACCCAATATTTTAAGAAAGCTATCGCTCGCTTGCTCCTCCAGAGTTCCTTTTTATCGACAGAATGGTAATATTTACACAAAAACTATTGGAGTAAGCATGGGAACCCTTTCAGACAACACTTGTTCAATTGTTATATATCATGTTGAAAAAAAGGACGATATATTTATTTTAGCTGATATCAAAAGGAATTGAAAATTGTAAAAATTATATTTTCAACAAAATTACGTCCTAAATTTTACTCATGAAATTAGTGAAAAAACATACCCACTTTCTTAGATGTTCCCGTAGCATTTATTAATAATATTTTTAAAACATCTGTTTATACAAAAATAGTAAAGACTCTTGCCATCATAATTTCTCTAGTGAATGCCCTCTTAGATATAAAATAGGTGTTATTAAATTTACCTCAAGGCAGTGCACGAAAATTCATCCGCTTGCACTCCTTACTTTAAAGAATTAAATAACGTAAAACAATCTCTTATTAATAAGGGATTTCCTAGTCAATTGTTGGATTTCTATATCAGGTTTGTATATCTAAGGTAGCTAATAGTAACGACGAGAAAAGAAATCTCAACAATAAAATTAATTTTTTTATAAAAAATCAAATGAACTAAAATTATAAACAAACAAAGCAATTACAAAAAATGCATAAAACCAGTTGACAGAAAAAATACACTAATTATTTATTACAAAAAAATTAAAACCACCAACCTCATAATTAAAAATAATAATTCATCACTTAGAACAAAATAAAATAAATATATAACAAATATTTTTACGAATTTAAATGTCCATTAAGGAATTGTATTCCTGATCAAATAAAATTCGTAAATAATTATGTAGACTCATGCTAAATGATTGACATAGACTCACACTAAACTTTCTGATCATAGCTCAATTAGTTCTCATTTAAATACTTGTTCACAACAAATATATAATAGCAGCGTATACATGTAAAAAAGGCTAGAATTAATGGAAGTCTTATTAATAAATACAGAAATCCAAAACTTAATAATATCAACTATGAACATGGACACAATGTCTTGACCGTGTATTGCAAATGAAAACATTATATAGATACATACAAACAACAATATATTTCTTGTAAACAATTAATAAATTTCTACCTTGAAAACGGCTAAATGTATAGACTCGATAAAAAAAGAACAATTGGCCAATTTTTATATAATTTATCTACCAAAAAGAAAAAAATAACATATCACATGAGAAATTGTATAAAAATAATTCAAAGAACTTTGTCTATCGTATTGAATGAAAAGTGAATATATATATATATATATATATATATATATATATATATATATATATATATATATACATGAGGCGTCCAGCGGGTATCTTGTCAAAACTGAACATTCTCAGATAATAAAAAACGAAAGCCAAAAGAGGAAAAGGACCTAAGGAAAAACCTCTCTACTCAGTAAAGTAAATTGCTCGACACCTAGATTTTCTACATCTATCTATCTATCTATCTATCTATCTATCTATCTATATATATATATATATATATATATATATATATATATATATATATATATATTTAGTATCTTACGACGAATACGTTGTATTTATGACTCATAGTTATGGCACAATCTTCCCACTATATATATATATATATATATATATATATATATATATATATATATATATATGTGTGTGTGTGTGTGTGTGTCTGTCTGTCTGTCTGTGTATATATATATATATATATATATATATATATATATATATATATATATATATATATATATCAAGGAATCACGATGTTACTAAAAGATTTTATTCAGAAATACTGTTACCGAAGCAAATATCACCACCTTAAGTCCTTTGGAAATCTTCATAAAAGGTATTCTAGAATTTAAACGTGCAGATGGAAGGGAATGTATGTCATTAGTAATCGTAGGCGAAAAAAATAAAGGGAAAAAATGGGAAAAAGAAAAGTAAAAGAAAAAAGTGAGAAAAAAGAATACGGAGCAGAAAAAGAAAGATGTCATTGGAAGAGGAGGAGGTTTGAGCGCTATGACGAGATAAATCTGGCCATGGAATTCCGTTAGAATGTAAAATTTTAACTTTACCCTTATCTTAGTTTGGTTAGGACGATGATACAAGTGAGTATTATTTGTGGTCAGATACAGAGTATAGATTAGAATATTAGATATCTTTTTAAGCATTCGTAACATTTTTGGAAAAATTCGTTTTCAAGTGGAAAAATAATCCGTGTAATATAATTTTTAATTTTGTAGGAACAAATAGGTGGTGAAATCGATATAGAAATAAAAAGTATTATAAGTTAAAAAATTAGTATTCTCAACGTGTTGGTTGGTGAACTGAAGTAAGATATTGTAATAACTTAGATTTGATTAGCTTTAACTTACGTAATTTTGAAAAAGAGAAATTAAAAAAAATTCTCATCATTTAGTAAGATTCATAAATAATGGACCTGTAGAAAAATTCTGATATTTTGTAATGTTTTAAATGCGTGTTTAGATTTAGTAAAAATGCTATGAATATATATTTAAAATATTTTCTCCTTAAATGGTTAGTATTTTTTTTAATTAGGCTGGCGTAAGTGAAATCAAAGTTATGTATCATATCGTTTCGATGTAAGATGAGAGAGTTACAATATCTGTCTAAAGACAAGTCTCTCTTTTGTTCATAGTTACAGGTTTTAAATCACGTGATGTCAGAAACGTTTTGGCACCGTATACATTATATCTGATGAAATCCGGCTTTTGAAAAGGTGTTTGGTTTATATATGAGTGTATGTGTCCATATATATATATATATATATATATATATATGAGAAAATTTATTTTTATGTATGCTTTAAGTATGCTTGTTTAGTGAAGCTATAATATTGTACGGAATGGCATAATTCATATTCCTATGATTAATGCGTCACTTTGAAGACAGACTAAATGTATCCACGTTTCTTTGCTATCCTTTCGTTTATTCTGTTTTACTCTTTCCATTTTTATTTAAGACAATGTCTCTTTGTCATGTCAATATCAATTTCTTTCTTCCACAATACTGTTAGTGTAAAACAGTGTTATGAACGAGCAGATTCACTCGACGTTCAACTGAGTATATACTGATTTCTATTTGCGTTATTTTATTACTAGCTGTCTGTTACCGTTTCCGAATACTACATCTAGTCATTTCTCATTAGATGAAAAATAACTGAATATTTTCAGATTTTTAACTCTGTAGGAAAAAAAAGACATTATAACTGCATACAGATTTATATTATCACTAATGTATCGAATAAACGCCGGTTCATAAGACAAATGCAAATATTTGCACAAATAGGATGGTGTGGGTAATTTGTGTCGGTGGTGTAATTTGGGTCACTTTTGATTCTGGTTAATTTCTCCTAATTCACTTAATTTCACAGCAAGCTGCCACAATTATGGATTGCATCATTCTGTAACCCTATGATACAACTGCAACAATTGCATCATCATTTTTGTTCTTAGCTGTCACAGAGGATGGACCGATTTTAAATAATGTACGTCTATTTTTACTTATAAATTAAAACTTCTCTTGAAAATCATGCATTGTCAGAAATTAGGTTCAGATAGCAATTTTTCAAGAGGAAATTATCAACGTATCGAAAAGTATACCAACCAGTTGAGTGGTAATGAGTAAAATAAAAAAAATAAGTGTAAATTAAGTCTGGTGGGGTAATTTAGGTTACGTTGCTATCTAAGAAATGGTGTTAACTAGTGCATAACTAGCCTCAGATATATCTATAAATCATATCAGTTGAATGTAATTTTGGGATTTGAGCTTAATTTTGGATTTTTAAACCAGAATATGTTGCCCAGTTGATGATATATGTCCTTTTTATATTTTAGAATGCCTCGGATTTACAAAGGCAAAACTGAATCGTGTAGCCCAGATATGCTGCAAGCCGCAATCAGCATGGTACAGAATAATGGTGCCATTAAACATAGCGCTGCAAAGAGTTATGGTATCAGTAGAGATATACTGAGACACTGGATTATCAAGAAGCAAATTAAGGATGAAACTGGAAGAATGCTGGTGTTGATCAACCAAGAGTAGGGGCTCGTAATAGTTGCTCTGGAAAATTGCTCTGTTCTAGCTTGGCATTGCGGAACTGAAATAATGAAGGTGATGATAATGACTTAACTAAACAGTGTGGGATAGAAAACAGTGTTCGTGGACAATTTCCCTGGCAGGGACTGGATGATCTCCTTTAGACAACTCTGGGAAGATCGGATCCGTTTAATAAAAAGCCGAAAACCCTCACCAATGCTCGTGCGGACAATCTCAACCATGAATCTATTGGTAAAATTTTCGATATATCCCCCGCGATACTATTGATTCAAAATACCCAAGAAGAAAAAGGAGAGATAAGTGCTAACAACTACAGCTGTATGGCGAAGGTCTCATGAAGAAGCGGAAACAGGAGAGGCAAAGAAGAAAGCAGTAAGTCTCTCAAGGCTTTGGTTGATACTATAGAATATGAATGGCAATGTGAAGAGCAGGAAGGCAATGAGGACAGTGAAAATCAGGATAAATCAGCCTGTGTTTTCTGTAGGTCACTGTGGAGAACATAGACACGCAAGGTGATATGGCTAATTTGTGATATATGTGACAATTATGTGTCCTAAATGTGTGCCTAGAAACGCGCACTCATTGTAGTAAATGTTTTGCGTATCTCTCATGGAAATGTTTCCATAGATATTTACATATTGTTTGTGATATTTTTGTTGAAAGTGTTATGGGGTCCTCCCCTTTTCATATAAGTGGACTCAACCAGTGTTACTTGGAGTGCTGCCGTTAAATACCCAGAGTTAGACAGTCAGTTAGAACACACGCGGAAAACAAAAAATCAACAAAAGAACAATAATCCCTCGTCGTCCAACAAACAACTTGGCTTCGAGCGATTCGAACTCACACGAAAAAAATAAATAGAAAAATCCTTCCCTAGTCGTCCAGCCAAAAATTAGCGACAAACAATTACGAGGAGTAAAAATACGTGAAATTGAGTTATCATGGAAGATTTTTAAAATATTTTGTTAGAACTGATAAAACACCAAAATGAACAACAATTACAAATGCAAAAATACCAAAATGATCAACAGTTACAGCTACAAGAAAAATGGCAAAAGCAAATATTACAAACGCAAAAGGAAAATCAAGATAGACAAACAGAGCTCTAGGAACTAATATTGAATATAGCGGGCAACAAACAATTAGATATTGAAAAAGAAGCAACAATTTCGCAAGACGCAGTGTGGAATACCATAGAGATTTTCAAATATTCACTAGATGAGGAAAAAAATTTTGGAGATTACTTCAGAAGATATGAAGCCACCTTTAACATAGACTGTCAAAATTGGACAGAAGCAAAAAAGCTACGTCTATTGCTTAGAAAATTAGGAACTGAAGAATATACAAAGTTCGTTGATTATATCTTGCCAAAAAAGACGAAGCAGTGATATGTCTTAAAGAACTCTTCAGCCCCAAAACATCACTCTTCCATAGGAGGTAGAAATACCTTAACCTGGTAAAGGGCGATAATGAGGATTATTCCACGTTTGCCGCAATCGTAAATAAACATTGTGACGACTTCATACTAGCGGAATTAACCCGAGACAATTTCAAATGTCTCATCTTTGTTCAAGGGTTGGTTTCTACAAAAGATAGCGAAATTCACAGAAGAATGCTTGAAAAATTACAAAATGAACCGGTCTAACATTACAGCAATTATCGGAAGATTGCCAGAGATGTTTAAGCATAAAGAAAGATGCAAAGGATATTGAAGAATCAGCTGTTTCTCATATACGTAAGTTAAACAAATGTCTACGTTCTTCACCCTCCCCGGAAAGAAAACTAAAATTTTACGACAATGAAAAAAGATTCTCACCCTCCTCGGAAAGAATAAGAATATTTTATAATAAGAGAAAAAGTACAACATACAGGACAAATTATGACGAATATTGAAACAAATATAAGCCCCCTTCATCAGCATGCTATCGATGTGGAGGATTGCATTGGAACAAGAACTGCCGCTTCAGATATAAAAAATGTCTTGAATGTGGAAAAAAGGGCCACAAGGCATACCAATGTATAAATAGAAAAAATACTAATAGAATAAGAGCTACAAGGATGCATAACGATGACAACACCAATATAAGGAAATATGTGGAACTGGAAAATTTAAATAAAAAGATTAAATTACAATTGGATTCGGGTTCCGACCTCACGATAATCAACTTACAGACATGGAAAAAACTCAACAGACCTACCATGTTACACACTCAAAAAATTGCCAAATCGGTTACAGTCAAGCAAATAAAATTTGAGGGAGAAATAAGCGTGAATGTTAATTTTCACAGCAAAACAAAAAAACTTAAGATATACGTAATGAAAGATACTGAAAATTTAGTAGGTATCGACTGGATGCAGAAGTTCAACGTTTGGGACCTACCTATCAACTCTTTTTGCAAAAAGTTAGAGGTTGAACCATCAGATACTATAAAATTGAAGGAGGAAATATATAATCAATTCCTTGAGGTAATTTCAAGCGGGTTGGGACGATGCAACAAATTTAAGGCCAAAATAGAATTAAAAGAAAACATCCAACCAATTTTTAAAAAGAAGCGAAATGTACCGTTCGCTACTATAGAAAAAATAGGCAAAGAATTGGAGAGACTTGAACAAACTGGGATTCTATCAAAAAAAAGTTTAGTGAGTGGGCAGCGCCGGTGGTTTATGTAAAAAAGAAGTCAGGAGAAATTCGCGTATGCGCAGATGTTTCGACGGGATTCAACAATGCAATAAAAGACCACCATTACCCACTACCGAGCCCAGAGGAGATATTTACAAAGCTCAACGGCGGTAAGATATTTTCAAAAATAGATCTTAGTGAGGCTTATCTCCCAATCCCAGTACAAGAAGAGAGTACGAAAATCCTTTGCATTAATACGCACAAAGGTTTTTACAAATTCAACAGGCTACAATCTTCGAAGCGTTTGAGATAAAAAGACTGCAGGAAGACACAGAAATGAGAAGGTCAAACAGGAAGAAAAAATTCGTCGAACCCCTGATCATCAACCATAAGAGACAAAAATACTAACTCCTCCCAAAATTGGATCTAAGAAGGGGGGTGTTATGGTGTCCTCCCCTTTTCATATAAGTGGACTCTACCAGTGTTACTTGGAGTGCTACCGTTAAATACCCAGAGTTAGACAGTCAGTGAGAGAGGATTACGGCCAGTGAGAGAATATACGAACGGAGATAGTGTGAGGTAACCTCTTGTAGAAGTCAGTTACAAGCACGTAGACTCTAAGGAAGTCCTACTTCGAGACTGTATATATCTATCTGTATTTGCTACTAACCGTGTTCCTGGACTTACTAACAGTATTACTCTTTGTATGATTGTGTAAATACATTTTATTTCTTATATTTAATCATTGAGTTTGTCAATCCTTGGAGACCGAATTCATAATACTTAAAACTATTAGCATTTTTCCAGATACTAGCAGGGTGCTCCGAAATTATGCCCTCCTGCCTCGATATAAATATATCTAAATATGTAAAAAAATTCACATTAACTTAAATTTAATGCAATCTATTAGACTATATATTAATTATTCGATAAAGGCATATTAATTGAATTTTCTTTTTGTAAGTGTGTATGTGTTTAGTTTTTATATGCAAATAAATAAAAGATATATATTTTGTGTCTGTAATTATAGAATTATTATTATTATTGGATTTGTTGGGTTTTTTTTCCTTTGATTTCTGGCGGCCCAGAGACCTAAGTTTAGAAATGGCATCATGACACTGTTCACTGACAAAAAAGAATATATTTTACATAGATAAACACTTGGTAAAGTGTAGGCTGTACTTGTGAGAACAATTTCTTGTATTTCTTTGAGACATGGGCTTCCAGGAATCCCTTCAATATGTCTACAGGAATCTTTTCCAAGCAGTCCTAGGGCTCCAACTACAACAGGGATTGCTGATGTTCCCATGTGCCACATTTTGAGATTTCGCTTTCAAGGTCCTTGTATTTTGACAGCTTTTTGAATATCTTCAAAGATACATTGCAGTCTTCAGGGAATGCCATATAAATAAAGATGCATTTTTTGTTTGTGGTCTTTAATAGCAATGTCTGGGCGGTTGGTTTGATTGTTCTTTCAGTGTGTACTGTGTAGTCCCATAGAATTGTAACAGGTCCTTCTCCGTAACCGGGTCTGGGTGGTGTTCATACCAGTTACTTTCAGTTTCCTTCCCGTAGAAGTCGCAAATTTTCCAGTGCAGATAGTGGCCCACTCTGTCATACCAGTTTTTAAACTCCGTGGGTGCCAGTATCGTGTAACCTGGTACAAGATAATTTATTGTTTCTCGATATTTATCACAGAATCTGCATTTTGGGCTAACACAATATTTTAATATATGTGCCTGATAATTTCTAGTTAACAAGAAATTGGTCCTGTTCAGCAGGGATAAAACCTTCAATTTCAGCTTTCAACCCTGCACTACGTTCCGACTGATTGGTACGCGTTTTATCTACGTCAGATTTTTTGGTACGGGCAGAATATTGGCCATGAAGTGGTTTATTTTGCTATTGTTTCTGTATCTGATCGGCTGCATTTGTCTTTGCTCTCTTTTTTAAGTAATTTGCAGCTTCAGCCGGTGTATTCTTATTTACTTCTATTTTTTCGCCCATTTGAAACTCCATTTTGAAATTGTTGGCTTCCTTTATTACGGAGTAAAGGCGATTACTACTCTCATATTCTTTGACGCATACCATCATCCAGTCTTCTGTAGTTTCCAAATATCTTTGGAGGCCAATTGTCGTAGTGTTGTAAGACAGTTCTAGTTGAACTAATCTTCTGCTTCCTTCGGATCTGGGCACATACAGACGATCAACATCAGCTTTGAGATGATGCATGCGGTAGCACTTGAGAAGCTTTCTCGTTTTAGCGTCCATTCGCTTAAATTCTGCTATGATCCAGTTAGGTACATTAAAGCTGTATTGCACCACAGGGACAGTCAAGATGCTGATATTCAGTTTTTTGTGTTTAACTCGGTATTTAGTACCAGACGTACACGCCTGTAGTACTCATATCTTATCTTCTTCTTTTGTTGTATGACATCTCCTTCGCTAATTCCTAGGTACTCATAAGCTTCCTCATGTTCCAGTTCCCTAAACTTTGTGACAAAATCTAAATCGGTTAAGGGTGTTTCTGTAATGCTAATTTTATTGAATGTTAATTTTGCATTTATTTAATCCTAAGTCAATAACTATGTCATCACTGAAGCATTTTACAATATTCAGGAGGCAATTCAAATCATTGTCGTCTTGGGCAAAGTGTTTGAGATCATCCATGTAGAATAGATGATTGAATATTTTCTTATTTAGTTTGTAAACATAGCTACTGTTGTTCAGTTCATGCGTAAAAGGGATTAACGACAAACAAATCAGAAATGGTGACAAGGAGTCGCCTTGAAAGAATCCACGTCGGATATCTAGACGGTTGGATATGGCAGTGTATCTAGCGAGATTGAGGTATAGTTGGTTGTTCCACATTGGCATGCTGTGCTTAAGGAAATTTAATACCACAGGGAAGACTTTGTACATTTCCAAAGTCTTAAGGATCCAAGAATGCTGTGCTAAGATTTCTTCGTCGTCTCCTTCAATATTCCAGGATCATTTTATTTATCAGTAGTTGGTCTTTGCAGCCATATGAACCCCTCTTGCATCCTTTCTGTTCCAGGTGAAGAATGTTGTTTGCTTCAAAAAAAAAAAAATAATACGCACGGTTCTTCAGAACAGACGTGATCAACTTATACGTGACGTAGAAACATGTTATCCGGCTATGATTTTTTGGGTCGTCTGTTACACTTATTTTGGGTATGAGGTGTGTAATACGTTGAGTCATCAAATCTGAATTGTTATTCGGATTATGTACAAGCGTTTATAATGTTTTGCAAGTATTTTCTGGATAGATGCGAGATAATAAAGCCAGAAATTGGTCAACTTGTGATTTCCTGGGGATTTCCATTTTCGGAATTTCTTTAAAGCGTTCCTAATATCATCTGTGGATATAGTTTCCCGTTCTTGCAGAGGTGTATCCAGCATTCGTTCTTCTTCACGTCGGATACAATCTGCATTTGGGTTATATTCGTTTGTGCTGCACCAAATATTTTCCAAAATGTCTGTACATTATCAATCGATGGTGGCCTTTCGACATGTACAGGTGTTTTTCCCAATTTCCCTGTAAAATTTCTCATGGTCCGTTTGGAATATTTTAATTTGGTGATAGAACCTACAACGTTTTTCGTATCGTCTTGTTCTCTATGTTATTATCTGAAGATTCTGGTTCAGCATTTCCTTGATTTATGGAATGACAGGGATTTACTTTTATATTTTCGCTTAATATTTTAGAACATGCGTGTGGAAATATTAGGGTTTCTGGTGAGCTCATCTAATATAGAAAGCTCACATCTGATTTCTTTTATTTCTCGTGCGAGTTTTGCCTTCAAAGCTGTCTCTCTATGTCTGTTAATTTTATTTATTGTTTTGACCCCAAGTTTCCGAGTAGCTGCTAAAGCTGTTGCGTATATGACGTTGTTAACTTCTGTGATATTTCCCGGTGGTTTATCGGTAAACACTGTTTCGAGAGCAGCGTTGTATATTTTCACAATGTGCTTGTTGGACTTCGTCATATGACTTTTGGGGAGCTCGTTTCTCTCTTACAATTGTATGAAGTTACTGTGCTGACTATTTGGATGACGTGGTATTTCGCTTCGTTGATATCAGCTTTGTGGTTTTCAAGGAATTCTAACGTAATATACCTGGAGTGATATTCAGTGGCATTGTCTGGATAACTGCAGGTTGTGTTTAAGTTAGAGTCTTTGACTTTATTTCCTGCGAAGTTATTCCGTAATTGATTTGTTTTAGCTTTTAACTCATCCACTGTCACATTAATTATTTCTACTTTCATCTCATTACTGTTTGAGAGTTTCGCGAGTCCATTTCGTTCGTTTTCTTTTTAGTAGTCATTTTGTTATTAGTCACTTGGTCCAAGTTTGGCAATAGACCGGGTTCATTATTATTAGTAGTAGTATCAGTGTTAGTATTAAGATATGCATTACTAAAATTTAATCTTTGGCACGTTGTGTATATGTTGTTTTTGTATGAGTTGCTTCGAACCTATCTGTTAGAATGAGTCTACTTTGAACATTTTGTCCATAATGAAGTAAATGTTTTTTGTAAATTTTGATTTTGTTATATTGCGGCAACCAAAAATAAATTTTTGCAGGCAAATATGTTGAGGACAATTTAGTGTACACATGTCGTATCAATGAATTTGTTGCAAGTTTTGTTTCTAATCAGAAACTGTCTGTGGATGTAGATGCATTTTTGTTGTGTGACGGTATGAACTATTCTACAATGAGCATAATGATGTAGCATGCTTTACTTTTGTAATTGTTTTCTGGAATATCGGACGTTTGTCCAACAACAATTTTTTTTTTAACTCGGTACTCCATTTGCTTTGTTAAATAGTATGGCACGACGCACGTCTAAAATGTCGAAAAAGAATTTGAAACGTGGAAAATCAGTATTTGTAGTCCGGAACAGACTTCAGACAAAATATGTTTTCTGTGGTGAATATTCGACTTGATAGGCAAAAGTCTCTATTATCATACATTCGAAATGTAGAGAGCTTTCACCAAATATTTTGAATTGTTATTGAAATGTCGTCCAGTTTAAAAATTTTTTGACGTCCCCCAACCTTTGTAAATGTAAACGAAAGGGCACAAATCCTATGTTTTTAGATGACTGTGATAGTATATTTACATTGAAAAGTATTATATAACGATGGTTCAGCAAAAATGTATTCGTCGTTGGTCACTAACAATTTTTACCTGAATATCCGTGTATAAACGAAGAACTAAATTAATCTTCAAACATGGATCTATAAATTTTATTCATTTTTTATTTATTGGTATGCTATTTTCGTTCGAATTGAAAGAAATGTATTACAAATATATTTGTGAACGACTTCTCACAAAAATGTTTTGTTTATCCTTTTTACAATACAACTGAATGATTTGCGTTAGTATATGATAAAGTATCAATGTGTCTATATTTGCGCAGATGTATGTGACAAATGTAGTAAGTATGAATTGTAGTTGTAAACATTTTAAACGAAGGCGAAAAAAAACTAGACGCTACTATTGCATGTATCCGGATATATATAAGTCACAATTTTACATTGTTTGCAGTGTATATAGAAATACTAATTGAAGTTTCGATGAAAGAAGAGAGGAAGTTATCTGTGAGCCTGTTGCCGCATGTAAACAAATTAGCGGAATGGCGTTGCTAACGCTGAACGTAATTATTGTAATGTGATGCACTTGAAATAAGCGAAAGATGTGAGTCATTGTTAGAATTTCAGTTTCGTTTGTGTAACAAACGAACAAAAAACAACACTTCAAAGGTTCAATGAAAAACCGGTTAGTGAACAAGACTTTTTTATATTTATAATCTCTCTGTATGATCTGAAAAATCTAAAACTTTTGACATTATATTAGCAGTTTTATTGGATGATATATATATATCTCAAGTACTCCTTTTAAGTAAGAAAAATATTGCTGAACGTATTCTGGAGTTGAGCCTGTAAAATTTCAGATCTAAATTATTTTACTGTCTGCCAATTCGAAGAATACAGCGTTGTGTTCATATATATGAATACAAAAATTCAAATAATCGGTGTCGGCAAAATGCAAAAATTGAATTACAATATGTATGATAACTTTTCAGTATATAACGCAATTAGCATTTTTCTAAGATATTGAAACGGGGCTCCTTACACACACACACACACACACACACACACAGATATATATATATATATATATATATATATATATATTAAATGATTTTAAATATGGTTTTCTCGCTACACAGTAATAACCATGTTCCAAAATTGAAGGCTAAAAACTTAAAATTTAATTTTGTAATTAAACTGAAATCATTAGTTCCATTTCATCCTCATGCGAATTTTGGTGAAACATTTTTTTTAAATTTACTGGTTTTTTAACTACAAGGAAAATTCATAATTTACGGTTACCATGGCTAAAGAGAAATCCAATCGTCCAGACAAGGGGTGGTAGCGTGTTCATTTTTATTAACTTTTGTTGTATCAGTTAGGTGTTACGTTCGAAAAGGGGTAAAGTTCAGGTAAGTTTGGGGATGTATTTTTCAACGAGTTCTGACATCCGTTAAATTCCTGTCGTCTGGACTTTTGGGGTTGTTTTTTTTAATTTTATTGTTAACGGCAAAAGTTCTTACGGCATTTTTTTATTTGCATACTTAAAGTTTTTTTCTTGGATATTTAGGTTAGAATACGTTTCATTTAACTACTATTTTAAAATATTTTTCCTTTTAATTTTTAATAGACTATATTTCTTTTTAAAACAAGTAAATATAATAGAATTACTTCCAGTATATAAAATTATTTTTCCATATAAATTATAAATTTCTATGTTTTTTTTTAAATTTTGTTTTCAAAATATTATTTAAGGAAAGTTTTTTAAAAATGACTGACAACAATTGCTAGTTCATTTCCTTGATTCAGTAAATTTTGTTTATATTTTATATATAAACCTAGTAATATAGAGTTTCTCATGTATGCACAAAGGACATGGGTCATTTATTGACTTACATATAGCTTTTCTTATTAGTTTTATATTTTACTTTAGATGTTTTGTTGTATTCTTTTTAGTGTCAGAAGATCTTTGAGAGATATGTTTAGGTTGGAATTCGTTTCATTTTATTTAACTACAATTTTAAAGGAGGTTTAGGTTACAATACATTCTATTTTACTACAAATTTAAAATATATTCACTGTTAATTTTAATAGACTATATTTCTTTTTAAAACAAATATATGTAATAGAATTACTTTCATTATATAAAATTAATTTTTAATATTAAATATAAGTATATATATTACCAGGTCGGATTTTTTAAATTTATTTTTAAAAATTATTTAAGCCAAATCTTTGAAAATAACGACAAAAAATAGCTATTTCATTTCTCTGATTCAGTAATTTTTTATTTTTTATAAACTTAGTAATATATAGTTTCTCATGTTTGCACAAAGGACATGGGTCATTTAATGACCTACATATTCTAGCTTTTCTTATTAACATCCATTTTACTGTAGGTGTTTCATTGGATTCTTTCAGGTGCCAGAAGTACCCCGAGAGAGATATTTGATTACTATATATATTTATCCTAAAAGAAACTTTGATGTTGGTTGAAACGCTTTTTGAATTCATGGCTTGTGCAACCTATATAGATTTTTATGTTTTCAGGATTTTCAATAAAAGAGATATTGCATTGGTATACTAATGATTCCGTGCGACATTTATTTTGCAGAGGACAATTTTGAGGGTTTCTACAGTTACATAATTTTTGTTTATCTTCATCTGTTTTTATTTTTATTTTTCTATTGTCTAAATTTTTTTGTTTCTGGTCTAAGTGTTTCCTTAAGATATTAACATTATGTTTCTTAATAATATTTCTAAGATTTCAGTAAAGCTGTGACTTAATTTTCGTGTATTTTTATTGAAAATATTACTAAAAATATTTTCTCTATTTCTATTAATGCGAGGAATTTTGGTCCCAATTTGTTCTTTACAATTTGTTTGTATGGGGGTGTATACCAAATTATTTCCTACTCCTGTTTTGTTATGCTTCCCCTTTTCATTTTTTATATAAGTTAGTTTTCATTTTTTGTAGCTACTATCTTTTAGTGCTTTGTCATAGAAATTAATATGTACTTATTCTTTTTTGGATAGATAAAGTTATGTGTTTAATTTTAGAAGTAGGTGATTTGAATTACGGTGTATATATAAAGGATTGGTATTTTTTTTTCATAAGCTGTGTATGTATTTTTCTTTAGATCTAATGTTATATAAAGGAAGTTAACATTTTTTAATTTAGGTCTAACCGTAATTATTAAGTTCATGATTTTAAATTCTTTGTATAATATTATTCGAATTATAACTATTTTAAAGTTAGTAGAGATTTTAATAAACATATTTCCATCGTCTTTGTATAAACCAATGTCATTTATATTAATATCGCGGTGCGCTGTAAGATTGTCTAAAATAAAGAGACCTATGAGATTGAGCTGAGTTTAGTTATCCCATTGTGATGTCAAAGTAGCCATATGAATTTTTCATCCACTGCTCACCTTTATATATCAGTACCGATTTTTTCGCATTTATAATAATGTTTTTTCTTCTTTTGTAATATCGACATACTGGGTAGCAAGTCCAACGCATTCATGAACAGTTCTTTAGATATTGATTGGTAATAGTTTTCAATATCAAACTGCATTAATGTACAGTTGTTTTTTCCTTCATATATATATATATATATATATATATATATATATATATATATATATATATATATTCGAATGATGATCAGAGGAATATATATCGCCTCATTTTAAAATATATATTTATATCTCAGTTTCTCATAATTCACTGGAGAAATGCTATCATCTTTCTAAACTAAACTAAACTATATTACAAGTGGAAATTCCATGATTAATAGGAAAAGGAGCAGTTTAATATGAATTATATTTTCTGCTTTTTTACTTTCAAGAAATGAAAGGCATTACTTTTCTTTTAATATCTCATTTTGTTTCAGATGATCATTTAATGTCGCACATATCGTCGAATCTCTGATAGATTCTTACGGAGAATAATATGATTGATACCCAGTTTATTAAAAATTCTAATAACGATACAACGGCAATAGATTTGAGTTTGTAAGTTAAACATAAAGAAAATGTGATATTTTTAAAATATTTATATACGTAGAAAAAATTAATAATAATATCACCAATTTATTTATATAATATATACCCAGTGGCTAAACTATTTAAAAAGGAAGTGCTCAATAGTTGTGTACATAAATAAGTATGTCATACGAAAATTGAATATTCATTGTACCAATCGAATAATTTAACAGTCATCCGATTTCTGAATAAATATAACGGATATTCAATATTTTTTGTAAAATGAGTATTCGCCATATATATATATATATATATATATATATATATATATATACACAGGAAGGTATGCTATATTTATTGGTCCAGTATCATGGATTGTGTGAATAAAAAGTGGATATTATATTTTCTCATGTTAATTATGTTTAAATGAAAATGCCCATGAAGATGGTTTTAAATAGACCGAAACGTCCGACGTCGACTTTATATTAACATTAATACAGCATAATTGCATATTAAGATTTTTGTTGGTTTTTTCTGTATTTTTCTTCATACTGTCGGATCTATATCCATATATTTGCTTACATACTGTCTACTTTAAATACAAACCTGAATTTACTTTATAACATGGAAGACTTCAAGCTTGGACGAGAATATAAGAATCTATTGATCAAGTAAGGAAAGGATTTATTATCGAACTGTTTTTTAGAACTGTTCTATTGTTTTTGAAATCATTTTTGATTTGCTTTGTAACGTGAAGGACTTCAAGCTTGTATGAAGATATATTGATATTGATTTCTACGTATTCCTATATCAACGGAAGGGATTTCTTGAACTGTTTATATAAAATAGTTCAATCGACTTTTTTAATATTTTAATATTTGGAAATCATCTTCGAATACGTTTTCACAACATCGCCCACGTGACGACTACGTGATCATATTTAAACGGAACGCTGATCTTATACAAAAATTTCAGTTATCTGTTTGGATTAGTTGTGCTCTTATGTCCATCGTCTTTTGTGTTAAATTTTTATATGTTCTAATGTTAATTATGTTTAAATGAAAATGTCCATGAAGATGGTCTTAAATAGACCGAAACGTCCGACGTCGACTTTATATTAACATCAATACTGCATAATTGCATATTAAGATTTTTGTTTGTTTTTTTCTGTATTTTTCTTTATATATATATATATATATATATATATATATATATATATAGAGAGAGAGAGAGAGAGAGAGAGAGAGAGAGAGAATGTGAGAGAGAGCAGATCGCAATAGGTCATTTCTGATGGGGTTGACAATATGATGTTATTTTTCATCTGAAATTCAAAAGTTGACTTTTTTGGTTTAGTTCACTGCAATTATCTTATACATTATATGTATAGAAATACATTACCAGATTAATCCATTTTTAAAACTATTATCAATATCCATAACATCAGCCGATGAAGTTTACATTCCTAGAAATGTTTTTTTTTTTTTTAATCTCCATCTTTTTCTTAGTTAGCTTAACAGACACACAATATCAACCAGAGACATTTGTCAGTAGAGTGAGATGCGTTGGCATCTCTTACTTCGAGTTGTATTATTTTTGCCTATTCATTTCGCCAACGAAATAGGCTATCTAAAAATATTAAAACGTTGGAAAAATCGAATTAGGAGAAGAGAAGGGCGAACTTATTGAAATAGGAAATGAAAGAGAAATCAAAGAAGTACAATCTCTGACAAAACATGTCCCAAAACATGTTTATGATTATCGTTGCTAATCCATTTTTTAGCTACTTGATGTCAGTGAATGAAAGAAATTCCGAATGAATATTGAATGAATGAAAGGTAATACGATTAACATTTTTTTTATTTTTCTTGCCGTTGAGACCACAACAAGAAAGCAAATAAATCTCCTCCGTATTATCAAAGAAAGTACGTATCATATGTAATATGGGCATTTTTATATGATACTATATTGTGCTAATGAAATGCACTGATTTGGCGAAAATGAACAGCTCGCGAAATGAATGCAGTGTATTTTTCCCTCTCTAATTCATAAACCAGTGTTATCACAATAAAAATGGAAAGACGAATTATTTGGAAGCATAATAGAATAAACTCGAAATTATTTCTTATGGAATGTAATATTTTATGATCCAATTCATTGACATTTTTCTATCAATCTATATTTAGCAAATACACGCATCAAAAGGATCATATATTGTTGGTACTCATTGATCAGTAAAAGACAATCATGTTAAATATTCCTATATGTTGAAACATTTCGCAGATAATGAATTATTCTTTCATATATTTCAGACAGCGCAATTGTTTATTCAGCTTTACGCCAACAACACAACTCCTTTCAGTTTTTCTTCTTTATACTTAGTCTAAGACCATAATCTACCTAATGATTTCAAGTCGCCTTTACAGCTAAAGTGACAGGAAGAATATAAAATAATTAAACAAAACAATTTTAATCAATAAATGTCTTTCTAAGAAAAACTACTTTAAAAGGCAATAATTTGTTCGGAAGTGTTGAATTGTATGTTAACATTTGTTAAAAAGAGAAAAGAAAAATGGACCCGACAAGGCAATAAATCAGATAAAGTTACTTTTCTCGATTTATTTTGAGGAAATAACTTTTACTTTTGCTTTTATGTTTAATTTTCTGATAAGTCAATTACAGCTGATCAACAGGAAAAAATATCCCGCAGAATTACATTATATCTGTTTTTGGCATTCATTTAATGTCTGGCATCCTCGTAATTTGTCAAACGTTTGCAACCACTGCACCAAAACGTCACGTAATATATTAAAAAAAAACGATATATATTTCGACAAATATTTCTATTCCCCCCAAAAAAAAGATTTAGTGCTGAATTTTCGGAATTTACAGTTAAACTATCCATTGAAGCCACCGGTGCTATTACAGGTAGGATTTTTTTAAACAAATCTCAATACATTCATTACTTCCAGTGATTATACTAGAGTAAATATTGACATTTGTGGATAAAAAATAAAATATTTTGTATTTTATAACCTAAGGAATTTAATACGATTCACTTTTGTAATACTTTTATTGCTGTAACAGATCATTGATATTTCCATTCTTCCCTTGTTTACCGTTTTAGCATGTCTTACAATACTAACATAAATAACAAATATACGACCAAAAATATTATGCAAATGCAGCTAGGTATATTTTTTACAAAATAATTTACAATATTCATTAAATCACATATCGTGTTCATTCCGTTCCAGCTAAATTGTCGCTAAACCAAATTATCTTAAAGTGAGAAGTTTTACCTGAGCGACATTTTACATGGCTTGTGTAAAGACACTTCATCTTTATTAAATGTCACGTTATCACCATTTGTAATAAACATTTATGAAGTACAAATTGTGATACTGAAGCTGTGTAGTGGTTAAATGTTAACTCTAATCCGAAAAGGATTAAGCCCAAAATGAAATATAAACTGAGAGATAGAAAGTGGGAATGGGAGACAATTTGACTTGTAAAGTGGAAGGGAAAAAGGCCATCTGGATTGACTTACACCTACGAATTGGAACGATGGGACAAGCGTTTTCTTCTTCTTTTTTTTCATCTATCGAAAATCTGGCATGTGTCTTAAGCAAATATGGAAATGTCTTTATCTTTTCTTGGGAAATTAGAAAAAAACATGTCATTGGGGAGAAAAGAGCCCATCGGGAATTATGGGAAATGAAAATAGATAATGATCACGCTGTGAGATTAGGACGATGAAAATCGACCCTGTCGTAACAGTCAGGTCGTCTGGCTTATGATTTCGCTAAGACGGCGATCGGCACAAGAATGGAGTACAGCGTTTTTCTTTGTTGGGAATTTAGGCAAACAAATATATTTCCGCTGACAAAAACAAATCGGTAAATATTTTTTTATGTATCCTACCCAAGGATAAAATGAGAAGCAGTGGTCTGGATTCTGTTTTCTGCTGGAGGGAATTAATAGTAGTGAAGCGGAAGTGAGTCAAACGTTTGAATTTAATGAGTACGATAATCTACGCCCTTTGCACTTTAAAATTAAATTTGCCACAAAGTTAGTTATGCCAGACCAGAGAAGTAGAAAGAGTTAGAATACCGATATGGAAGGAAGAAGATGAAGAACTTAGCATCGCATGTGTGGAGTGGTGGTGCGAGATAAGAAGAGGATCATTTTGAAGTTAAGGAAAAATCAATCCCTGAGACGGCTCCCATTAACGATACGTGATAATAGGTTATTCTCCAAGTTTAGAAAGTTTGTAAAGGAAGCAGAAATAGTTAACAAAGTAACAAAGTAAAACTTTATTGGGATTAATGTGAGGTTTGGGGAATCACCAAATTTACTGAACACTTTGGTCCCACCACAGTTTTGGGCCGAAGTGTATACAAACATCTGACTTTGAAAACTCCAAGACATAGGATGAAAATTTCATCGACTACCTCTGGAATCCACGTCAGCTGTTACCAGATTTCCTGATTCCAAGTAATGTGAACTCAGCTTCTCCATAATTTTAGACAATCCCCATTGCCACTATAGAGATTGATGCGGTAAGGTTTAATTTTTGTTGTACCAAGTGCTATATAAAACAATTGAAGTTTAAGTACAACATATATATATATATATATATATATATATGTTAAGAAATGGACGAGGTCCAACAATTTATTTATTAAAGACATTTTTATTTATGTTTAACGTTGTTATTTTATAGATACAAGTATTTAAGCAAATGCTCTGTTTATGATAAACAGTATTAAATAACATTTACCGGCCTGAATGTCGAACGAAATTTTCATAGAAAATATTCGTTCATAGACAAATTCGAACCTGCATCCTATACGGAACCGTCATATACGCTGACCACTCCGCCACCATGAACCTGATGGTAGACAAGGTCATTTTACTAACCAAACCAATCTTCCATGAATCTCGTACATTCATAACTGCATTGGCGATAGACAAAGCAGTTATTTAATGTTATTTTAAAGATTCTATGATTGTAAACAGTTTTAACAGTAAATGTCGAGAATGACCTTTTTCACCATTTATTTCACATGTTCATTTTATCGAGTGTTTACAAATTGTCTACCATCAGGTTCATGGTGGCCGAGTTTTACAATGTATATATGGTTCCGTATAGGGATGGAGTTTCGAATCCGTCTATTTATTTTCTAAAGAAAATTTTTACATTCAGGCCGGTTAATGTTATTTAATACTTTTATCATAAACAGAGCATTTGCTTAAATACTTGTATCTATAAAAAACAACGTTAAACATAACAAAATTTACCGGCCTAAATTGTCGACCTCGTCCATTTCTTAACATATGACGTCATTTGTTTACATTCGATACGCCAGAGCAGTTATGAATGTACGAGATTCATGGAAGATTGTAGTTTATAACAGTAAATTCGACCTTGTCTACCATCAGGTTCATGGTGGCCGAGTGGTTAAGGCACGTCAGCGTATATGACGGTTCCGTATAGGATGCAGGTTCGAATCCTGTCTATGAACGAATATTTTCTATGAAAATTTCTCGGACATTCAGGCCGGTAAATGTTATTTAATACTGTTTATCATAAACAGAGCATTTGCTTAAATACTTGTATCTATAAAATAACAACGTTAAACATAAATAAAAATGTCTTTAATATATATATATATATATATATATATATAATTGTATTTGGTTTTTTTTCTACTCTTAAAGCACTTTTTTTTCAGTCAACAACATCACTTGTTAAGACACCAGTAGTGATGCAACGAAATTGCAATATTGGTAATGATGTTATAACATGCATTTATTATATATATATATATATATATATATATATATATATATATATATATATATGTGTGTGTGTGTCAGATCGCTCATAACTAGCTGCAATACAAATTGTTCGGAAGGTACGTATTTGCCAACATTATATATTATGAAAATTCATGTTAAAATGGTTACAAATTTGTGATGAGTACGCCTATATATATATTTACTAAAAAGAAGTAGAATATACAATTCTACGTTTAATAAATTCAAATACTATTACAACTTTTGATACTAGTAATTATTGTATAGGATTCAATTTTGTGTCATTATTTAAAACATGCTAATTTTAATATTAGAAGTTTCATTATAAGGAATCATTCGCAATTCATTGACTAAGCAGACTGTACTTCATGAGTTACGTTATTTTTCACTACCTGGATATTTGACCGCAATGAGAGCTTAGTTTTTTTGTTCTTTTCATCTTTAATGGTTAGGATAATAATAGCTATGTTTCAAGTTCAATGACTGTTATTTTTCTTTCTTGTATTGATGGTGGCTATCTTCCTAACGCCTTTTTTTTAATGTGGAACATTTACATGGTGATTATACCCTTATTATCGCTGCGACTTACATGTGATATTCATTTGAATTTTTGCCATATTGAAAGTAATCATGTGACATGGTTTCTGTTTTTGGCAGTCTTCTTTTTTGTTTCTGTATCAGCACACCGCAATGTTCGAAATCGGATGGTTCTCACTAATAGCTATAGACTTCATTCGCTGGCAAACCTCTTAACCATTATCCTGAGCCGAGAACTTTTGATATTTCTGAATGCGTTTGGCAACATGCATGTCATACTTAGGGAAGTGTAGTATATTTAATCTCATGACTCAAGGTTTTAGGTTAATTCTCTTTATTCCTCTTCGTTGGTTGACGAGATGGATGATGTGGCAAGAGACAATTTTAATTTAAGTCGGAATAAATTCTGGTTAATAATTAATTGGTATAAATCGAGATAAATCTTCTCTAATGTAATCTGGTCCCTTACTTTGCGTGACTAGTCCTTTCTTTATGGTGATATATCCCCATATATTTCTGAACTGAGCGCTTATCACTTATATTAAATAGAAAATACATTATACAATTTAATAGAAAGAGATCCATTTCTGACTTTCCTTAAACCAAGACTACATCTATGATATGAGCCTTCTATATCTAATTACTTCATAATCATTTGATATGTATTACATGTCTTCATTTTGCATGATGTAACATATTTTAAGAAGGTTTTAAAACAGTGAGAGTGTCAGCAGGAATATGAGATAATCTCAACAATATTTGTATTTTTAACTTGTTTCAAATATATGCTACAAATATATATATTATTTGTGGCGAGAATTCATTTAAGACTTGTTAATGTATTTGTGTCTGTAATATGAAAAATTACTGAAATATGTTATGAATTCTGTGATCAAGAACATAATACCATATTAAAATGAATGTCACTAAATTGATTTCTCTCTAAGACAAATTGTCACGTACCAGATAATGAACAATGATAATTTTAGAACATACTATAAACGCTGAAAGCTGCAGAATGGTCCGAAATGGATATTAAAAATCAGGACTGAGTTTAGTATATTTTCCGATAAGCACCGAAACGTTCTCGGTCGTTTAAAACATGTAGTATAAAAAACAATACATTTTATTCTTAGAGTCTTACAATTAAAAGAAAAATGGCCATTTGAATAATCATTTTAATAGACACGGGACACTTTGAATAAAATGGATATAATCTGGAAATAAGGTCTACTGGACAAGTGGAGATACTTTATTGAGTCTGTTTTAATATGTGTTGCATTAACTAAAACTCTAGGGTCTAAACTTGATGGAACTTACACTCAGACTCTGAGTCCAATACTTAACATATCCTGGAGACAACAGCAAACTAAATCAAAGAACTATATGCCCATCTTTGATATTTCTACAACCTTACTCGGACGCAGAAGAAGCTATGCAGGAAACAGCAGGAGAATAAAACAAGAACTCGCCTGTGGTCTACTGTTCCGGACATCTAAACATGGACAAAAACGAGTTGCTCTCCCAGAAGCCACCTACAATGTCCAGCTATGTTATGATAGGAAATGCTTCAATAATGAGCTTCCGACATTAATGCAAGACCGTGATTGATGGTCTGATAGAATAATGTACGTCGGACTTAACTCGGCCAAATAAAAATAAAAGTAGATACAGAGAAAATCTAGTCGAGAATCGCTAAACTTTTAAAGTAAACGTCGAGACATGTCTACATTTGAATACAAAGAACAGATGCCAAATCCTTCTAATATAAATGATGTCATAAAATATATGGTTGCAAGATAAATAAGCTATTTTTTGCCCTTCATTTAAATCCTATAATTCTTTAATAAATTTAACAAATGAGTGAATAATATATTCAGACGTCGGTATCATAAGAATATCCCGTCGGCCTAGCCAGTTTCCTAGTGGTTTGGCATGGATATTCGTGGATGAGCTTAAATCATTCGGTTATTGTGTCACTGAAAAAAATAGCTCGAAATGAGGAGACTCAGTGTTCCCCTTATTGATGCAGAAAAACGATATCTGCGTGCTATTTATGTAAAAGTGTCTCATCTATACAGAGTAAAAGACAATCTCAAGAATTTTTTTTTGTTTTGTTTTTTTTAGCTTTATTACCTGTATTGGAAACGAAGAAAAACAGATGTCGAAAATGCTCCTTTCTTTCTACATGGCACTGCATTGGCATCAATTTGATAAGAAAGTAAATCCAGTGAAATATCCAAAGCCATAACCTAGTATTATTGAGGGGGAATAGAGGTAAAAATGCATAAAAATTACGGCAAAACTATTGTACGTGTTAATTCTATGAATAATGGAAGAAAACAACGAATTTATCTAACAATTCAATAATCAGACTTCGGAGATAAACATGCAAAATACACTGCAAAAATAATGATTATTGATGGATATTTTGAGAAGTTTGCTGCCACTTTACCTTCAGTTTCGACAATCTACATATCCTTTAGAAAAGATGCACATAATGGCAATAGCCAGTAAGTGAGAAAAACGTGAAATAGAACAAAATTACAATCCTGTCATTTCTGAAGGAGGCGAAAATGGGCGGCAGATTGCTGATCGATAATTTATAATCATTTCTATGCGCTGTCATCTTCCGAGGTTTTCACATGATCTGAGCCTGCAAATATGAACAGGCGGGGCGACCTTGACCCTCGGATAAGCCAGTCAGCCTGTCAATTTAATGTCTTATAATTACTGACCACGGCGCCATAGTCGCCTTTTTCCTTTACGATACTTCTCCATATTTCCATTCGCGAATCCATCGCGAAATTTACCGACTCGTACTGTTTCATTATTCTTATAACTCTTTAAACGCGCGTCAGTTGGAAGATCGACAATGGTTCAAAATCTAGCGAACAGGTGGATGTTACTAATTAACATATCTATGCATTCGATGCCAAAGTTTATCGTGGTAAAAGAACGAAAACATTTTCCATCGTTCCCTGTTGACTTTACACGTGGCATTAATATTATATAACTCATGAATTCGGTTAACATCAAACGGCCAGAATTTATGAGACGGCCTAGATGAAGTAGACACTATCTCCTCGTTGAAAAAGGGGTTAAAATGATTCCCCTTTCTCTTAGATAACCAAAACTGGCAAACAATCGACGCCGATGTAATAACAGAGCATTTGACGTAAACTTTCCCATTTCCTATGTTTACGAACGGTACCTTAACGGACGCATCAGATTTAAAGAGTCTACACGGAAATAGGTTCCTTAATACAACCTCATGTTGATAAATGATAAAAACGTTACGGATATGCAACACTTCTGCGCCGCCACAGAAAACTCAATCGACCAAAAATGTTTGTTTGGCGTAAAGCTTTTGGCTGCACGTCAAGTTTTCCGTGATTTTGACACTGCGTGTTACTGGATATTTCAATTATTACTCAGCCGAAATCAATAAAGCAACTTTACCGTATCGATATTAACAGTCCAAAAGGCGCGGGTGATATTTTTGGTATTGTGAAATGTATGCTTATATTTACAAAGTGAAAAGTTGTACTTCTCTCAAATGTATTTCTTGTCATATTTCTAATGGTTAAATGAATACAACACTTTAAATAACTTTTTATCTGAGAAACTATATAAACTAACATTTAAAAATTGATGAGAAACATTATGCAAAATTAATGGTAAGTGGAAAAATTTTAACTTGATATCTTCACGGTCGAGACCTATAATAGTTGTATTTTGATAACTACTAAATCAGTGTAAACAATGACTAAGCTGATCATGTCAAAGGAGTGTGTGTTCGAACTGGTGATCATACTGAATACCAGAATGATATTACATTAAATTTCGGGAATAATGGTAACATTTTTTTTTATCCTTAGATATACAGATACCTGAATGGTGATATCAGTGTCCAACTTGGACAGCGTAGTGGTGAAACACGGGCCCTTAACACTCATGACTAGAGGTTCTGCCAAGATAGGATTTTATGAGACAAGAGACAAGAGACACACATATGCTATCCATATAGAACACAGACAGCAGTAGTTGCATAGCCAGTAGCAGAGTTAAGAGAGCTTTGCTTCCTTGGTATACAGATTCAGAAGACACATGGTATTTTTCTGGTTAATTGTACCATTCCTCTAAACCTGGGCTGGTGATGTTAATAATCATAGAAGGTATGGCTTGTCAAAAACGGAATATTTCTGAAAGCACTGAAGGGTTATTGGAGATGTGCTGCTTTTGTAGGTGACCGCATCTGCCCTGAGTTGCATTTCCTCAGACCAGCTACGTCACCTACGCAGGCGTCAGTTTTTTGTTAGCGATCGTCACGGGGATTACTTACAAGGTGTTTCCAGCTCATTAAAAATATTATTCAAAATGTCAAAAAGTCCTGCACTTACATATCTGCGTACGAAGCGGTCATGTTTTCTTTGTACACGGATAGAAATGAAAAAATATATATATTATTTTTACATGAAATCTTAATTTTCACTTAAAACTAGCGTCATTACCTGTATCTGTATGTACACAAAATATATTAAATTTGATATAAAATATGTTATTTATATAAAACTACGTTCAGGTTATATGTATAAGCAGGGTTATAAAAAATAACGGGATATCGTGATTATGCTTAGATTCCATTCCCAAACTGCCTCATTTTAAAGATGCTATATACAAATTAAATAGCTCGTATTCCAAAATAGCTCGTATTCCAAATTCTGAAAGAACTTTAGAGCCGAAGCACTTCCGGTCCCAGAATTTCGGACAAATGATTCTCAATCTGTATATAAATACATATATGTCTCTGTGTATCTGTGTGTAAGTTTCATTTGGACAGCAGTGATTACAAATGCATTTTGTTGAAAACCATCGGAAATTCTTTGGGATTCTTTTGTATTTTTTCCGCGTTTTGATATTGGGATATTGCGGTGGTCTCATTCTCTTAAGTGCTATTCTACACTTAACTGTTGATATTCAGGTGGGATACTTTTGTGATAAGAATTTGTTTTCTTCAGAAAAGTATTTATAAATATGGCTAACATTTCTAAAGTTTATGAAAGCTTTTGTTTCACATGAAATATTTTCAAAATATACACGTATTTTTATTTTTCAATTCGTACAACTAGTTTCAACTCCTGAAATTTTCACGGTTTTCCTATTGAAAATTTTCTTATGAATCTTAATTCTACGGTTAATGACTGAATAAGCTTATGGCAATTTCTAAGACAGTAGCATATTCTTAGAAATTCCACTATCTCATCGTGAAATATTTAGGCTTAAAAACATTAACAGAATATTGCAATAACAATCGTAAATATGAATGCTGGTCGTTGCCATAAGAAAGAAGTGGGTATAATTGAAAAGATTTACAATTGACATTTCTTCTCGATTTCATTGGAACAGTCGTTAAATGCTTCTATCTTCTCTTCTTTCTTTCATTTTCTCATTTAAATGATGCAGCGTCTGTGATTTATTCTTTGTCTTTTCACATGAGTAAAATAGAATAGGCCTTTATTTATGAGGGATTGGCAGGGACTATCTGTTTTGCGGTCTATTAAATGGAAGGAGCAAGCACAATTATAATATAATAGTTAGATCATTGCCGTAAAAATATTCAAGTAATATTAATAATGTCTATAATGTTAGAAGAGTTCAATACTTCTGCTATAGATTATGATTGGAGTATGGTATTTGAAAACATTAACGTGATTCTCAAACCAGCTATGAGTCTTATGGCGATATTCAAACATCTATTAAAAGATATTCTTCTTTTGTATCCAATGGCGTTAGGCTCATGTAAACATGCTATGCATTTTCCTTCTAAGCACTGTTTGTCCTCCTACTGTCGCTGCCAGCCCCTGGTCTGCCATATATTTACACAAACTTGTAATGTACGTTATTTGTGATTCTCTTAACCTCTGGTCTACTTTTGATAAAATATGCAACATAAAGATACGCATTTCATGAGAAATCCCTATACGATGAAAGTGCCTTCCATAATAAAGCATGTTTAAAACAGATAATCATATCTTTGTTTCTCCTTTGAAACCAGATATTTACCTTGCTCATATATTTCACATTTGATATATAACTTCAAAATTCTTAGAAGAATGAAACACGCTAGTATACTAAGAGGCAACACACTTCCCTGAACTGAGGGAGATACTAAGTGTTATAGGAAAACTGGTCGCCTCTTTTAGGTCAAATACAAAGTTGCTGTATCCTACTTCTTAGCTACATTGAAAAACGTAGTCGTTTTCTTCAATTTATTATAGTTGATTCAATCACCGAATCCGACCTTATATTCTTATCGCAAAATGATGGTTAACTTCTGACACCATTAAATTTGTCAAGGCTCTTTTATCATTGTACACGGGACTTTTTTACTCTCTTTTTAAGCCCTACATTTTCCTGAGTTGCTCGTATCATTTTTGCTATATTAATATATTCTACTACGTGTTCATTTAACTGTTGAATCCCATATTAGTGATTTAATACACTTCTGAAATTTGATCCGCATTCTTAACCAGTAATATATTATGGACGATATTTAATATATCAGTCGCAGATATCTTAATTCTCTATTTATAATAGGACTTTATCCATAATACGCACACCTAAAATTGTGCGGTAAGTGAGGGAAAATAATTCTATTCATGCATAATACCCACCCCTTGTTTGGTAAACAAACCCTATAAATTGTACCCCTTCAATTTCATTACGACCAGCGTTTCCTTCTCTTATTCTAAAAAAATATGTTTTTAAAAATACAATAATATTATTCTAATTTATTTCTATGATAATTCTTATATTATTTTACGGCCATTTATAAAGATTTTTTGTAGCTCTGCATAATACGCGTCGCTGATTTTGCTTAGTACTTTTTAGAGAAATGCGTCTTATACATAGGAATTACGGTATATTTTTTTTCAAAAAAGCCTATGAATATATAAAGCTCTGCTGGAATTATTGTAATATCAATCATATATTTTTTGTTCTTTTGCCAGGAAGAGTTGATTTCTATGGACATAATTTCCTTTTCTAATTGACAATTTTATGTCGTCTGAGATATTACTTTTTTCTTAATACATACATCTTCGTTAACACAACCACTTTTATTTCTAAGGATATGTCATGCTATTTTCTATTCGGTTTTCTATTGATTTGAGGGTTAGTTATACGAATTCCTTCAGAGCTTTAATATTTTCCATTCTATCTTAGACATTTCACGATACTTACCCACATTCTAATGTACTACGCATATGGTATAACTAATTCTATTCGGTTTTAATATCTGTAAGCAATTTTTAATGGTAACTCTCTAAAAATTCTTATTTTGTAAATTTATACCCATCTTTAAAACATCGTTAGATGAAACTAGAATCTATTGTTGGTATTACAAATAATCATAAGTGTAGAAAAATACATATATCACCATGGAGAATGTATTCTTTGCTTATTTCAGCAATGGATTCTTGTTTTTCTGAACTCATAAATTTTTACAGCGAAAATATGATTTAACCATACTTTTTCACCTATTTCGAAACGGGACGTTTTTAAAGAATTCGTTTATAACTTGAACAACATCAGGGTATTTCCATAATTTATTGGAATATTGTGTCATTCATCTGTGTCAACGAGGAAGATAACAAAAAATAGAAATCTATGAATACTTTGGAATTTAAATAGATTATTTTCTTTTTTTATTTCAAATATATTTTTAAAGAAATCTATTCTTGAGGTATATTAATTACATGTCAATAAATATTTTTCAATCTATCTCAAAAATAAATCATTAATAATGATATTTCCAATTCTCTGTAATTGCATTATAATTCGCGTCATTATTTCCATATTACATGAAGCAGAACTTAGTGAATCATATCACGATTGCTTTTAAAATTTCATAGGCTATGTTGTCTAAATTTCTGAAATAAACTGATGTAATTAATTCAGGGTTGATGAGGACGTAAATCTTTATACTTCTTGCTTTGAAATCCACGGTCCGGTTGATATAATTTTAAGAGAATGTAAGTTATTTTCCATATATTGTGAAAAGATATAAATATGAATTAACAGTTTCTCAAGGACAGTGTTTACTACCATTTTAATTTTTTAAACGTTTTAACCCCAAGCAAGGCGGGATACCATTAGCAGGCACGAGATTACAGACAGTGGGAGCGAGAGTAGAGGCGTGCTAGATGAAACGATGACGAGAAGGACAGGAAAAGATCTAGGCATCTAGAGATGTCGATTGACATTACATGTGAATAGTTGGAGATTATAACAGTCAGGGAAATAAATAATAGGAAGGGAATTCCACAGAAGGGAGTTGAGAGACATGAAGCTACTGGAGTAGAAGAGACGGCTATATTTAACCGTTTCGACATTGAAAGGGTGGAATCGACATGCCAGCCTAGTAGAGCGTTTAAGTTCATGCAGTCTGGGAACTAACGAAAGTAGCTCGTCGGGGCAGTTAGGGTGAAATTATTTGTAGAAAAGACAGAGGGAGTCGACAACACGACTGTGAGAGAGCGACTGTGGACGAGATGCCAGGTCAGGGACAATCACATTGAATATCCGTCTCTGGATTTTGTCGCGGACCTTAAAACGAACAGTAGGGGCGCTATACCATATATGAAAGCAGTATTCCATGCAAGGGCGAATGGTTGATTTATAGATTTGAAGGATGGACTCTGCCGAGGAAAACTTTTTGTCGCGTCACAGGGAACCAAAATTCATTGCAATGGTTGAAGCTATTGATTCAATGTATTTGTTCCATCTCAGGTCAGCGGATAATTTGAGACCAAGAAGCCGCGAAGAGGTCTTCTCGTGGAGTTGAACATCAGACATTCTAATGAGAGGCAGGGATGGTTCTCTGTGGTGAATAATATAGAGCAGTTTTGGTTTTGAGGCATTAAAGTTAACCAGACAATTCCTTCCCTAGTCTATAACCGACTGGGGGTCCTTTTCGAGATTGACGGCCAGGTTAGTTTTGTCAGCGATACCAGATTTGCTTTTGAGGCAGAAGTAAATAGTAGTGTCGTATGCATAGATGCCTACTTTAATTGATGACATCGGGATGATTGTTAATGAAGATAAGGGACAGAGCAGGGCTCAGGATAGAGCTTTGGGGAACACCTGCGTTTGAGGGAAAGGAACTAGAGAAGAATCTGTCAAGAACGATCTTCATTACACGGTTTGAAAGGAATGATCGTATTAAGTCAAATTATCAATATACTTATCCTCCTCTCCCAATACTAAGTATGATTGAAACAAATAATAAATACACCCTCTCTAAACTCGGCCATGTCTCTCAAACCACTCTTCATTATCCCCTCTGTTAAATTACAAAATCTTACACTACCCATCAAAAGTATGAATTTTCCTTTCATTTCGTTTCGTTTCATCTTTTGGAAGTGATATCTCATGATCCACAGTCATTTAAAAGGGCTGTGGTGAAATAAATTATTATAATGGTACCGTAAAGTGGTATGTTTTTCTTTAATATATATATATATATATATATATATATATATATATATATATATATATATATATATATGAGCAAGCGGATTTATTAACATATTTAGCCAAAACGTCAGAAAATTGCTATGCGTTTGCTACAAAGTATAAGGTAAAATGAACCGTGGTCAGTTTATATATTCATATAATTTCACCCTGTAACAGTGAATTAATGTTGGAATATATTGGCTTAACAGTGAATTAATGATGGAATACATTCTTTGACACTGAGAACCACAACATTTTTGTGGGATCAGTAAATCTTAATTAATATAAAACAAATTTATTAGAAAATTTTACTTCAAAATTCATCTATGACGTGTGAAGTCGCTCTCAGTTTCTTGAAATACTGTTTTCTTCAATGCAAAGTTTCCTTAATAAAAAGAACCTGAGACCCTCTAGCGACATTACTGTAAATATACTGACGCCTTAGTCTGTAAATGTAAAGCAGCTGTTTTCATATCCGTCAATGGAAATATATTCTATTTTTTCTTATTTTACAGGTAGACCTAATTCTGCTGGAGGAAATTATCTCGACAATTTCGACTTCCTACCCATTTATCAGGCGCAGAGTTGACAAGGAAAGAATATATATTTTCTTCAAATATTTATAAAACAAAATCAGCTCTGACTACTAAAGTGATTACTTCTGTCTCCTTTTTTTTTTTTTACTGTTTCTTGTTTTGTTACTTTTTCTATTTTCTTGTTGCAACGGCTGCCGTCGCAAAATGAATGTTCGAGATTTTTGGCAAACGAAATTGACGGTCGTATCATGCTTTTTTTTTAATTCGGCTTTTTTATGGTCATGTTTTCCTTAAACGAAATGAATCGACTCCTTCTTCACTTCATGCATATGGACAGAAAAGAAATGACAACAAGAATATCTATGGACAGAAATCATTTCAGGGAAAGCACATAGATTGTCATTACAGCAGCGAAACAAAAATCAAATCAAACATAAACACAGGAATATGATGCCACGTCTCAATATCGTACATGGCTAAATCACATGGCATTAATTCAACAAAGTTGTTTATGAAAACATAGGAAGCCCCTCGTCTTTGTGCAAATATTGTATTATATCCCCTGTTTCTAATTCCAAACTCTTCTATATCATCCAAGAGGAAGGGAATCGTTCTTAAAGAGAATCATATCGAAGAGGAAACACTATAAAAGTAAAAATGAAAAAAAAAAAATCACTCAAGTTTAGTTCCGGAAGAAATACACAATTTAGCATTGGAGAATGTTTTACATTGAAATGTACTATTGACAGTTGCAAAAAAAAGAAGAAAAACAAAAGAAAAGTAACTGAAAAATTAATACTCTTAGCAGAAGCCGGAAAACACAAAACAGAAAGGGAAGAACACATTTTTTTCACATTATGCTCACCATGACAGTTTTCGGAATGTCTTTGCAAACTTGAATGTGAGAAATATTGCTCGGTATTTACGCAGAAGGTAATCATGAGTTTATATGTAAATTCTCCTCAAGACAGTGATTGTAAAGAAGTTCAATAGCTTGAGATAATGATTTCCTTCCGACACGAGTGCTTCAAGTATGGATACGCATGCGGCGGTTGTTTTTTTCTCGCACGCATTACTTATGAGTGAGATTAATGAAAACGTACGGAGTATATTTAAGAATGCTACCGCATTAACAGAATGATACGTAAATCCCTATTTATTTCATTTTATTTACATATGATTTCATACAGATATATTTCTGTAACAGAAAATATTACATAATATACATAACGGATCGAATTTGGATTAGTATATCATAAGCAATAATAAGTTTAGGAACGAACAAATTTGAAATTGAGTCAACGGGTAGTGATTTAACATTTCTGTGTAGTCCATTATGAATAGATAGGACAGTTTTAATGGATTCTGGGGATTTGTCTGGCCACTGCAGAGAGGATTTTCAAGGGTTACTTCCACAAAAACTGAGGTATAATTTATAGATAGAGTCAGTGTAGAAATTGTTAAAATATTTTCTCGTTCCGGTTGCTTTTGGCTAAAAAAATAGCCAACGTCAATTATTCTAGTCGTGCGATTGTAAATGATAAGAAAAATGCATGTGTGTCCATTTTGTATACAAGTAAAACAAAATACAAAAGAAACACATAACAGAAACAATTTTTTGCCGTTATTATGATAAATTATGTATGAGTGAGTGTGTGCAGACCAAACGCACTGCCATTCTCTCTCTTTCACACACACACACACACACACACACACATATATATATATATATATATATATATATATATATATATATATATATATATATGGATATTTATGTATATATGTATGTTAGATATTTACTTTGTATCTAAGAGAGTATGTTAATATTCATAGGTGTACATTTACCAATTAACAGCTTGTTTCTCACAAATAGCGGAATTCAGGAAAAATATAATTGAATAAAGAGAAGTGATCAAATTCTTTCCAACAGCTTGCACGTTGACGTATTTCTTTTGATAGACTTGAAAATAACGTTCGATCTTCTAAGAAGTCAAAATAAGGAGGCTTCCATATTTCAATTTATGAAACATTCTGCCATATATATATGTATATACATATCATATAAAAGTCTCAAGCACTCAATTTCATGGTTATAATTTATTACATTGGGATCGTACTCATGATCCAATTGATCAGAACTATATATTTAAAAGAAATCATCAAATATAACTCTGGGTATTATAATACAAAATTTTCATTAGAATTTTCACTGAAATATAATATCTGAAGACTTTTGCTAGAAACAAATCTTAAAATATTTTGTCAATATTAATACGAGAACCTCTCAACTTTTAGCAAATAATTAACGAGAATTTGTTATTCGATCACATGGAATTTACTTTCGAAAATCTCATGTGTTCGCAAAGACATCGATAGAATGAAAAGTGTGACACATTCCTCTTCATCGTGATTACATCTATATTCAATTAAAGATCACATTTATTTGCTTCTTACTAAATTTGATTTCATTAATTAAAGGTTGCTTTAAACTTAAACTGTAAACAATCAGAATCCTGTCCAGTGGACAGTCAGCATATATCAAACCAAATCACATCAGCACACGATAAAGATATATAAATATCAATATCGCAATACAACATTTTCTTTTATAAAGCAGCAACCCATAACTTATGCAGACCACATGAAAGAGGATAGCAAATGTATTGAGTATATATACAAAAACAGAAAGGCGTGAAAGAAAAAGATGTTTTCTGAACGGTCTTATTCACATTTTAGAGTAAGTTGAGACTGATTAATATAGAATTTCTATCAGCATTATTTATTGGCGGCAAAAATATTAACATCATTGGGTAAGCAGATAAAATAGTGTTGATAGCAGGCACAGAAAGTAAAATATTGGAATAACTACAGTTAGTAAAGGAAAGTGTAAAGAAATGGTAAAAGCTCAATTGTAAAAAGACAGAATGTATGGTTGCCACAAAATAGATACCCAAATGCGAATTACAAATTAGAGATTCCAAACTCAATTAAGTATAAACCAAATTATCTATCTAGGAAGTGTTTTAACGGATTACGAAAGAAACCCAACAGAAATCCTAAGGTGCGTAGGGATAGGAAACGATACATTTCAGAAAGTAATCAAATTATTAAGAAACATAAAACATAAGTTAGGAACAAAGAAAAAGTATTAGCACTTATATATATCGATCATATTATATACGAGTGAATGATGGACAATCTTCTCACAGATGAACGAGAGACTTGAATCAACAGGCACCTTGTTACAAAAGAAAGATGCTGATTGGTTGGTTGAGTTTGTTTCTCTGTATATCAATATCTATGGGTTATTTAATGCCGAAATTTAAATATTGTGTACGCAACTTTATGCCTTCAACTATAGATAATTTGTCCATAATTTTACACTTTATGGGTAAACGTATGTTTTCTCGATATATATAACTTGTAGATAAGTAATTATAGGTGAATAATGTGGTATTGATCTTTTAAATTAGGATATTATTTTGACGATTTCAATATTTTCATATTTAATACTGCATAATCATACCCAAAAATTATATAATTGAAAACTGGCAACAAATCATTACAATTATGAATATACATTTTAACAACATTGATAGATATTTTCTAAGTTTGTAAAAAGTAGAAAATATAACAGTCGATCAGTATCAGAGTTTGATAATCCGTTTCCTACTGAAGTCCTCGGAACGTTTTTAGGGATATCAGTTTTTCAGATGTAGTCTGTGGATTTATTTTGAATTACGGCATATCAACATCAATGGGTCGGAGAATGTCGACGAGATTTTTTTAAATAGATTCATTTTGTTTTTTTTTTGTTTTTTTGTTTTTTAGTAGTATATCAACACCTCATCGGTTATTTTTTATCGGAATTTAACTTTCTTGGGAGCATTTTTAATTTCTTTGAAATTTTTTTCCCGAAAATATCTTGCCGGTAATATATATATATATATATTTCAAAAACGTTCTACCGGTATTTTTTTTACTATAAAAATCTATTAAGCAATTAAGAGTTGGTCCCAGCTTCTCAATACAACCCTATCAGAAGTTTTGGTACCGGATGTAGTTCACTGTGCACCCAGGGTGTAAAAATGATGAAAACATCATGGCCTGAATATGTGAGCAATATCGACGTCTTAAAGAAAATGGAAACAAAATGCACATATAGACCCACTTAATATCAGGAGTTTTTTCTAGGGCACATATTGAGGAAAGAGGTCTTAGAATAATTGATAGACACGGGAATGTAAGCGGGGACAAAGAAAGAAGCATATAAACTACTTGAAGAGATTGTGTACATTGTTTGCAGGGCAGTTTTTGAAAGAGAAAATTAAAATGCCAAACTTAATAAGCGCTACAAAGACAGGAAGTTGTGGAGACCATTTATCACCCACGTACTGAATAGAAATTTTATATAGATAAAAAATAAGAATGCATTTTTCAAACTATCTATATTAGGAGTCAATATTTGGTCAAATAAATTTGAAATCAAAAAAAAAATTAAATGTATTAATATTACAAATTAATATCACGTGCCTGTGAGTTCAAAAACATAAAAATACAAAAGTAAATAAATTTTCGCATTTAAAATTGAGCATTCAGAGCATGATGTTAATTTGTAACAAGAAGGGAAAACTCATAATTCTTCAAAGCAAAAAAAAAAGAATGATTAAAATAGTGGACAGTTCCTTCAAAATTTGACGCATGATATAAAAATGAATTAATACATCTGCCAGTAAAAGAAAGTTATCTGGAAAGTAATCGGCGCATGTTGTCTGTTATATCTGAGAAAGAAAAGTTACACGCACATTTAGTCAAGAATTAATTTCCGGAGACTATGGTTTGAGATTCTGAATGATGTCTCCTGAGTAGCCGTCGTGTTATCATGTGAAGTCTATTCAAGAATTGTATTAACTTTCAAACTACGTAGATCACCGAAATTACGCAACTTCGATCCTGGTCAGTACCAAGATGTGTGAACTTTTTGTGAACACCTGGTGCTGTAACTTTGGATGCGTGTGGGGAGTAATTAATAAACTGCTTGGGATTGGAATTTAGAGAGTCAAGTTCAAATTCCACTTGTTTCGTTATATTGTCTTAGGTACAGATTTTCTTGGGAATGGTGCATATCCACTTCCTCACCACCAGTTATGAAGTAATCCGTAGAATTTCTTTCTGTACAAAAAAATCATTATTATCTCCCAAAAATTATTAAGGCCCAAAAATATTTTCTAGGCGTAAATAACTTGCAAATGGTTGATAAAGCATAAAAAGATATCAATCAATATATTTACATGAAGGAGTGTACGTTTGTGTGCTTTATAAACAAAAACATCAGTCTAAGCCATATTTGTGAAAGTGTCATTAAGATTATAATAAATGTATCCAAAAGTAAGGTCCAATGATTGAGACTAAGGAAGCTTTCTTAAATTAAAAGAAAATCATAATAATAATCATAATCATAAGGTTAGTATATCCGAGTAAATAGACTGTTATCTACGCATATGTTCATAAATATATCTGTGTGTATATCTATATATCTGTTTTGTTTTGTGCATTATTATACAGGTGTTAGTATATGTGGGAATATATAGTGCATATCTGTGTATATTTCTGTATATTTGTTCGTTTTTGTAGGCTTACTTTATTATAGAAAGCAATAAAGGAACTGCCTTGTAACTTACATTCACTAAGTCCTTGTATAAATATACTTCCATAACATCACAGATTATAGCTCCCAGAATTACTGAGCTTAAATGCTATTTTACTTCAATGCGTGTGTGTGCGCGCGTGTGTGTGTTTCTCTCTTTCTCTCTCTCTCTCTCTCTCTCTCTATATATATATATATATATATATATATATATATATATATATATATATATATATGTTTGTACATACATGTCGTTTTTTTTTTTCTTTCATATATATTTTAATAAAGAGTCTTGATTTACTTTTCAGCTTGCCTTTACGTTAATATCAAAACACAAATGATATGCCCTCGACAGCAATTAATTGACCCCGGTATGTTTACCTATTACCTACTCGTGCTTCAGCATCTATAAACATAGCCTCGGCCACACATTCTGGAATCGAAGGTCGAGAGAAGCTTAGTCTCTTTATATCGAAGATGTAATCTCATCCAACAAAATATTGCTTGTACACAATTCTCCGTGTTTGCTTATTGTCAGAGGAAAATATATACAGCCACAAGGACACTCGTCTGCTGACCTCACAAGATGAATACAAACACATCTTTTCGCAAATAATTAGGTTTTCTGTTCTGGATTCGGAGCGGAAAACTACGAGCCTGAATCTACATGTATAAAGACCACACTATCGTTATCTCTTATAATCAGGCCGAAGAAAAAAGAATGATATTCTCCAAATATACACACGTATGTATAGACACAGATATGCGAGCGCTCTCGCATGTATGCACGTAAGAATTAATGGATATATTTCTAATCCGTCATTATTATTTCTTCAAACGTATAGTTGGTGCTTCTTATCTGAGTTAGACGCATAATTTTTTTTTTAAATATTAAACAGTGTATACTGTGTCTATCGCCCTCTACATTCAAGAAAACTGTAGTGACACCGGATGTCGGGGTTGTCCGGATAAGCCTGAGTAAGTCGATATTTATGAATAATTATTTCAAACCAGCAAAAATCTTTCGTATTTCGTCGTTTTTATTCTTGATTTCAGTCGAATCCAGAATTTAAATCTGTACCCCAAAACTACTGATCTAAATACACTTCGTAAATATAGTTCATAATAAAGAAAGAAATAATGAATGAATGACAGAATGAAAAAGAAAAGAAAAGAAAAACAAAAACAAAAAGAAAGGAAGAAAGGAAGTAAGTAAAAAAGATTTAAATATATTTAACGTGCCTAGTCTGAGTCAGAGCTGGACATATATTCAATAAGCAAGTTATCTTGATTTAATTTTATATATAATGTTTTAAAAAGTTATTATTACTTGTATGCCCTGTTTTTCAATGAACACTTTTTTTTATTTCAAAGTATCCTTTTCAAATGCTCATTTTAAATGATTTATTACGTATAAGCTTTTTAGAGGAAACTATTTTTTGAGAAAGGGCTTCAATTTACACCGACTAGAATTCTGCAAAAATCAAAGTGAGTCGCAGCCTTCACTCGTCGTCTAGATGATTGTGAGGGCGAGGGTAGTTAGTGTTGAGGAAATATGATATCAGTCAGCAGTACTGATCATAAATGTACAATAAATTAAACTAAAAATTCCATGAGAGATTGATACATAAACAGAGAAACGGACAAACGAATATACATTAACTCACTCTCCCATCAGTGATTTGAGATCCAGGCTAAAGAAAAATTGAAAAGGAGGATAAACAGAAAAATATAACTTTTTTTTTTTTGTTACATGTCTGGAAAAAAATAATGTTTATTTTTACAGAATTATTACAATTAATATTAAAATGTGATTTTTTTCTTTTTAATTTCATGCACAGAGGTTTTAAAAACAATTATATATTTTAGTAAAATAATCTTTTAGCCTCTATGTTATAACAATAATATATTGCTTAATGATTGTAAAGAACTTGTCTAGTAGCGATGAGGAAGAGTCGCCACTGGTCAAATAACAAATAATACAAGAATCCGAAAAACAATGTATTATATAGTCAGTGGTTTGCAATGAAATCTATACACACACGAGCACGCACACACACACACACACACACACGGGCACGCAGGCGCACACACGAGCACGCGCGCACACAAACAGACACACAGACACACACACACACACACACATATATATATATATATATATATATATATATATATATATAAAAAAAATAAGTGTATAAATATATATATATATATGATATATACAACAGTAAATTGATATATATATATATATATATATATATATATATATATATATATATATATATATATATATATATAAAGGAAGAGTTTATAGGAGTTCCATCCAGAAAAAGTGGGTATATTAAAGAGAAATAAAATATGATGGTTTTTAATGCGGATTTAAAAAAAAAATATATTATTCTTTATTTTCCATGAAAGCATTATATTTAAAAAAAAATCAAATTGCAACCAATTTTTTTATATATATATATATATATATATATATATATATATATATATATATATATATATATATATATATCATTCATTTCTGTAGTTTACTGCTACCTGCAAGCAGAAATATTTCTTCTCCCGACGATGGCCATTTTGGCCAGAAACTATTCGAGGGATCTAAATGAGATAATAATACAAAAACGAAAGAATATTAATCTACAACCCAGTGTGTCTGAAGATTTTAAGTTTTTAATATTTTTTATTGTTCAATATATATATATATATATATATATATATATATATATATATATATATATATATATATAAAGTTCGTGTGCACTTTAAAATCTTTCTATCTTCATTTGTATTTTCGATAAAAGCAATCTCTAAAAAATGTTATAATGTTTCAATAAGATGGAGCTCCTTGTCACTTTGCTCTGCGTGTTAAAGTTCTAACAGGCATTGAACAATAAATATTTTATCCCAAATCAGACTGCAGTATATATTTAGTGAAAGAAATGTTACACAATAAAGCGATAACAAGTTACATAAATTTGATACTCTGTATATAGAAATATTAGATTTGCGTACTCTTGTAAATTGCAAAAGGCCAGCTATTACATTATTTTTATAAATAACTCAGAACCTGTTTAGCGTCCTATCATAGTCTGTGTACTGTCATTTGTTCATGATATTATATTGATGAAGAGATTATATTTAGCGTCAATTTAACTGTTCAAAATCTCAAGAATTCTTTCGAACTTTGTATCTATTTCAATGATTTGCAAGAAAGAGTCACTTCATCATTTTTTTTTACCAACACGCATATAAGCCATCAATAACAGTTGGTTGCCACTTCAAATTGTTTCTTTAAACTTTATGCAAACTTTCTTGCTTCTATGTTCTATGTGCAACTTATTTTCAATACTCACATTCATTTCCCATTTAATAATTCCAGGAAAAGTTATTATTATTCGGAGGAAGTATTTTTAAAATACACTAAAGAAGAAACTAAGAATAAAAAACAAAAAAAAAACTGGAAAATTATCATTGTATTTCCATTTGCTTTTATATATAATACCGTTGTTAATACAATACAAGGCTCAAAACCCGCTCGAGGTAGAGGGTTAGGCCATAAGTAAAGATTATTAGTTTATGAAGGAAAGATAACGGTTAAGACTAGACTTGATTATTGTAGTGATTGGGTAAACATCCTGCAGTAGTGCGACCCACAAAGAGTAGTTCTTGTTAAGAATCTGCTCGAATTGAAATGGGTTTTTAATACTTGATTAAGAAAGTAATGGGATGAAACATCGTTTTTTTTTGTCATGGCGGGTCAGAATTTTAGAGGTCAGGGATAGTGGAACTAATTAACATGGCGCATCCGAAAACTTACCATTGAAACAGAGATAGAGCAGCGAGATGTGCCGTTTGTTAGAAAATACATTTAGGCTGGAAATAAATTAATCATCCACAAATCCACTTAAACGCTATTGAAATCGATCAACCAAGCAAGTGAGAAATGGGCAGCTCCAACCCAGATATGGCAGCAGCATACCATTTTTGGTCTGATCTGGCTCTTGTAAATACAGAGTATATTAAGTGGAGTGATATAAAATTGAAATACTTATATGATTCGAATTGTTATCCTCATTTTCATGCCATATTCACAATATTTCTACGCTACGGCCTTCTTAAGGTGATTGGGAGTTCGAACCGAACCATTTACTACGACCAAAGGTTAGATTATTCTAGCTCCACATGACATGCCTCTTCCAATTATCTCAGATATTTTCCTTTTAATTCAACTCTCCAAGTTTAGTTAACCACTATCGTGCCTTGGTATTGAACTCACAACACTTGGAGCCTAGTCACTAGAGGTGACAAACGTATTTATCCACTGGGCCATGTGATGTAAGTAATCATAATAGTTCATCTCAGACATATAGACAGATGAAGTTAAAATAACTAAAGACTTAATGCTGAGTCGGATACTAACTAGAGCGGTACAATATCCCGACTATTTTCCAGAATCTTTACATGTTATATATATATATATATATATATATATATATATATATATATATATATATATATATATATATATATATATATATATTGTCGGCGACTGATGAAGTCAGGGTATCGCACGTGCTAACAAACGTTGTATGTTAAAAAATATATATATATATATATATATATATATATATATATATATATATATATATATATATATATATATATATATCTGGGGAGAGATCTGGGGAGAAATTTGGTCTCAAATGAAGTTCCAGACAAGGAACCGCCTTCATAAAAAAAAAAAAAACATATACCTCGTGATGGATGAAAGTTTAAACAGTGGTTGGTGGAATGTTCCTAGTTTAATTATTGGTTGTTGAAAGTTAAATATATTCCTCCGTCTTGAACCACCTGGACCGGAAAAATTGTAGTTTTCATATTTCATGTAAATAAATACAACGGTTCTCATGTTTGATATTAAAATATATTTAAAGTAGGGTGATATTCAAATACACACTTCATCAAGTGTAATTGTAATATATGATGCAAAATTTGTGAAATTGTCCCACTCGTCTTGGTAAATTCCTATAAAAGAAATCATGTTACTGAATGCTTTTACAAAATTATTCTTTCATAGCTTCATTTGAAAAATATTTCAGATAAAATGACACAGATGTCGTTGATGATCTACAAATAGTGACATACTGGAAATGGTTTACATTATATGGGTAAATATTTTATTTGCTTCGCAGTGATTATATGTTGAATTGAGAAAATAATTTGAATGATTCTTATAACTTTACTGCTTGATATATCTACATAGTAAACACAAAAATACCTGAAAACGACATATTACTGCCCCCAATATTTTTAATGAAATGTATGCATAAACATTTTATGTTAGTTTAACATTTTCAGACAAATAAAATCGCACATACATTGTATTCAATGTTCAACTGCGGACATTTTAAGTGATTGTAGCATATATATCCAATAATTTAATTCTAAATTCGTTTCATGTAAACAATTTGTCTAAAGTACTACCGAGATTTGGAGACTTATTTAATATCCTAAAGACTGTAATGCGCACATTCATAATATATTTTGCACCAAAAAAAAAAAAAAAAAAAAAAAAAAGTACGTAGCAAAATGTAGAGAAAGATTTCATAAATCTTCCTTACTTTTTCTGGAAAAATATTCTTCTCCTCAAAAGGAAACAGAATATCATTAATGAAATCTTAAAAAAATAATACGTTGGCATCATTTATTATTTTATTGACAAACGACGCCATTATTGGAAGTTTCTGTTAATGTTATTATCATATTTAAAATTTAATATAATTTCAAACTATAAAATATCTCAAAAAAAATTTATGCAAGAAGTTAACTTCTATAATCCTTGATAGTTCCACCATCAAACTACAAAATGTTCCAAAGATTTGGAACGAGGATCTATCGGCCGAGGCGAATGGATGTTTTTATCATCTTTGAGAAGCGAGAGCAAGAACTAAAAGGTCAGCCAATCTAAGAGTGATCCCATCTCACAATCCTCACATTTGCTCCATATGTGGCCTCCTTTGTAAATCGCTTGAGGGTCTTAAATGTCACTTAAGATTATCGCACAAACTTTCATAACTGTATTAATTAAGCTGCCAGATCCTCATGCGTCGAAACCGACTGGAGAGTCCATTATATATATATATATATATATATATATATATATATATATATATATATATATATATATATATAAGGCAGGATATATGTGTGTGTGTGTGTAACGAATTAACGACCGCATTTTCGACGGATTTGCACCAAAATTTACATGTACATGCTCCAAGTTGCATTTCCCAACTCCTTTCGATAGTTGAAATAATCGATTTTTTTAATGTTTTTTGTGATAGTATTAATCAGTAAACACGCGAAATGAATGACGGATACTATCCCCGGCCCGAACTTCAAGGTTTACAATTAGATTTTCCCATCAATTATAAATTTTAGTTATGTGCCTCATCGCTTACTGGTAACTGAAACGTTCATCCATGTTTCTAAGTACTAATTTTATCTGTATTTTGCTAGAATCGTTACGAGGTTTCTAAGTTTTTAGAAAATAGGATAAGACGAAAAAGACATTAATATTTACGTTTCATGCATGTTTTTTTCAAAGGTTGAATATCAAAACGAGGTTAAGATATACTCATACATACACAAGCACAACGGTTCATTTATTTTTATACATAGCTTTTTAATGACGCTCTAGAAATTGGTATTTGGAATAAATATATATATAGGAAACATCCATGATTCTGGGAACATATTATGCTAAATCGGCGTGACATAAGACAATATAATTGGAAAACGCACGCTGAAGAGTGATGTATGTTCTATGTTTCTATCTACAATCATCGGTATTTCCTGCATTGCATGCTTTCTGGTATAAATTGGTGCTTTACGTATTAGTTAAAATGAATAACATCTTAAAGAAAAAAGGTAAATATTATTTTTAAATGTATCAAACTTTACAGAGAAATTTGTTTTTCTTTTGTTTTCGTTCACTGCTGATCATAGCGTAATTTATCCAATAATAAATCAACAACGCTTTCCATTAATATAATTTTGCCATCAACCCTATCAATACTCTAACAGATTACTGTCGCTGTTGTGAAATGATGAACTATCTTATTTACTGGATAACGCACATCTTGCTACGATTTATTCCGAACTTTGCAAGATTTGGTTGGGAAATTCAGCTTTCTGGAAGACTGCAAATTTACAAAGAATATTTAATCTCATAGGAATATGAAACTTTCTGGTAAAATGGAATTGTAAATTATTCTAAAAGATGGCCCAATATAAAAGTCTGTCCAAAATTATTGTGAGTTTCGAATTGTTACATAGTAATCGGTTTTTCGAATTGTGCTTTCTACAGAGAAATTTTTCGCCTAATTAAAGATATTTCCATAGCTTATCAAACATGAGATTCAGAAAATTAATGCGATAAAATTTCTCCCCAGTTGGAAATATATTTGGTCACCATCAGAAATCAAACCAGACAGAGTTTTCTTTATGAGAAAATTTATCATTAAAATTTTATGTCAAAATATTGTATACATTGTTAATATTTCGTGTCACTTCGTTTAGCTTGAATTTATGTTTCAATGCACCTATAACCAATGATGAGTATACATGATACACTAACGTATCAGGTATGATAGGTAATTTTGCCAAATTGTCTTCCCTCCTTTCTTTCAATCATATCCACTGCTAAAAAAAAAACGATTAAATGGTTTTTACATTCACTCTCTCGTTGGCTTTATGAAATGTCGATTATTTTAGAGAGCAGCCAGTGAGGTTCAGTCGCACTATGCTAAACAGTCAGGGACATAATAGGAGACATCCGCTACAATTACTTATGGAAATAATTCTAAAAAGAGCTAGCGCTAAAAAACAATCGAGAATGGTTTGTCATCATTCTCGATGGTATTAAAATGGCATTGATTAATAGATATCATTCGAAATGAACAATACGTAAAATTTCCTGTAGATATTTTTACAGTACTGTAATAGAAAAAAAAATCCATATATATTTTCCGATGTAACTCACGACAAAAAGAAAATAATTATTTTAAATAATAATCTGAACAAAATTTTAATATGAAAACAATTACTAACCATCTACGCCTCTGCGTGTCACTAGACTGTCTTTTTATTTTAATGCAATACTTTTCGAGTGTTATTCGAATGTATATGTTATTGTTCGTTTAGTTCTAAGTTGAGATATACATTTATATTAAGTATACATGGAAATTGTAAGTAATATATTAATGCTTCCTTATTCAGATTGTATTTACTGCAGATTTTCGGCAATGTCAAATTTCTTTACTGATAAATTTTCGTTAGAGAAAATTCGAAATTAAATGAAAGGTAAGGAAATATATAACTAATGAATATAATGTTAATTATATGTTTATCTTATTTCCCCTGAATTAAATTGTGTAAACAAAACTGTTTGAAAGACATCGATAGTGTGCTGCTACGAAATCATATGTCATCGTGGCCGTGGTTGTGAACATAATAGCCCTCTTCAAACTGTTGATAAGGTCAGGGAATGCAATCTCTCGCTAAAACTGTAACACAGGTTTGCTCAGCATCCTTGGATTTTAAACCATACGTGGATTTTTTGATGTTGAAAATAAATGTGACGAAGAAGGCGGCTACAACAAGGATTATTAAAAACACATTTTAGTCACCATCGTCTCCCAAGTTTTAATTCTAATTTCAGATATTCACATTAACATGCGCCAAAATTCTTCTGAACTGTCTCATTCTTGACAACAATAAAAAGCATCTGCAATGTAAAAAAAACATTGTGTTAGATAATCTTAAGTTCATATTTTATCAGGTAAACTGAATTTCCGTAATCAGCACAAATAATATGGTGATTAAATGCATAAGTGAAACGATCTTTATCCTTTTTAGATTCTACTCATTGACGTAACTTTAATCACTCGAAAACTCCGCAAACATACTTAGGATCCGAGAACTATCCTTGCATTTTTGCTAAGTGATCTAATAAGAATCAGGCTTAAAGTCTGGATAAAGATAGGCTTTGCAACTCAAAACGTTTACACCTAAGTGATTATTTGGTACAAAATAACGTTCACTTTTATATACAGATAAATTGTAAGTGGACTGTTTTATAAGTATTCATTAAAAGTAAGCTTTTTGACATGAAATTAAGAGGATATTCAACCCAGGAAAATTTGAACTCTATAGGGAACTGAGAGTTTACTTGACAAACTTGCGAACATTTCTTCCAAATTAGTAAATTTTGTGCAATTTATACTCTCGCAAAATTCAATGAAAATACCTTTGTGCCATTTATACTCTCGCAAAATTCAATGAAAATACCTTTGTGCCATTTATACCCTCGCAAAATGCAATGACATAAATTAAAACGACCTTCAACGCATACATTACGCATAAACTTTGTGTCTATAGGCGATTACAGTTTTCGTAGCAACGACTCGAGGCAAGTTTTATCAGTTACCAGATGATTTTCAGTTGGTGACATTTGACGTTCATTGATTCTACACTTTGGAAATTCATTCTGAAAGGAAATTCTCACCAACGAAATTTATTTCAGTTGAGATTCTCTATTTTATCTGATGTTAAAATATTTTTTGAGTACGACTTTTGAATATTATTTCAAAATGGTCAGAATGGTACGACAGCCTGTCATGGCAATTATAATTAGCGAAATAAGGTCCAGGTTTTTCGTCTCCAATATATCAAGTTGAAAATTTAAAGTTAAAACCAAGATATACGTCCACAAACACTTAAACACATTTGTATGTGAAAGACATTTTCTTCTTAGTTATGCAACTTTGTTTTTTTAGGGAAAAGGCCGCTCCACAAATCCTCCATCAATATCCAATAATTTGCTATCAAGTGTGATACCGAGTCCTTTACCAAAACTAAGGATAACAAAAGAGTTACGCTTCTCTGCGAAATGTGAAAAATTATGAGAATCACATTTCTTTTAAAAAATAGAATTGAGAATCTTACAAATTACTGTGCTGATATAGACCATCACGTCTTTGCCTCAGCAGTTACCTGCTACAAATCAAAGAATCAACAGTGCATGAATTCTTCTCATTTTTTTTAACTGGATCTATTCCGATTTTTGGATTAACCATTTTTGAAAATTTGACGTTTGAATGTTACCATGCAGGTATACGTATACACATTTCTTCCTCGTGGAAAAACAGAATGAATGTTGTAATATTGGTCTCCAAATGAAAAAGCAATTCGTTACCATCGTAAATTGAAAACGGAGCGAAATAAATAGGTTTTGAAGAAATATATCGATGTTATATCACCATGAATAATTTGCAAAAAAAGTTTACAATTCGGAAATTCTTGTCGGGGCATTCTAATATTTTGGCACATCTCGGCCTCTGTATAAGAGAATTCGTGATGATTACAAATTACCCAGCGTGAAAACACTAGTGGATATAAAATCAAAAATTTCTCTGGTGATGTGTTTAGCGAGATGTCAGATTAACTGATAAAAATGTATCATCATAGTTGATAATTTTTTGTTAAAGTGAGCTTACAGTAACAAGGAAGAAACTCACTTGATTTTGCCAAAGATTCTGAAGAGTAATTAGCAAAAACTCTATTGGGTTTATGATCCAGTGTTTACATGGTAAACCTAAATTTTTGATTAAAATAATACCTTTTGCCAAAATGAATTCAGAATTTTTGTTTCAGAATGTTAGAAATGTTGTTGATTTAGTTAGTTGTTTGAAAGGTCATGCAAATGCAGTTATTTTGACAGTAATCGAACTAATCACGTTGTATTCAGGAAATCTGATACTGATGCAAATAAGTTTTGGGTTACTAAAAATGATATATATACGTGCTTCCCGTTTATTCATATATATTTAAAAGTATTCTCAAATGACACCAAATTGGAAAACAGAGACACATCTTTTTACGCATGAAAAGAATAATTTCTTAACTAAACTATCAGAAATATCAGTTCTTCTAAAACGTTTTTGAATGTAAAGGACATTTTTGAAAGAGAAAAGACAAAGACAAAAGATCCACAGAAATGAGTTGTATCAGATGGAAATAATGAAAATTTGACAATTATAAATTTTGGAATTATGGTAAAGAATGATGGAAAAGCAAGGAAAGAGAAAAAAAATCCTTCACAAGAGACACTAATATTGTGCAGACGGGTAATGGTTTAATTGATAGTTGCAGACATTTACTTGATAGTTGGTTCAATTTTATCCTTCTTGGAGAATTTACCACCGATGATATTGAAACTGAATTTGGTAATCTGAGGAGTCAGTTTCTGGTGGTACTTATTTTACAGAGAAGGAAATATTCAATGACAATGCTTTTTATTATCATGAGTTTGGAATTTTTTTAAATAAAAAAAATGAGTGTGATTTAAATGTTTCACAGGATACCACTGTTCAGTGGGTGTCATTCTTTTTAATAATATTCAATGCTGTCAAATCAAAGGCTTTCCGAAATTCTTTAAGAAAAATTTTCATGTTGGTGTCTGAAATGTATCATTTCCCTATAAAGAAAACTGCATGGAATTATATTTTCAAATATTCAGTGAATTTATTTGCTTCATCTACTCGACTACAAGATGACACTAGAGATGTGGATACTGAAAGTTTAGTTTGAATTGTGTTTTGGGATTAGTTTTTTTATGTGAAATGAATGAGGGCATTAAATTTTTGGTTAGTAAATCATTATCACATTTGAACGAACTATGTTTAGTGCTTGATATCTTCAACTGGTGTGGATCCTTCTTTATAACCACAATATAAAAATTATTATCTTTTGTCAAAACCCAAATGGAAATAAAAATCCCCCCTAGAAATATTATAGACTTGCTTTGTTTATTCAAAGTTACCTGTCTCTTCGTTTATAGGAATTCGTTAATAATCGTCAAATTTACCAATTAGCTCATTGTGGTTCTTGTTTTGTCATATAAAAGCATAAAAATATCAACTATTGTCAAAAGGGGATGGATCCATCTGTTTTCATTTGCAATATCGATTCTAAGAAAACTCACATCGCTCCCAGAAAGAAACTCAGATGCATGATGGCTTGGAAGTTATAGGTATGGCCTTTGTCTATAGTCAAATAATTTTCACAAAGAATTTGAAAGGCAAATGTGTACACAATTCATATACATATGTTTGCGTGTGTGTGTGTGCGCGTACGTTTATGTAAGTATAGTAAGAAAAGGAAACAGACTATTACAGAAAAGGTAAAAAATAGTAAAAATAGCGATTTGCCTAAATAAGTGCTCATATTATTTCCAACCCGAGCCGCTTACTACTAAAGTAAGTATATTGACAATATGTTGTGATGAATGCAACAGAAATTAATATGAAATAAATATGAGTAAAATCCTTAAAGATAGTCTACAATGACTCATCTACAATAATTTTGACATAATCCCCAAATTCTATTGAAACGTGCTTAAATAATTCCATATTAATTACTAAGGAAAATAATATAGTAGCAATATCATCCCTGTTTTATTGATGTTGTAGTATAAAATTAACATTCCGTTTCGGAGTATTTTTTCAGAAACTAATTGACTAGAGCGTTACTTTTCTGACTTAGAGAGCCCGGTTCGAATATAGTCATGATCTATTGGTTAAACCTTATCTTTTTATAATATCCGGATACGATACATGTGTGAGGAAACTGTAAAACAATAACATGGGCTGACTCATAATTGTTGAATGAAAAAAGTGAATTCATTATTTGACTGCCCTGGATTTATTCAGCTTGATGATTCACAACAGTATATAGGCTCTATGGAAGAAACTGAAAGTAAGTTCTACCAATTCGACTAATAAAAATCAAGTTGCCTCTGTGTGTTGAACAAATACAAATATGGCTGATTATCGAGCCACCTTTTCAAACAGGCATACGTGGAAATGAGCATACGTGGAAATGAGTCATTTCTTTATAGCAATGAATAATGAAAGGTATTTATACGCAGTAACGTTTTACTTATATTACTTTAATTATTGATATATATTTTCTATTTTGTTTACAGGAATTGAAAACAAATATGCGTCTGGCTTAATAGATGTCAAGACAAAAACTTGGTATGGATGGATTATAAATAAAATAAAGCAACGTGGTCATTTCCTTTTGGAAGTAAGAATTATAAAAATAAAGAATGAAACGCTTCCTAAAATCATTAGTCTATGTGATTCTTTTGAAAAATAAATATTCTGCATAGAAATATATTCACTTCTACTATATCTGTTTTAATTTTAATCAGTATTCTTCAAATATTTTATATTTTTCTACTTTCCTCTTCTCACACATATTTATACTATATAACTGATGATTAAAATGTGTGGTTTAGGCCTATTTTTAGGATATATGCATTAATACATTGCATAAGCAGCCATTATATTTTCAGGTGTGAATTCCGTACATGATTTAAACTATGTATCCTAATTAAATGTTATAAAAAGAAGATAACTTTGGAACGTTTTCTAAAATATTTTGTACATATTTTATTTTGAATTCAAATTAATTTTCTTATTTAGTTTAATGAGAATTTCAAAGTAATTGTAATTTCTCAATTTCTAAATAAGTATTGCTTGGCCAAAATATCTATTTCTTTTGTTATATGAAAAAAAAGTTTAATACAATCATTGATATAATTAGAGTTCCTTTCCTGTATAAACTGCTATAATGTCGGCAGATCCATTAATCCCTAATTAAACAATGTCCTTTTTAGAGGCGAAAAATATTTCCAGGTAGATATTTAAGCCCCCGTTAGATTTGAACGTTTGTCCATTAGTTTGACACTGAAAAGATTGAAACAGGTGGGAAGCTGAACATGCAATTTGGGGAGAACATAGTGTGTCTTACAATGTAATGTGTGGTCTGGCATTCATGTGATGAAAGATATTGAATACATTTATGATCAGAATATATTAGAGAATTCTGGTGGATCACGACCTTAATTTGTCAATCTGGGCACAGTATGAACCGTAACTGATTGTCCTATCTGTAGAAAACATCCTTCCAGCACAATTGAATTGAAAGCATGCACTTCTTCGGGTACAATCTTGCTTTGGATATTAGTTGTGGTGATTACCCAAGTTTGCACCATGATAATTTGAGCGTCACATTGTTATAGCGGAAATCTTCTTTCAACATGTCACAATTCTCTTAAGAAAAGGATATTTTTATTCAACTTTCTGCAAAGAATTGCTGATGAAAAAGATGTGGACAGGGTTAGCCTCACTCGATTGTGAGTGTTTGAAGGAAATCATTTGAAATTTGTATATTAAAAGCAATCATTCAACATTGCTAACCAGACGCTTCCCCTCCATTTAAAAGGTATAGCACGTCAAATCATATGACGGTTCCCTATATAATACAGGTTCGATTTCTGTCGAAGAAATAATATTTTCTATGAAATTCCTCCGACATTCAAGTTGTTAAATTTTGTAATAATGTTTATTATCAACAGAATATTTACTCTAATGTATGTATGCATATATATATATATATATATATATATATATATATATATATATATATATATATATATATGTGTGTGTGTGTGTGTGTGTGTGTGTGTGTGTGTGTGTGTGTGTGTGTGTGTGTGTGTGTGTGTGTGCCTGTGTGTGTGTGTGTGTGTGCGTGTATAAACATAAAAATGTCTTAAAATAATTGTCGGACATTGTCCATTTCATAATATGTGATGTCATTTGTGTACATTTGGGTACACATTGAGCAGATATGAATGTACCTGAGAGATTCATGGAAGATTGTAGTTTAAAAGCAGTAAAATCGACATTTCTAACCGAACGAGCCTCTGTGGCTCAATCGGTTAAGGCACGTCAGGCTATATGACGATTCCGTATATTCCTGTGGGAGGACGAATATTTTCTATGTGAATATCTCGGTCATTTCAAATCAGTAAATGTTATTAATATTCTTTATTATAAACGGAGCATCTACGTAAATATTTTTATCTATAAAAGAATGTATAAATATAAAAATGTCATATATATATATATATATATATATATATATATATATATATATATATATATATATATATATATATATATATATATATATTGATATATATATATATTGATATATATATATATTGATATATATTTATATATATATATATTGATATATATATTTATATTGATATATATATATATATATATATATATACATTGATATATATATATATATATATATATATATATATATATATATATATATATATATATATATATATATATATATATATATATATATATATATATACATATATTCCGAGAGGATAGAATCCAGGTAGAACTCAATGTTCACGTCAAAGTAAAGAAAGCTATATATATATATATATATATATATATATGTGTGTGTGTGTTTGTGTGTGTGTGTGTGTGTGTGTGTGTGTGTGTGTGTGTGTGTGTGTGTGTGTGTTTGTCTTGCATTATCTAGGTGTATATACGAACATATTCGGGTTAATATGGTACTGTATTTTTATTGATAAATTCAATTATACTGTGAAAAAATCCGTTGGTGCTTTGTTTATGTGATTGAATTTACTTTCTGCTTAATACTGATGCCATTGCATTCACCAGCGTAGATTAGGAAAAGTGGGGAAATGTCTTGCCACTTTTTTTTATGCGATAAGTTTTAGATTAACACTGAGTGCATACACCTATATCTTAGCTAATCCAATCATTCGGTAAATCACAGACAGGCAAAGGAAAGCCATACATATAATCTTGAAATGATAAGATAAAGCAATTGAAAGAATGAAATATGTCAATCAGATATCAGATGAAAGGGAAATACAGTTACTTAAAACAACTTTTATAACATATCAGTTGATAACATTTGCGCTTAAAATGCCATGTAAAAAATTGATTGCGTAGTCATAACGGTAAAAATGTTTGAAGTAAATAAAATTGAATTAGATACTATTTTTTGAAAAAAAATATCTTAAAACACACACATATTTATATGTGTGTGTGTAATATATATATATTATCTATATATATATATATATATATATATATATATATATATATATATATATATACTTCAAATGTAAATTATTATCGAGATAACTTTTTATAATATTTTCAAAACCGCTCAATCAATTCATACAAAATTTTCACACAATGTTGGCAATACTGACCTGCGCAATCACGGAAATTTTCGACCTAATCTGCGCAATGTAAACAAACTGGCGCCATATTGGTTATCAGCACTGTGATTTGATGGTGCTAAATTATTAGAAAAGGTTTAGTAAAATCCCAAATTGATCACCCAAACGTTTATTAATGTTGCACGTGAATGTTTATGATCAAAAGAAGCTAATAAATAAGATAATCAAACAAATAATAACAGATACAAAAAAGGCACAGTTTTAAACAAATTAATAGGGAATGTGATTTCCCTGTTTTGCAATTACTTGAAGAAGTCGATGATCCATAGAATTTGTTAATTGTAGGATGTCATCTACTGTAATGCCACGAGATATGTCAAGTATTGCTTCCCACAACTCAGCGTTGCTTCTGAATTGTCGTCCGTTGGCGTACAATCTTCGTTTCATGATGCTCCAAAGGTTTTCGATTGGGTTCAAATCTGGAGAATTTGCTGGCCACTTCATTCTTCGAGGTCCATCGAAGCCTAACTGTTTCAAATAGTCAGTAGACTTATGAGCAGCATGTGAGGGAGCATTATCTTGCATAAAAACAATAGCCCTTCTGAAGGCAACTCTTTGCCATTTCATCCACGGTTCAAGATGCTCCTTCATAATCGATATGTATGCATCAGCAGTCATTCTGACGCCATCTTTTATTCTCCATGAGCCCACTAATGTTTTTCCAATAATACCACCCCAGATCATTATGCTTCCAACGCCTTGTTGGCGTCTCAAACGCTGATGGCGATTCTGTCCTTTCATTACCCAGCTTTTCCACCATCTACATGGCCCATCAAGTGTTGCTCAAGTTTCGTCCGTGAACAAAACTTTAGAGAAGTCAATCTTCATAGTGTCCTCGGCCCGTTTCAAGCGATTTTGTATGTGATATCTCGTCAACGGAGGCTTCGATACAGGTTTGACTGTTGTTGCTATTTCCCTCAAATACCGACACCGAGTACTTTTAGAAACAATAGGATCCCCAGTACGACTGAAAAGCTCTTGCTGGTAAGTCAAGGGTTCTTTGTGACCCCTCGTTTAAGTCGTGACATGAGACGACGTGAAATAACCCTTGTTTTGCCTATCTGACCTTTTACATACTTATGTAGGGTCGACGGTGAACTTTTTCACTGTTTGAAAACACCTCCCTATCATTTTAGAAATTTCTATGGTAGATTTACCTTTTAGAAGTTCTAAGGTGATAGTTCTCTTTTTAGCATTACTTAAACTGCTTTTATGGACTATCTTTTTACAAAATTCTTACACTTTTCTAATAATGTGACACGGTCAGATCACCATACTGATAACCAATATGGCGCCAGTTTGTTTACATAGCGCAGATCAGCTCAGAAATTTCAGTGATTGCGCAGGTCTGTATTACCAACATTGTGTGAAAATTTTGTGTGAATTGATTGGACGGTTTTTGAAATATTATAAAAAAGTTATCTCGATAATATATATGGCATATATATATATATATATATATATATATATATATATATCAGGATTCGAATCTCACCTCGATTGTTTGGTCAGGAGAGAGACTTCCTGATTTTATCGCTCTGGAGGTGTCGATCCCAGCACTCGGTACCTTCGGAAAACCATTCCACACGTTGTCTTATGCCTTCTGAGTGTAATTGCTTTGACGGAACACTTGTGGGCCGTCGATAGCTGTGCTACCACGAAGTCACAATTCTTCTTGAGCGAGAGTTTGAGTGTGCTTGCTTTCCGTAGATTGTTCATCACGCTACATGACACACTATCTCTCAGAAACTGTAACTAAGCTCTGCTCAATATAGTCGCAGTATAAACCACAGGTTTGCTCTCTGGCGTCTGCAATTGGGTTTTTCCTGGCCGCCCTTATAGACGGGTATACTGGAATACGAGTGGCCAACTATATATATATATATATATGGCCAACTATATATATATATATATATATATATATATGTGTGTGTGTGTTTGTTTGTTTGTGTTGATGTTCTATCTACATTTGATTTAAGTCCGGAAAATATATAGACAGAGTCAAATTAATATGAATTATATTATTTTGTAAGGGAAAATCAGTGTAATATGCAATTCCTTTTATAGACGGAAGAACATATTAAATATTTATCGCATACCCCTGTCACCCCAACAAACATTCATTCATAAAATTGAAAAGAAATCATGGTTCCATGACTTAAAATCATGTTTTAAACGAGGGTAAATGTTAAACTGCAGGTGAGAATGAATTTGAAGAAAGGCACACAATTACTTTTGCGTGAAAATTTCTTTTAGTTTATAGACGATGTAATGTAATTGAATGAATTTTTCTTAGAGTTTGTTCATGACTGAAGAAACCTGTATGCACCAGAGAAATGTAGTAGTTCATTTTCAGGAAGTATCCTTCGTTACGGACCCCTTTAAGTGTAGCAATATTGTTACAGGTCAACCCTTTTCTGAGATGGAGACATTTATGTGAGATTCTTACAACGTACTTAGTTAATTTTGTCACTTACCGAGTGACATTGGAAAAATTATTGCAGCTATTTTTTTTGTGAGACAATTATAGTTGAGTTAGGGTGTTATTGCTTCGATAAAATAGTTATGAATAGGTTATGGTTTGAAAACTTTTACATGGTCGAATAGTTTGTATCCTCATATTTATCAATGTCTAGGACACCACAAATAATATTTCAAAAGTTCGGGACTTATGCTGGTGAATGTTTTCTGCGGAATCCAGGGCGCATCTAAATTGTTGTCTTTTATTTTTCATTTCTTGTCTAATATTATTTTTACATCGACGAGATGCATGATCAAGCGAAATTCGAAGAGTACAAAGAAGAACAACAAATTCCAACTGATACATTCTTATTAATCCCCAAAGAAGTTATTTCAAAATCGCTTGTGACAACCGAAATGGAAATTCAGAATCCATTGGTCAATTTTCATTCTGTCTCACATACGTCATAAACAACGAAATTATTTCTCTCTTTAATCGTAAGGTGTATCAATACACATGCGTACACACGTATATTTTAATATGTTTTATAAAGAAAAATATTAAAATGTTAAGCTCTACGTTGTATGTCTCACTTCTTAAAAATTAAAAGCTGTGGATTATAAACCTGGATGCTCTTTCTCTTTATTTGGATAGATAGATAGATAGATAGATAGATATTACATACATACATATGTGTGTTTAATGGAATCGAGTAATAGAGAGATAGAACCACTCTCACTCCTGTATCATGCGGTATAGTGAATTTTCAATTAAGTTATCTGAAAGTTTTCATGCGTTCACAAAATGTGTTGCTTTGTTTATCATACAGTGAACGGGCAAAATGTGAAATAACTTGTGTGTGCTAATTCAATCTCTAGATTGAATTGTGATGCGATATAGCGTGTGAGCATGCTTTAAAACAAATCTCCCGAGAACCCAGACAACACATTCCGCTTGCAGCTGATTGTATTTTGCACAATGTCGCTGTTCTAGCTTAGCCGCAACATTTGCAATTAGTTAAAGTGCTTTGCATTTTCCGCGTACACCCGACTAACGCATATGCCATGTCATTTCGATATTAGGTTTTATTTTCGAGACATTTATTTTCATTCTAACGAAGCACTTCATTATTTTTTCCTGTTTCGGGACATCGTACAGTAGATTATTTCTTATTTATTAAATGATCAATCTGTTTGATATTACTTTATTTCTAAGGAAGTAATGGATTTTTATTTATTAATCCGACATATTTTTATCAATTGAAACGTTATTTTTAGTGGATACCTATATTTGAATAAACACACAATTTATTTCTAAAGTGTATACTTGCTTTTGAATACTGGCTTGAATATTCTAGAAATTTTATTAGAAAAAAAAATTGTCCACAGGCAGGATTTAAATCAGCATCGACATTTTCAGGAGAAACCATCGTTATATCCGATGTGCTTTTAAACGAGCCTCTCACAAATAGCTTCGCTGATCACGCAAGGTTGTATGCTGCACATCCTTCCCGCTTAGATTGCCGAAAACGCACGCTCTTCATGGTCGAGCTAGTGAAATACTCTCAAATCTAACGACGATTTCTCCTGCAAAGCTGGACGCAAGTTCGAATTCTGCCCAAATCCAATTTTTTTAAAGAATATTTCTCGAATATTCAGGCGAGGAGATGAAGAAAATATATACATATTGTTTAAAGAAAATATAAACAGTGCGTCTACTTAAATATCTGTATCCAAGACAAATAACGTTTTAAAAAATAAAAAAAACTCACCAGAGGTCTGGAAATTATAAGGTCTTCAATTATCGTGGGTTTTTGTTTTTATAAATTATTATGCAATGTCGTACATTGATGTATATTAATATGGATCTATAAACTTTAATCTAATTAATTATAATCCAGAATGTTACGCAGAATTTATTATTTCAAGCAATAATGGTAGCACCTACAGAAATATGTAAAAACAGTCTTTCCTTTGATGTTTATTATTCTCCTTTATGGGTGGTGTCCCTTCAAGGTATAGGTTATCATGTCTCTACACAAATTCCTGTCTCATGTTGCTTTTAATAAATATTGTTTTATTGTTATTTCTCCTTAACCCTGTTCCCCCATCCATTTGCTCAAGCTTCCCAAGTAAGTAATTCTTTGATTTACTCTGTCCCTCTGGCCTTCATCCTAGCCTGTAAGTATCAGATTCCCCAAGCCCTCTTTCCTCATTACGTACCTTAGAATTTACAACTGTCTCTTCCCGAATTTATGTATTAGTTTCCTTTTTGTTTCTATTTTCTCAAAAACTTGCTCACATGAACAATTAGGTGTATCCTCAGCATCATACAGTTGAACCACACCTTTGTTGGGTCAAGTCTCTTCTTGTTCAGCATTCACTGCAATACAGAAAGAAAGATATCATGCAGCAGTTCTGTACTCTTTTCTTTGTTTCTATCGAAGATTTGCAATTTCGTAGTACTCCAATTCATTTTGGCTACCCCGACGCGCATTTGGATTTCAGTTTTGCATTTTTCGTCCTCTGTTAAAACAATTCCTAGAGATTTAAATGTATGTACTTCTTTGATTTTGGTATTTCCAATTTGCAGTTCGCAATTTGGGGACCTCCTTTCACTAATAAGCATGCATTCAATCTTCCTACAGTTGATATTTAATCATTTCCTCCCGCTTTATCTCACTAATTTCTGGAGTTATTTTTGTAGTTTTCTTTACGTATCTGATATAAACACTGTGTCATCTGCATATCAAATACTATTAAGAATGTGACTGCCAATAGTATAGACTGGTAGCACTTATATTTAGACAAATTAAATGAAGCAAAAACGGAAGAAAGATGTTTAACATAGGTGTCTTCCACGACTCGCTGGAGGTTATATAATTTCGATTTTTGGGAACACTCTTCCATACACAAGTTAAAGACATTGCTACAGTTTTGAAGTATTCTTCATCAATAAATACTTTCCTTATGCAATAGAATAACGATATATCATCAAACTTACGTTTTAAATTAAGAACTCTCCTCACACTTTAACACTACTCTCGTCCACACATATAAAACTCTCGCGCATTTTCACACACACACACACACACACACACACACACACACACACACACATACACATATATATATATATATATATATATATATATGATGAAGTATGCTTGGTCAATTGAAATTTATTAGGGTTAGTATTAGGGTCAATTTATTTTACATTTAATCCTTTCAAATCCATGAATGAATTTTTTCGCTTCTGCAAAATTGTGATGAAAAAAATTTCAAAATTTTTCTTTATGGAGGTTTTGTCCTATATGTTACCTCTCTTGAATAGAGGTAAAATTATATATTTTTCAATTTACTGTGTTAACGCGTAAGATATCCATAGATATGCAACACCTGAAGATGGTCTCAGACGAGATTGAAAGTATTTTAGTCAATAAAAATTATTTTAAAGAATATTTTGGATTTTTTTATCAATTTTCTACAACCACGAACAAAATAAAAAAATAGACATGATATGCGTAAAACTAAAATAGATAAAATATTTCTAAATTATTTAACCAAACATGGGCACCTCAGAGGCAGTGAAATGTTTAGCAAGCGTTTCTTGCTAGAAGTATTACGACTTAGTAGTGAGTTCGATCCTCACCAAGTGCCCTTGTTCTACAACTAAGCTAAGCTTTGAAAATCAGTATGTAACCAAACACGCTTGAATGACAATAGACTGCCAATATATATATATATATATATATATATATATATATATATATATATATATATATATATATATATATATATATACAGAGAGAGAGGTATAGAAAGATAGATAGGTAGATATGCTCTGGTATGTCTGCAGCAGATGGAGAGTTAGAATGACTTGCTCACTGTTGTACCATGTTGCATAATGAATATCCAATTAATTATGTGAATGTGTTCATGCTTTCACAAAATGTGTTTCAGTTGTTTATCATACAGTGAACGGGCAAAATGTAAAATAACTTATGTATTTTTGTTATCGCAAAACAACAATGTCGAATTTATAATTCAAGTATAAATAAATATCAGTTGAGAAGTGCAAAATATTCACCTAATTCTTTGAAATGGGCTCTCTCTTTTGGACGGAAGCTGTCCAATCGTCCCAGGGATTTGAGGCTGCACTGGGCTCGGAAGTACATGACGTTGGATTTAGGTTGTGTTCTGTTCACTGACGTGACAAGTGTGATTCTTGACGGATCTTACGTATGGGCAAATAGTTGTGTTTATTTCGAAGATGAGCGTCACCAAAGTTTACAACGTCAAGAACAGAGTATAAGAGACATGTTGGGGTTGGCATCATTGGAGACAGACTTGTTGGACAAATCATGATACCTGAAGACTTTAAAATGATCTAGCCGTCTACTGCAATCTTGTGATGGATATTGTGGATCCATGGCTATGTCGCATACATCTATCACATCTAAGGTCAATAGCATTCGTGCATGACAACTTTCTCTCCCACTATGCAAGGGGCAGACAAGCATTCCTAGACTCTTGTGGCATGAAATGAGAAAGGTGTTCGCCTGCCTCTCTGTATCTCAATCTTATTGAAAATCTTTGGTCAGTCTTTAAAAAAACATGTTTATGCCGATAGACAACAATTTACGTCGAAATATAACTTAAGGGTGACCATCAAATCAGCAGCAGACGCAATTAAACCCGCTAAGAATTTGACAGGTTTCATGATTAATAGGGTTTTCGAAGTTATCCGTTGAAATGGCATTCATGTTGCCAATTAATTCATTATATGAAAAAGTCATGTAATATTATATTTTTCTATTAAATACATATTAAATGTATGCTTAATATGTATCATCCTTCATTTTCTCAAAAAATGTCCAGATGTTCACATTTCATTTACAAGTGTGGTTCAACCAAAAACTGTCGAATCTAATATTAAAAAATGAAAGACTAATGAAAACCTAATGATTGTGTTGTCATATTGTGCAAACCAGATAGGAAAAGCCTTATCAAAATCAATTTACAGTAAACCGAGAAATCTTAAATTTTACTACCAAGCTATTCGTGTGGTTCGAGGTGTGCAACTCATAATTGTATAGCATATTTTGTCACGAATCTTCAAAATGCTATGTGTTTGTATATCACATTTGCGTAATTGCTTCATACATTTAAAGTAGTTCAAGCATCCAACCCAATACATTATATTGGCCATGGCAAGATTTGCGTTTCTCTCCAGAAACTTATTTTCATTTACTTTATCAATCTTCACACATAAAGAACGAACATGTTAAATATGCGAACATTTGGTGGCTGAAATCTCAGGTATTTCAGGTTTTTCAAAATTGCAGTCAAGAGTAAAGAAAACATCCACCAATTAATCAGAATTCAAATAAATTTGCTATTTTCGGTGGACCGTTTTAAACGACGGAAGAGCTCCATGTTACTATTTGGTTTTATTAAATTTTCTCGCCACTCTTTGTCAAATTCAAAATTGATTGCGCATTGCTAAGGTGGGGGCTGGTGTTTTACAACATCTCTCACAGGATATTACCCAAAAATATAGGCTCACTCTCAAAATGTAATTTCAAAAAAAAAAAAAAAAGAAAACAAAAAGAAAAAGAAAAATGGACATCGTACATGCGAATGTTTCGTTCTATCTTACAAAGACGCAGTCAGTGAATTTCCTTCTTGCATTGTTTGTCAGTGCTGGTGGATAATTCTGTCGCTAAATAATAGAATTTTGCTCGTCGGTAGTAACGGTCAAAGTAGAAAAATAAAAGAATAGAAATATTGGCAAAGGAATAAATGTCGTAATAACAATAATAATAATAATAATATTAATAATAACAACAACAACAACAATAATAATAATAATAATGACAACAACAATAATAATAATAATATTAATTGACTAAAAATGAAAAAGAATATAAATGGAATATCATTAATGAAAAAGTATTATTGACAACTTTGTCGAGGACTATAAGTCCTGCAGAGTTATTGAAGACATTTTGAATTGAAATAATTTCCACATGGCATTTGTTGATGCACGATTTACATTCATAATCTTTGATCTATTATCATTTTCTTTCTTGTTCAGCACAAAGGACAGTGTGACTTTGAACAATTCAATTTCCCTTTTGCATTTCTCTTTTATTTATTTACTTATTTACCCATCGTCTTCTCCCCTATTATTCCTCAATATCTACACCGTTTCATTACCAGTTCTAACATGATCACGGTTAGTACATTCCCATGACATACAGCTATTTAAATGCAGAATTCTACACTAAGCAACGCGTTCGAATCTCATAATCCCTTCTTACTTACACATTTACGTTTCAAAGCATAGATTCTTAAAGGTACATTGATTACTGATAAAAAGTAAACAATTTCCTATTGTGTAAATATATTTGCCACGAAATGCTGAAATTTACAGTCTTTATATTTATAAAATGAAGAGTTATTTGTTAAATTACATAAGAGGAAGGATTTTATCTTCCATTGACCCCCGAAAATCCGATTCAAATTTAGCGTAACGTTTAGGGGAATTTCTTTCATTTAAAAGCTAAAAAAATAATAAAATAGAGAAAGTAAAGCGCCGTAAAGTTTAAAGACGTAACTCATTGAAGAGCTTAGTCGATGCAATTGAAAATCTAAACTTCCTCTGACGCGAAAAAAATGTTTTCTTTTATTGTATAGCGAACTAATATCTGATAACCTCTTAAAAATATGGAAAATTAAAAAGAAATCTTAACTTTAAACTGAATTGTATAAAACCGATAATTTAACATATATATATATATATATATATATATATATATATATATATATATATATATATATATATATATATATATGTATTTGTTGTATATAATTTAAGTAATATAACAGAATCTGCTATATAGGAACACTGAAGAAAGAGTGCTAGATGTCTTACTATATGACAAAAACATTAGATTTCTTAATTAATTCCTGCTGAGCTGTGTTAGACCCCAACTAAATGTTGCATGCGTCCTGAGGCAATCATTCAGGCGGTGGGCAACATTTATTTGTGAAAATGGCCATTTTATACTACTTCGGTAAATTAATGATATTAGAAGGGTTGTATATATGAATCTACCAAGAATAAACCAACCAAATACAAAGAGGTCGGGACTGATCCTGCCAAAGAAGAGTATACCGTAAAACCACAATTATTTGAAAAAATCAAAATACCAGAAAATGTTCACAATCGAACCGAGAAAGTGCTCAATATCCGATTGCTTTACATGATATCGAGCATTTTTCCGTTGGTCATTTAATAAATTTGACAAAATAATTTTTCGAAAGAAATGGTATATTCACATAAAATCCTTATTGTTCTTGAATGTAAGTCGATAACACCATAGACAAAAAAAAAAAAAAAAAAAAATCAATAAGAAACGAGCTACATGAACACAAAAGTATTTTGAAAATGCATGCTTTTTACATTTTACATGCACAGGAATAAAATAATTATTTGAGAAGCGGGAAGATTTATCGCGCGAAACTTATGTAAAGAACAGTCCTGCCATATCGGAAAAAATTACTGAAACTCATCTTGTTGCTATTTTTACTAAAAATCGATAAAACCCTGCCTTAAATCACTGTCTTTGCTCTGAAGAGATCGATAAAATTTTAAAGTTCATTCTTTTTCATAAATATTCACAACTGAATTAAGCAGCACTCCTTGATCTGGAAATGGAATGAGCATATAGTCTACATGCTTAAAACGTGGAATTAATAAACTCTAAACACTTCAAATAACCTGGTGAATTGTTCAGTAATAACAACTCTTGTATATCGCGTAAGGAGGTTTAATACAAGCTAAATCGGCCGAGTTGCACGTCAGTTTAAAACCGAAAATTATTTTCCTAATTATTTCATCCAAAGTAAGGCTGGAATTCCATTAGTACGCAATGGATTACAGGGAGTGAAATCTCAAAAGTACAACAATTTAAATTGTTGGGAAGTATGTTAACAGACGACGGATTCTGCGTTCGTCAAATCCCAAAACATCATGTATCGCGAAATTTGCCTTCCGAAAGCTAAGCAATATATTAAGAAACAAGAAAATCTCGTTAGAAAGAAAGAAAAACGTACAGAACAATTATGAAATATCAGTCATTCTATACGGAGTGAATGCTCAGAAATCTCCTCAGTAATGTTGAAAAGACAACAGAAAGATCCTTAGAATACTATGAAACACATGAGCCATGGCGAAGATTTAGAGAAAATTGAAAATATAGGACACGTATACTTAATATCAGAATGAGACAATTGATATTTTCAGGGCATATAATGAAAAAATTAGGCGTGGATGCGTTGAGTCACACATGTCAAACTGAAGGAAATTGGGACAGATGAAAACAACAGATAACGTACATTGCAGAAACATTGAGAAAATGGGAGTCGAGCGGAACAATTTCAGGAGATGTAGCAAAAATATAAAATTTATTCAGACCTATGAAAAGACGCAAAATTGAGGAAAGCAACGATCGCCTACACTATGAAGGTTCATGAAACATAGATGAAGAATTAATTAACAAGAAATTCCTGTGAATAATAGAAAGGCCGTTAGCATTTTATGAACGTAAGTAGTGCAATATTCCGAAAGCAAGTTTTCAGAAATAAATTTTAATGATATAATTAAGCATTTTAGATTAAAGTTTTAAAATGAAATCCGCATTAGTAAGGAAAAAAGCAATAACTGTTGTTCGATGTGGAAAGTTTGAGTTCAGAAGAGGTGCTTTTATGAAACATATTTTAACAATATAATCAATAATTTTAAAATAAATATTTCAAAAGAAACTTCTATCATTAATAGACAATAAAAAGTTAGTGGACTGTGGAAGTATAATTTTCCGGAAAATTTTTTTACGAAATACTTTTTATAGGTTGTAACTGATACTAACGCAAACGAATGGATCAATGAATGCTGAATATTTCCTTTATGAAATTTTCTAGTTTTTTCCCCCGTTAAGTTTATTCTTATAATGAAGCAGCACTCCATGAAAACGATTTTATGAAAAATAATCTTGTTTTTTATTAATTTTCTGAATATGGAGACATCAATATACCTAGGAACATGTCTTTTGTAATCTACATTGCAAGGAAATAAGTTTTATCTCCTTGGTTTTGTTCAATTACTGCTAATAACCTGAAAGTTGGATCATGTGTTCGGATCGATAAAATAAACAAGTTTATAAAAAAGACAATTTTTCTTGTACATGTGACATATTTACATATTCTTTGGCCATTTCCATTAGCCATCGTTCATTTTCCTTTCTCATGGGCTTCAGTAATTCACATTTTGTATATCCAGATCATGATTGCTGTGAACAGATCACGTTCAGATCTCTTTCCGCTCCTCTGGAGTCTGGCTTACACGGCGTCCACTGGGGCAACACCAAACTCATATTACAACCATTGCATGTTGATAATCGCAGCAGGGCATCTAAATATCAGCCAATGAATAATCTCAGAAGTAGTGCCTTGTATTCGCTAAGTATATTGGTTTTATTCTATTGGTGCCTGACAAGTTTTAATAACAGAAATACTAAATGTCCCATTTTTTTTCCTTCTCTTATTTTATTTCTCACCTCTAAGAATCACCACTGTGTCTTAGGTTATCTAGTAAGTTTGCGTGTGGCACTAAGATCAGACAGAAATTGCTGTTTACTCTGGTGTCTAACATAGATGTTGTACTTTACAAATATTTCGCAGTGCATTATTTATTTCATTTGTTAAGTTGTTTTAGGAAAGTAAACTTGAAAGGCAGCATATATATTCACATATATTATATTTCTTTAAAAGTTAAATGAATGTTTATTTTTGTATTTCATATATCCGCTAGAAAAGAAAATATTATTGGTTCATTATATAAAGCAGATGGCTAAATTATGTTTACATTATGCTCATCAATAATGTTAGTGTCAATGACATATTTGGTTTCTTTATATATTCCGTATCTTGTATTTTATGTAATGAGAACGAAGTACGGTGAATTACAGACAGCAATGTGATTAAAATAGATAAACAATGAAAAACGTTTGAAACATAAATAAGAGTGTGATTAAAATATCCATCCCAAATATAAATTAAAATCTATTAACGACATCTCGAATCCACGAACACACGTCAGGCAAACACACACACACACACACACACACACACACACACACACACACACACACACACACACACACACACACACATATATATATATGGTTGATAGATGTGAGTTTCACGCTTTTTGATCGTCATCAAACAAAGTACCGCGCATAATATATAAATAAATATATATATATATATATATATATATATATATATATATATATATATATATATATATATATTTGTTTATTTATGTTTATATACACACACTTTTTAAATATATATATATATATATACATATATATATATATGTATTATATACTCTATATATACATAAAATAAATATATCCTATATATGTATATATACATATATATATATATATTATACACACAACCGCATGCACACACACACAGATAAATATGTATACACACACACACACATATATATATATATATATATATATATATATATATATATATATATATAACGAGAGACAGACAGACTGGGAGGGAAAGGATACATTTTATTCATTTATTTATTCACCAGATAAATTTATTAAACGATACATCTACTAGATACTCGTATTTCAGAAATTGGTTATTGCAACTTCAGATACGGAATTGAGGAGGTATGTCTGTTTCTCGAGTCAGAGAAAGATCTGTGTTTAAAGGCAATATATAACTTTCACTGACCATCTTCTCACTCTGTAGCTGAGACCTCCACATCATGTTAGATCTAATGACGTTTTCCTGATTGTGAACGTTGGTTCGAATCAGGTCGTAAAGCGCTTATTTTCCTCTGAGACTTCGCGATAATTCAGGCCTGTACACGAAAATTACCGGATCTGTTGTTTAATAAATAAACGAAGCATCTATTGAAATAGGAAATTCCAGTATAAATAACGTGGCATTTATAATACATCTATATATTTTCACGAATAAAATTATTATCCAGATATATTTACAGTGTGTATCTAAATGTTAAAGTTACAGAATATAAACTATAACTGATTTGATTAATTCTGCAAACTGCGGTCCGCATACTGTTGTAAAAATAATACGATATATAGAATAAGTAAACATAAAATCTGTTTCTTGTTTCATTGCAAACATCATGCCTGAAGATTGCGTTCAAACATGAAACAGACTAAGAATTGACCTAAGTGTCCACACACAGTTACACGCACACAAGCATACACAAACTCACAAACACACAGAGATAAATATATATATATATATATATATATATATATATATATATATATATATCAATTTCCAAACCAGACAGGCAGTGAATGGACACGACTATAAGTTTCATGAGTTTGCACACAATCATCAGACAGCCAATGGCTGTAGTAGTAAAGAGATGAAAATTATAGCTGTGACCAGGTCCTGCCTGCCTTGTTCTTGAATTAATTTTAAAGCTCTCCAATTTCCTATGGTATTTAGCACATTTTTATGCCAGTGGGCTATTTTGGGCCGACTCTTTTGAGCTGCGATTTTTACCTCTCTCTGTCTCTCTCTTCATATATATATATATATATATATATATATATATATATATATATGTGTGTGTGTGTGTGTGTGTGTGTGTGTGTGTGTGTGTGTGTGTTTTGTGTTTGTGTGTGTATGAGTGTTTTTGCGTGCAGGTTTGTGCGCGCGCGCGTGTGTGTGTGTGTGTATATTTAAAATTTCAGATAGAGTTTATCTTTTAATGGATAACATAAAGACAAATGGAAAATATTTTAGCCAAATTTTTTCATCCTCAGAATAATTTTATCAAGGCAAAAAACTGAAATGCATTTCGTATAAAGTATTTATATACATATGCAAAAATTCTATAGGTTTTACAAATGTTTTAAATTATTATTCATTTTAAATTTTTAAATCTAATTATGCTCATACATTGTCATCAGTCATCTGAAAAGTAAGAAAAGCTATGGAGGACACCAAGTGACACAATTCAATGTCTAATAATTTAATGTAAGTCGATGATGTTTGAATAATTTGTATTTAATGCAATTATGTATTTAAATTATTTTTGTACAGTATCATTTTTTGCTTTAAACATTTGAAATAAAATGAATGTTGTGTGAATTGCTCATTGAAGTAGACAGTTCTAGTTCCACGTGCCATGTTTGATGGATGTCAGCTATCACCTGATTATTTCCCTCTGAAAGTTCTCTACTGCCTTAACCGGCTATTGAACTCACACTGTCTGGATCTAACCAACGCCTTTATCCACTGTGTCATGTGTCCTTGGGTAAGAATTTCTGGGTATTATAAACCTAATGTCTTCAGCAACCATTTTTACCAGTGCCCATATTGCAATTTTGTTGTTATCATTGTATGTTTTTATCAGAGCTCATATTGCAACCTTGTTGTTATCATTGCTTAAATTACATCATTTATGTCAATATTAAATCTGTGCATACCCCCCTGGCAAAACTCTATGCGAGTAAATCCTGGAGTATTTAAAATATGTTTTATTAGATTGATATCTAAAGTTGAAAAAGAACTGAAATAATTAGTGAAAAACAAAGTCAACATAAGGGAATAATAAAAAAAAAGTTATGTGTAAGTGACTAATAGTTTGTACAAAATACACATGCTGTTTAAAAGATTAATGTCGGTGCACATTTTCCAACCTATAAAAATTTGTCCCATTACACTTTTGTCTAAGAGACAGATATCTCTGAAGACTAAGAAAGCTTCTGTTTATGTTCACTCATATTCGAAGACAAGAACAAGGTCGAGGACAAGAATTGAAATGCCGGAGGTCGAGTTGATAAATGACGGTTTTTATTTCTCTTGGGTCATTTTTTCACATTTGGTCATCAACTGGTGGTGCTAAAGATTTAAATCCGATAATATATCCCGAACAAACATATAATAATTATATATTTACATTTTACGTTTTACGTTGTGTTTATCGTATATCAAAAATAACTCTTAGAAATAATTCGTTGCTAATCCTTAATTCTAGGAAATACTTTCATTAGTTTAGATAAAAATGTGGAGATATTGAACTGTTATACAGAAGGATATGTGATATGATTGACCTAAAATGAAGGAAATTATATATATATATATATATATATATATATATATATATATATATATATACATATATATATATATATATATATATATATATATATATATATATATATATATATATATATATATTATATATATAAGGATGAATAAAGCAAAAAAGCAAAAGGATTCAAATAAAAAACTCCTAAGTATAATAAACATCTGATTAAATAATTAATAAATAGAAAATTATTTGAAAAAGTGGCGCCATTCCAAATATGCACATTGAGCACCCCAGGAGATTTGAAGGAAATAATTTAACCGTGCCGGCTGTTTTATTATATATAGAAAGGTTAAAAAAACAATATGACAACAAAATTTTTTCTTCTGAGGGAAAGTGAAGGCTTAACGGAGAGTGGACGAAAAGCTTACGTAATTCTACATTTAACACAAAATAATTCATTAATTGCTCAACGAAGGAAAACATTCGTGAATCAATCAATGGCTTCTTTATCTTCTTATAATTCTTTGCACGTCTTTGTCTCTGAAGTAAGTAATGAAAAAATGATTAATCGAAAAAAGAATGAGGTAGAAAAGATGCCAGTAGTAAAATATAAATCTCATTAAATCTCAGGCAGAACTAAAAGAAATCAATTAAAACTGTGACTGTAAAACCAAAACCAATTACGAAATAATGATTGCTGCACAGGAGTTTGGGTATAGGTCAATGTATTTTTGTTCTGACCACGTAATTCTGTTGCTAAATATATTCCGTTCTCAGACATTATTTTATTGTACTCATCCATAGCGATAAGTGAGCATTAATTTCGTTGTTTTTTCGTGAAACAAATATGTTGTATTTCTTTCGAACAATTCACCGCCCCCACCACATATAAATTAACCCTTATAAAATGCTTCATTGTACGAAATATTTACTGCAATAAAACATTTTTTAGAGATATTATCCAAGAAAAGAAATACCCGACTTGTTCATTGATGTAAATATACATACCGGTTATTTGTTCAATGTAAATAGTGAACAAAGAGAAATATATCCAGTTACTGATAGACTCAGATTTCAGCATTTCAAATGCTACCAACATCTTTCTTCTTGTTTTCGGACATGAGTGAGTATAAACTGAAGCATTCCAGACCTGTAGAGAGATCCGTGTCTAAAACAGCAATGTGACTAGGCAATTACTGAACACGCTAACATGCAAATTTGAGTGTGGGTACAATTAAACCTTGAGGAGTAGTAAAGGCATATAAGCATTTTTCTTGTCGTCGTGCAACACGGAACATCTATCTGAAGCAGATGTATCTGAAGTCTGGAAATTTAATTCCGGATAAACACGACCCTACTGCAACAAAAGATTGCATGACATTGTGTGTTGAAATGAAATATATCTATATATATATATATATATATATATATATATATATATATATATATATATATATATAATTCAAACAAATTTGTTTATATATATATATATATATATATATATATATATATATATAGTGTAATTGTGTAGAGGGAACTCTTTGGGGGCTGTCAGTGTTTCTGATAGCAGGAAGTCACGTTTCAACTTGCCCGAGGTTTGTTCACGTTAAATTACAAGCACTCTGTCAGAAAATAAGTTGCAGTATAAACCGGAATTGGTCTCTGAGTTTTTCAGAAAAGGAAATGTGTCTGAGCAGTAATCTGAAACTAAATATTACACGGGATTCCTCGGACACTTGTGGCTGAGTTATGCACACACACACACACACACACACACACACACACACACACACATATATATATATATATATATATATATATATATATATATATATATATATATATATAATAATAATCATTTCACACAAGTTTTGACCATAAAGACAAAAAATATATCTAATCTTTTTTTACGCCTGTTTGGCTGAACAAGATTTGAAAAGGAATATTTGGGAAAATTCAATTAGGATTTTCTAGTGTCTTTATAATTTTTTTTTACTTTTTCGAAGGCTAATTGTTTTGAAGAATTATCCGAGCATTTCATTGTCTCAAGTACTCTTTGCTAATTGCGTAAACATTTTCAAGTACTTCTTTTTCGTTTTCGTTGAAAAAATGTTACATATCTTTGTGTTGCTTCCGATACTGTGATTTGTGAGATTAGGAAAAATTTTCTTCACTTTTCAAACATAGCCACAACACCCAGTTCAGGTTCGGAAAATGTGCATCTCGGGGTAGGTCTGAGACTTATTTGGAATTGATTTTAAGTATTTTACAATGATATTTTATATTTTGTTATTCTAAAAGTGACTGTAATTTCTACAAGGATCCTTCTTATTGGCTATTTGTGCCGTTTTATGTGTTTTCTCATACCAGTGATATCACGGAGGCAGTTGGTAAAACTTTGCTTAGAGAACAATTCATAACCCAAATGGAAGTGTGAATTCTATGAGAAGCTTATGAACAGGATTTTGTAGCCGTGCTTTCATTATTTGTTAGTTTGAATGTATTAATATTCCTACAGTTTTTTTTTTACTAAGCTTATGCATTGCTTTCACATAAGCCGGACAATGAATCAATCTTCTTTATTATTATTTCCTCATAAACTCATACCTATAGATTTTTATATTTCAAACTTCATGCGTCATGTGTAAGACGATAAACTACATCCGCGACCTGGGTAAAACGATAAACTACATTCGACGGCATGAGGTTTTGTCGAGCATTGAAGCACCTCTTGATTGCTGGTGTTGCTAGCTTCAACAAAAGCTGTAAGCGGTAGAAACTTATACATGATCAGGGGGCATTAATTATTATATAATTTTAATATAATTATTATATATATATATATATATATATATATATATATATATATATATATATATAAGGCTGGATGTGTGCGTGTGTGTGTGTGTGTGTAACGAATGCACGGCCGCAAAATTTGACGGATTTGCACCAAAATCTACATGCACATGCTTCAAGTTAGCGAGAAGGCCAAGGCCGACTTTTCATTTCCCAGATCCCATCGATAGTGAAAATAATCGATTTTTTTTCATGCTTCTATGGCAGTTTTCATGTAGTTTGCGGCCATTTTGTACTGGCAAGAGTGAGAGCCTCTAGCTGGGTGCCACGAATAGGCAGGAACATTCTTTTGGCCAGTGTGAGAGCCAACAGCTGACTGACACGAATATTAACTAGCATGTTGCATTCGTCACAAGTGGGAAAAGTTTAAATCTGCATGACACTTGACTCCAATTGGCTCATTTGCTTGCTTAAACTTAACGTTGATTCTTATTCCGTAAAACTGTGTTGTGTGTGAAAAAGCATTTGTTGTTAACATTCTTTTTTTCATTCAGTTTTTCCAGTTACGACTTCTTTTTTAAAGCTGATCGTTTTGTGTTCATTTTGTTCAGTTCTTTTTTCGTAACAGATTTAATGTCTTAAATATTCTACTTTCCTAAATCTTCACAATTCTGGGAATATTTCTCTACTACAACAAACATCAACATTATTCCACCAATGCCTAAGCACTGACAAAACCACAGAAATCTACAGACTATAGTCCATCACACGGGTGCAATCACCATATCGATCCATATATTAGTAGTGCCAGCAACTACCTGGCGAAATTTATGCAAAACAACCTCCATCAAAATAGCAACAAAAACATCACCAGTCAGGAACGAAAGCTCTACAATCTCTCCAAACAAACAAAGACATAATCCTCAAGAAAAATTTTAAGAGTGCTTTAATCATCATTATGGGCAGAAGAAAATGCATCGTAGAAGCAGAGTGTATATTGCATAGTTTACATGAGGTAAATGTCCAATCTCGTACGCACACAGGCGCCCATCCGCGCACACGAACACAAGAAACACACACACACACACACACCGGCACAGATCCCACCGATGTTTTATACTGCACCTATACTGAGCAGTTACAGTTTCTGGGAGAGCGTGTAATCAATTTGAACAAGGCCAGCACGATCAAGCCCTCAGACAAAGTGACTTCTGGTTTCGTGTTAGCGCAGCAATCTACGGCCCACAAGAGTTCCATCGACCCAACTGCAAATGCAAGGCTTGGGTCAACGTATTGTATTGTTTTCAGGCACTTTCCAACAGCGCCGCCCATTAAGATCGACCTCGATTCAGTCCGATGAAAAATCGACAATCGTACAATGGTGAGATGCGAACCCTGATCTCATAGTGAGAAAGGGAACGTACTAATCACATGGTCACACACCCATATATATATATATATATATATATATATATATATATATATATATATATATATATATATACACACACACACAAACACACACACATACATATATACATATATATATATATATATATATATATATATATATATATATATATATATAAATAGAGCATATGTGGCCTGACGATTGCATATAGCATGAAACAGACTGTCGCCTCTAAATGTTGACCTCTATGGTCACTTTTATATTCACACTCTCTATCTTTTGATATTGAACACTTTATTCCATAAATATAGCACACCTTAAGACTATATTTCTTTATATATATATATATATATATATATATATATATATATATATATATATATATGTGTGTGTGTGTGTGTGTGTGTGTGTGTGTGTGTATGTCCGTGCTTGTGTGTTTGTGTGTGTGCGCGTAGTATGTGTGTGTCTGTGTGTTTATATGAGTGTGTATGGTCCCGTGCTTGTCGTGCTTGATATATGAGTGTCTATGTTTGTATAGAGATTCTAAAGTTACTGGTAGTTTCATGCCTTAAGCTGTTTTATGATTTGTTCTTACTAGTTTTAAAGAAATCAAATATTTATATATATATATATATATATATATATATATATATATATATATATAGTATCCCTTTTTCAGTTCTTGAACAATTATTAGATGTATATTTGTATATGTGTATGTGAGTGTACGTGTTTGCATGTTCATATTGCCCATACCCTCTCTGTGTCAATCTTTTTTTCACACACCCACACGCCGTCAAACTCCCCCCTCCCACGCACTGCCCCATCTAGGGGATATCTTAAATATCTTGGGTCATTCTAAACGTTTGTATAATATTTATTTCCGTCTGCCACAACAAACATTGATCAGCAGTTAATGCCAGCTTTCAAGGCTCAGTTCGTTAGTTAGACAGGCACGGACATTAATAACGGCTTTCCAATCAATCGATGCAAGTTTTTATTCATTTTACCTCCGAAATAAACGCTGCAGTTCACTTAGTTACGCTACGCGAGATTTTGATGAGTGTGTATTCTATTATCTCATCGGTGGTTATTGCCTTAACTGATCCATGAAATAAACCGGTCAGTTTTAAATCGATAGCGCTTCGGCTTGTTGAGTCAACGCGCTTTTACAAGTGCTCCATCGATTTTCCAGTCTCTCTTTTAAATTCCCTTTTCTTGTCATCGCGACTGGCTACACACGTGTGAGGGAAAACACTGTTGTCCGAGGTGAAATGAATTACCTCAACCCCGCTTGGCAATGGACGCATAATGGCAACATATTCCCAATCATTTACTACTTTCCACTTTAGTCCTCCGTCATAAATCGTTATGTCGCTAATAGCAATCTGCAGTCTCCAAAATTGAATCTGCCCGAACAGCCTCCCCATATAGCGAATTCGTCACCGCCGTGTGGCAAAAGAATAAAGACTGAGGCCGTGATAGATTTTCACAGGTTGTAAACATACAGTGTTGCCAGGTAGGTAATCATAAATGAACGTGTAGTCAGTTTACCGCTTCGCTGAGCAAGCCAATGAACAACATCATACCGCTTAGCAACTGGTGTAATGTTATTAAAATCGACTTTTATTAATAGCTTACTTGAAACTGAGTGAAGCAACCACTTTTCGTGTATTGCCAGCATGCAGATATAGGGAACAAACGTTCATCTTTAAAAATGCATGTGTAATATGTCCGCTGCTCTGTACAACATCAGCCATGAATTTTATTTTTTTAATCAACATTACTTTTTTATTATTCCAAGCATATGTATTTTATCCGCTTTTAGCATGTCACGGTTTTAAATGATTTAATATGACTTCCAGTATTACATTTTGAATTGGCGTTTTAGTCTTGAGAATCAATAATATTGTCTCGTGTCTCTCACCAAAACTTACATAGACAGATATTGGCACCCAGCTAGATCGTAAATACGCGTCAAAGATTTTACTGTTAATACTGTCTGAACTCAGGCAGTCAATGGCGAGTAATTTACCGTATGGCTCAATTGTCTCCTCTATAAACTATAACAGCATACGGCGATGAGGACGTTTTTTTTATTATCATCTGTCTATCGAGGAGAAATCAATATATATATATATATATATATATATATATATATATATATATATATATTTAAATTCGAATAAATTGAAGTAATTTCACTGAAAAAATCCGCGTTTTTGTATTATTTAAACTTAACAAAGCGGATAGAAGCGATGGTTACATCAAGTGACTTGACCCGGAGAAGATCAAAAACACTCTACTGCAGTGGTGAACAAAAACTCAGGCAAATTTGGGACATGCATTCACTTCGAAATTCCATTCAACTTCTACAGCAAAAGTCATGGATAATGGCACCCATTATTAGAAATATTCATAGAAATATGATTTAATTTTTCTTACTCGGTTACTTGGTTGTTGATTTTTTTTAAACGGAAAATAACTGAGTTGAAAATAATTCACTAAGATTGTACTAGACGATCTTAAGGGAAGAAGAAGGAAAGAAAAGAAAAAGAAAAGAAAGAAGAAGAGAGAAAAGAGTTGTATGATGCATGACCCAATTGAGGGTGGAGATAAAGAGATTTAGGTCATTTTCGAAAGAACAATTGGAAGAATAGAATTAGCACAAAAAGAAAAGGAAAAGACATGATATCAAAACGGGCCGCTGATGTAGACCAGATATCGTCAAAGCATCTGACCGACTTTTGCGTGGAGACTCCTTATCAATTTGGTTTAGAACAATAAATTTTTAATCAGAGAAAAAGTGTCTTTGGGTTGAGGGGAGTGACCGGTGGAACGATATACAGATCCTGACCTGTTAAGAATTGACACCCACGTTAATAAAGTGGAGACATTTTCAAAGTAGATAATTAAGATTTTCGACTATCAGGAAAAACAAAGATAAAAGGGGACAATTGCTTTTTGGCTCACAGTGGGCGCCAAGAAGGCGGAAAAGATCCTTTCTGAAGTCAAGTCTATTTAAATTCGCTGTTTGACAAAGTCCAGGTTGGTCATTTTTTCGTACGTGCGAAAAAAAAAAAAATTAGATTTTGTTTTTTAGAACAAGAACGATATAAGCCCGCCCCATTGATTGCGAGAAACGCCCAATCAGGATCTCATTAGCCGAAAACGGTCATAAAAAGAAAAAGAAAAGAAATGCTTTCCCATTATACGGTATAAAAAAAAAGAAAAGAAATGCTCGATCAGAATCTCATTTTTTCACCTGATATACGAGAGACCGAGATGACTAAAGGAAGTAGGGTGAAAACAATAGCGATAATAATGCGACTTTTTGAATTATCGAGAAAACCTGACGCCGACAGACCCACCCCAGAAATATAAATAATTTCCTTGAAAACTCTGACCGCGGGCAGGGATAGAGCCTGAACGCGGCCATCAGGCCCGATTGATATTTTAGACGAAGAAGAAGATTGCCTGAAAAAGAAGAATTGGAGATGCAGACAAGCCGAAAGTCGATGAGAAGTTAACAAAGCCCCGGACGGCAGTGAGAAGAGACCACCTGACGACAGAGAGTTGCGGCTAAGTTGAAACAAGAAATCTTCCACCAAGTTGAAACAGGAAAAACTACCAAGCAGACGAAGAAGAAGAAATACAACAAGTCGGAGAGAAGAATCAACTGAATGATCGATAGAAATTAGCCCCAGTCGAAAAACCACACCATAATAGGTAGGCAATTCGACATCTTTATATTGGTGATAGAAGCTTGTGCCATAGTCCACAAGCGGGTCGGGAATTGAGAACAATTTTGTTTTTATGTAGCGGACATTAATATATAAAAGGTTGTTACCCTTTTATCAGCAATTTTGCTTTAGTGTCGTGAGTTTTTTGTTTTATTTGTGTTTTTCACCCCGTCGGACATGATTCGGCCCCCGATTGCTGGTCCCGTCTGTCTAAGATCTAAACACAGCGTGGGTAGACAGACCGGAGATCGGTATAGTTGCAAGACCAGGTGAAGCGAGTCGGGAAAGGCGAGGCTGGTGATCATCTGACCAAAGGGTTGGAGCTTGGACAGGAGGAGCGACCAGGAGGAGCGACGTCACCGTTATGCCGTAAAAAGGATCCGACCCTGGGCCAGGTGTGTAACCGTCACAGTATAAAGATGAGGACAACAGTCCGAAAAATGTAAATAATGGAAGTACAAGATAAATATTCAGCAACTACAGAATATTTAATTTTATTTTGACAAACCATAAGCACTTCACTAGAATATTTTTTTCACACAAGAGCCTTATTTTTTTCGTAAATGAAGCAACTATCTGAATTTAATTCCTGCTTACATAGACTTGACATTCTTTCGAACAGCTTCTGAAAAAAAAGTAGACGGAAGACATGCGCAAGCATTCTTCAACCACTGAAAAAAGCTCATTCTAGATTTTGGCTATTCACTTCGAACTATCTTATGCAATTCGTCACTAGCTAATTTATTGAGACAGAAGCCATGTCATTGATGCTTCCAAATACTAATCTCTAAAATATTGTTCTTTTTTTTTGAATCGAGATAATTTTGACGCTATTTAAAAGAATGTGTTGGATCGCTGTCTTGTTGAAGGGTGATTTCTTTCAAATTATGCATGAGGAAGTATGTATATCATGTCTTAGCAATATCGATTGATATGAAAGCAAAACTTTCTCATTTTAAGTTAATATTTTAAGGAAAAAAAATTAAAGAAATCCCTTAAACATGTGTCTTTGTGTGTTGAAGGTGCTGCACTAAAGGCGGAAATGAAAAGACGTTGAATATCATCGAAGAGAATATGACGCACGTAGAGGGCGGTAACACAGGACAATGTAATCAGGAAAAGGATTAGAGAGATCGGTTCTAAACGCTACTTCATACACATATATTAGTTTTGCATATTAGATATACAGGAATATCATATTAGGCAACCGTGGCGAATATGGACATGGAGGAGTCCTGAAAGAGAAAATAAAAACCATATTGATTATATAAACAGCAACAACATTTTCAGAAATGCAATGATTCCCTGCAAAACGAAGCGCTCATCGTCCTTTTATATGTAAACTAAGAGTGAAACTGCGGAAATTGAAGAAAATCCTAAGCCATCCTAATCTAAAAGAAAATATATGGACAATGTGAAAGAAGATACAAGTAATACAATAGAACCTCAAACTGGGACGCACTAAGCGCCGCTTGAATGATATCAGCAAAATATATGATCCCAAAGAAGACAGGACGAAGAAGAAAAGACGATTTGATGACTGCTGAGATTCAAGACATGAGGGAAAAGAAGACAGAAAATCCTGCCATTAAACGGGAAGGAGTACAGAAAATTACGCAATGAAATAAGGGCCAAATGCAAGTAAGGTAAAGAAGAATGGCTAAACGAAAAATGTGCCAAAACGGAAAGACTGAGTACTACCAACAAAAGAGACATGCACAAAGAAATAAGACAACTAACAAGACAGAAGTGATGCTCGTCAACAGGCTGCATAAAATCAAAGTATGGAACGCTCATATAAGTGAAGCCTAAATTCTTCAATGCTGGAACGTGTACATTGGATAAATTTTCCAAGACGTTAGGGGACAACCAGCAATACACAGAACCACCGACGGACCTGGACTTCTGAAACTGAAGTAAAATTTGCACTAACCAAAATGAAGAGAAACAAAGCAGCTGGGCTAGACGGAATTGTAACGGAAATGCTGAAAGCCGTAAATCAATTTTGCATAGGCAAGATCACCGAAATAACAAATGAAATTTACAATGGCGGAGATATACTGAAAGTTCACAGCAGATCTATCTTTGTAGCTATGCCTAAGAAAACAGGTGCAAACGAATGCAAAATGCATAAAAAAATAAGCCATATAAGCTACGTGGCATAACTCAACAACCGCATTCTAATGAACAAAACGCCCAGCAGAATCAGCCCGGAGATAGGTTAAGAACTGTGCATTTTCGTTAAAGACACCGGAACAAGGAACGCGATATTCCTGCTCAGAATCATATTAGAAAGAGCGATACAGATGCAAAAGGACGTGTACCTATGTTTCATAGACATCGAAAATGCCTTGTACAGATTACACCATAGGGACCTGATGGAACTTCTCAGCAACACTGATATATTCGGGAAATGTATCAGAATAATCAAGAACCTAGACTGGCAGCAAACAGCATGAATGCGCATAGGGAACGAGTTCAGTGAATATACAACAATAGAAATGGGCGTAATGAGGGATGCGTCTTCTCACCTGAACTATTTAACCTAGACAGCGAGTCAATTCTGAGGGAATTGGAAACCCTACAGGGATTTAGCATTGTCGGCTACAAGATGACTCAGTACTGACAGAAGACAGGGTAATTAAATTATAAAATATACTAAAGAATTTAGTGACGGAGAGTGAGAAGTAATGACTAAGCATAAACTACAAAAAGACAATACATGGCCATCGGTAAGAGGATGAGACCGAAATGTGAATATGCAGGTCAGGAACACTAGAATCAAGCAGAGATGGAAATTTAAATAACTGGGAAGCGTCTTGACAGAGGACGGTAAGTGCGACACTGAGGTCCCTAGATGTATTGGGATGGCCTAGGGTACATTCCAAAAACTGGGCAGATTATTGTGAGACAGTGGGATTTCTTTGGTAACAAACAAAAGAACACTGAGCTGTTAAATGACATCTATTCTTCTTTGCAGCAGTGAATTTTTGACGATTTCCTCAAATATGAAAAAGAGACTCGAGGTGACGGAGATGTGTTTCTACAGAAGGATGATAAGGATAATAGGGGCCGAGCATGTGAACAACGACAAGGCCTTAGAGATTTTGCAAACAAAGAGTAGGCTTATACTTAACATCAAGAAGAGGCAGCTGATGTTTCTGGGACACATAATGAGGAAGAGGGCCTGGAGAATCTGATACACACGTATCGAATAGAGGGAAAAAGAGACAAGGGAACCAACGCCTGATATACCTAGCGGACTTAAGCAAGTCGATGACAGAACGTGGTCTTGGGGAGGAAGCAGAGAGAATGAAGTTGATCAGAGTTGCAAGAGATAGAGGGATGTTGAGAGACATAATCGCCTACGTCCTGAAAGGACATGGCACAAAAAATAAAAAAGTGTATAGCTATCCATCGTGTAAGAATCCTCGGTCACTGTAGTCAACAAACGACGCATGAGACATCGATCGTCTTTATTGTGTCTCTGTTGCTATGTATTTCAACGATTGCACGGCGAACATTGTTGAAGGACAGGCAAGCAAACGTGTTAAAACGGATACAACTTTTGCCAGGCAGTCGAATAATATAGTGCCTGAATGGACGAAAAAAGAAAAGAAAAGAATTGTTTAAATTTGCAAGTATATTTTCTGATTGAACAAAAAAAAATGGGAATTATTATGTTTTTGTACCGTCTGGGATGAGGATGCGGGAAGCCGACTTAAAATTAAATCGGTTCAATAATACATTTTAAGAGGATATCTTCAAGTTTCGTTGAAAAGTCGAATTGCCTGATGTTTACCATGCACAGCACCCCAACTGAACCCAGCACGCACACATACAGACACACACGTGCGTATATATATATATATATATATATATATATATATATATATATATATATATATATATATATGAAAAATTTCTTAGAGTTAACCTGTAGAAAAGACAATATTTATAAATATAAATGACAACAGGAAAACTAGTCACTGCTGTCGCGTTTCGTCCAATGTGGACATTCTCAAATTAAAAAACAAAATGAATTTAATTAAAGAAAGTAAGTAATTCCTCCGGTTGCTAAGAACATTCTGTTTTTTGTTTTTTTTTTTGGTTTGTTATTATTAGTTACTTTCTTTAATTAAATTCATTTCGTTTTTCTACTTTGAGAAAGTCCACATTGGACAAAACGCGTCAGCAATAACTACAGTTTTCCTATTGTCATATATATATATATATATATATATATATATATATATATATATATATATATATATATATTGCCCAGCAAATTTTCTTTTAATTATCTTTCATTAATTATGTCAGATAAAGAAAATGTCATCATTTTTTAAATTTAATTTGCGTTTTTAATTTTTACATTTTGTGGGAGCAGGAGAGTGCAAAAATTGTGCATAGCCCCCAAATTTTTCGGCTACGTCTTCAGTCATTTTCATGGTGGGGGTTGTAACAACATCTAAACAAAAATACAATTGTTCACCTAATACAAGACTCAAGACCTACTAAATTTATAGAGTATAATGAGTGAGATTATTGTATGAACGTAAGAGGGGAAGTAAGAAAAGCCGATTGCGAAGACGTGTCAGAAGAAAAGTGTTGGCCCAGGACTTGTAGACGTTAAGAATCTAGTAGTTGGGGAAGCATCATTGCGAGGTGTTTTATAAAGCAGTTCCGCTCGAACAGCATCTGTCGAAATTGAATTTGCGTTTTATTAATGCAGTACGAAAGAACTGTGCTGAGTTCTTACACTTTACGCAGTACAGGTTAGCTTTTATTTTCTCTGCTTGTGGAACGAATATAAATAATTCGTCATAACAATTGATGTGAAAATAAAGACTAGCCAAGTTTCGGAGATGTAACACAATTAAAATCTTCTAAATTAACTCACCTGCACGATTTATGCTAATTATCGCCTGGAGATTGTGTAAGGAGATGTATATTTGCTTTAATACATTATTATAAAGCTTATGTCAATGATGCTCAAATAGAGAAGAAAAAAAACTAGTGAATAGGTACGAAGCCGAAACTAAACCTTGCTTAGTGCGCCTTATCACCTGAGACGTAAGACTTTTTCAGAATATGAGCAGGAACTAATGAGAAGATTTATCTAAAGACAGTATGTGTTTTTATCAAAGATATAATTTAGGAAATAGGAATAATCGACAAATTTATGCAAAGGCTTTAAAGTTAGGAAAACTCTTGATAAACTTGGATTTATTGTACACGTGTTCTCTAATATTTACTTCACGAGGCTGAGCTGTCAACCCGAATTCAGCTTTTAAATTACAGGTGGCAAATATCGTTTTAATATATAAACTAGACAAAAATATCAAACCCTACTATAGGTATATTGGTTTAAACGCCTAGGAGGGGAATACTGACAGTGATTTTTTAAAAAGTTTTAACATAAGACAGAAATCCTCGTGCAAACTGTGGCGGTAATATAAAGTTCACAAATGCAGATACCTTGGCTTGCTTCATTTCAGAAGATGCAGGAATGCTATTCGGTGATAATGGCAATCATTAGCCTATATGTTGATACCTATTCACTCTATCTTTCTTTTCTTGTCACTTCCTCCATGCCATTATGCCACTACTGTGAACCTACACCATTCAACAAAACGAAGAAATTAAAATTGTCAGTTTTATATTCTGTCAGTAATATAGTGCTCGAACGTGACGATAGACCATCAGAAGTCAGAAAAAACACGCCTATTATCAGAACACTGTCGCTGAAAACCTAAGAACAACAAATCCCACATCCAATGCAACATGTCTTATGCTGTCACGTGGCATCTGATTACGCTGTCGACGTATAAAATACGCCGTAAATATATATTTTTTTCGAACTACAAGATTCAGTGAAAAAGATGATCAGCCGTGATGCCTCAAAATTTTAAGAACTTGACATAAATTTTAATCGCAGACGAAAATACACAAACAATCGTTGTGCATAACGGAAAAAAATATTTTCATATAGCCGAAAACTTGATATATTTACATCATTATTTTTCTTTCTATAACGGTATTACCTTCAGTGGAAATGCATTGCTTTCACAGTGACCAATGTGTACATATATTGGGTGCTAAAAATCAGCAGTTGAAAAGTGTATCTACCGTAATGTAACGCAACATAAAACATACTTCAATATTCTCATTCCCCTTTCAGAATTATATATGGCAATAATGTTTCTTCTGCAACAGCCTGATGTAGGAACTGAAACTATACGCATTTTAGCGACACCAGAGATAACCGTCATCTTCGTCGTTTTCAAATTCCAGAAAGAGATATCTCAGGCTAAGTAAGATTCTAAGGACCTAGAATTCTAAAGAAATAATAAAGAAGTTGTTAACGAGGACAGAAAAGGTGATGACTACCATTGTCGAGCTCTTCAATCCAATCCTGCATTTTGAAACGTTTGGAGAACGGATACGTAAGATATGGAAAAAACGAGATATTTCTGCTCTGACCTCATATGTTAAGGCTCATCAAATGCCTGTCATTAATCTTGATGTGTGATGTGGACAATTAGGCGATATAATTTATGTCATTCTCTCCTGCGGCATCTCAGTCTCAATGCTACTGCTGACAACGAAGCAGACAGCTTCCAATACCGAAACTAAATAATTAAACAAAGTAGTTATCACGCTAATGCCTACATTTTTAAAAACAGTTAAAACCTCTCTGCTTGTCTTTAATAATATAAAGACAATTGTTTTGGAAATTAGTTAAGTGTGCAAGAGCGCAGTTAATGCAGGAATAAAAGAAAACAATATTATTTTTAGTAAATTTAATATTTCGTATACCTTCTCTTCTCAGCAACATGGTGATTTTTCAAGCGTAGCTTAGATCTGGTACAAGGACGGAAGTAAGATCGATCTCGCTACTTATTCGTAATTGCTCTTGCGATCATTACATTGCGCTCAATATATATATATATATATATATATATATATATATATATATATATATATATATATATAGGGATACGTACACACTCATATAGATATATTTATATATGTGTGGGATAACATAAAATTGTACGGTTTGCTATAATAATGAGATAAAGAGGTAAATAGCAAAGGCAGTACGTATTAAATAATATAAAAGTATACATTGAAGTCAACATGCAGTGATGTTTTGTCGCTGCTATTAAAGCAACGTTAATAAAGTGAGCAATATGGCTGCTGGTGTGTGTATACCTCCGTATACAATGCGTTAAAATTTCCCTATTCTCTGCCTGTTTGATGCAATCGGATGTCTAGCAAATTTGATGAGCTGCAATACAGCGAAATGGGATGGTATGTTGATGATTATAAGAAACTCTCGATATTCGATCCAACACTATAGAGAATTTTTTTTTCAGAACAGTAGCCGTCTCTGCTAGTAATGCATCATTAATGAATTGAGCACTTTCGATGCTGGCGTTTATATACCTCCGTATATAATACGCTAATATTACCCTTTCTCTATTACCCGTTCGCCCATAGCTTAGGGGTAGGATCCCTGAGTGATGACCAATCGGTGGGGTTTCGATACCTGCATGAAGCAAATGGAAGTCTAACCATATTGATGAGCAGCAAAACAGGCTTGTATGTAGATGACTACATACATATACAAGAGCGTAACATAGATTAACTCTCTCTCTATATATATATATATATATATATATATATATATATATATATAGAGAGAGAGAGAGAGAGAGAGAGAGAGGAGCGGAGGAGAGAGGGGGAGGAGAGAGAACACGTTTTATTGAACTATGAACCATTCGTAAAATTAATGTGTAAATAAATGCTTAAAACCTAATATATTGATGTATTTTTAAAAAATGCTCTCGGAAAAAGCATTAAAACGAATTTTCTACTTATTAATGCACTATGAAAGGAATTGGGGTTGTTCAACACGGTCTTGTTCCGAACTCTTGAATCAAATTAATGAGTTTAAAATTACAATGCTTCACAATTGATTTGGCCACAACTCTCAAACACTTCAGCTTTCACCGGAATGTTAAATCATCACATTCCTCCCATGATGCCAATGATTATTTTTGATAAAAATATAGTCAAATGCAAATTGTCGGAAGAAGGAAATCAGAGATTTGGACAGCAATGTTCGCTGATAAAACAGAACCAGTCTTTTTACTTGGCTTCATATAAAGAATATATTTTAAAGAAAAAAAATGAAACAAGCAGGTTTATTGACACATTGAGTTGAGTTAAAATTCTATTCGTATTTTCATCTAGATTTAACAATTTTTTTTTATTGACAGTGGTGATCATATAAATTTTATCCGTGTGACTAATATACATTTCTGTGAACTAGATTTTTTCTCTCGAATCCTTCTTTAGTTATCTTTGCAGTTCAAGTTCTATTTACTTACCACTAAACTCTCTGTCTTAGATTACATCTATGTATATTGAATGGGTACATATGCATGAAACTGATTGTATTAGGGAAAAATCAACCATTGGGAAGGGAGTTGTCTCTTGTGATACTGAATGTTCCTTCATTATGACACACTTTCATCTATCGTTACAATAACAGTCAGCTGAGGTCTTGTTAACGTGGAAATAGCTAGATTTCTTGCAGAAATGGATGACGAGCTTTTACTTTCGACCGATAGTTATCAGTAAGTGAAGGCAACATCGAAGTACAAAGCAATGATATCTGTTTTACATTATCGATCCACATCTTCTCAGTATATTAGACAAAATATCCAACAGTATCGAAATTTCTCTCTCTTCCTCGCTCACGCTCTCTTTATTTTTCTTTCTCTCTATCACTCTCCACACAAACGCACATACAGTTTGTGTGTGTGTGTGAGATATATATATATAAAGAGAGATAATTATTTGCGAAAATATTATACACTTTCTGCCAAGTAGTTTAACTACTCTGATGCTATTGATATATTCAGATCTTCAATTTTTCACTTGCTCAATCAGGCACTCTATTAAACTTTTTGGAGAATAATGTCTGATTTTAGAATTAGGAAATGGATTATATTCGACATATTTTTAATTTGTTTAAACGTTATTTTTTAAAATGGTTACTCATATCTGAGTAGATGTTCTGTCTTTATTTATTTATTTAACAGTCTATTTATTTATTCACATCTACCGGCCTGAATAACTAAAAACAGAGCGTCTACACAAATATGATTATCCATTGAAAAATTAGATTTAAACAAATAGATTATATTTCAATCTATTCATTTCTCTCTCTCTACACACACACATACACATACACAAACACACACATATATATATATATATATATATATATATATATATATATATATATATAAAGAAATATAGTCTTAAGATGTGCTATATTTATGGGAAAAAGTGCTCAATATCAGAGATAGAGCGTGTGTAAATATAAAAGTGAACATATAAGTTAACATCTAGAGGCGACAGTCTGTTTCATGCTAGATGAAATCGTCAGGCCTGACGATTGCATATAGCATGAAACAAACTGTCGCCTCTAAGTGTTGGGTTATGTTCACTTTATATATATATATATATATATATATATATATATATATATATATATATATAAAAATAGAAGAGAAAGAGAGAGAGAGAGACGCACACAGATGTAGAAAGTAATTTGCAGGTTCAGTTGTAAATTTATGAGGTGAATACAAATGAAAGAGAGATTCCGGAAAATACACATATATATTTATACATATATATCCAAATAGAGCAGTCATCTGCTTAAAAATGAATATGAAATAATGTATTATAACTTGATGGCATCCCAGAAATGTGTGAATCTCTAAGTCCGCCTTGGGCTGGTAGGATGAGGTAAGTATTGAATTTGTCTAAGCTACTCCGGCGTCTTCATCCAATTCCGACTTCTGTACGTTACCTTGACTTCGGATGTTGTTTTTTTTTTTTTTCACTTAGTCGAGCGCCAATATGTTAACGGCTATTACTGATTTTGTCTCGCAAGTTTTAGATGAGAATGGAGAAACTTGTGCTGCGGTTTTAGATATATCGAAGGAGATTTACTGCGTTTGGAATTTTGGCCTGATGCACAGACTTAACAGTTAGGATGCCGTTGGTTTAATCCAATTGTTCTTAATCTAATCGTGTAATGAGTGTTGTAATGAACAGTTATACTTCTAGAACATTTCAAATTAATGGGATGTCCTTCAAGACACCATCTTTGGATACATGTTCATTCTAATTTTGATCAAAGACATTCCCTATATCATCATTTCTCAAATAGTTCTTCATGATGGTGACACAAATATTTACACCTCTCTTAAAAATAAGGTCCGGCAAATTAAAACTGGTACCTACTCTTGTCAATATCCTCCAATCTGTAGCTAATTTGGGTAAGGTTTAGCTTTCAAAGTTTAAAGTTTATTTGTCCAATTTCCATTATTTCAGAGAACCATTTTTGCCTTCTATCTGAAAAGATAATGCTAACCTCCAAGAGTGTAACTCATTGGGCTTTTTTGTGCTCACTCTTCCCACGAGCATGAAGTAGAATGATTATATTGAATCAGTTACTCAATATGTTGGTCCAGTATCACGTGCCTGAAATTTCTTCTCGTCAGAAATCATCTCACTCATTAATAAATTAACTACACGCATTCATTGAATATTGCCGAGACCTCTGACCTGGCGAGGCAGTAATATATCACGAGATTATCGATAAAAATGCGATGAATGGTCTGTAATTGTATTAGTCCTGATCTGACATCCCGAATTCATTGTCTTTTCCACTGATGTGATGTGGCTTCCCTCTCTCTTTTCTATAAATATTATCAGTTGTTCTAATGATCTCTTCCGCTTGCCATGTCGAACAAATGAATTTAAGCCTATTACTAGATTGGCAACTACGTTCCATTTTTTTCTGTAATAGCTAGATTTATCTGTGGGTATAGTCGAATTGTGGGTGTTTCGGACTTATCGCCAGTGAAATTCTCTTCAGGTTTATTACTTCTCTGAAACTGGCAATCTTCAAAAAGTTAAATGGAAATTAATTTGCACATTTGTGTCCTCCTGAATAATAGTTTTTCATTGTACTTTCTCCTAATTAACGTCTTCTTCTTCTCTGCCATAACCAGCAGCCCCTTGCATCATCGACGTATTATTGTTTTTCTAGGGGATAAATGTTAAAATAAAGGTTAACATTTCAGAATTTTTTCCAGATTTTCTACGCAACGACTGTAATTTTAAAATCTTTAATTCTTCTATCGAAAATTGTGTCACCTCAGTTTCTATTTGGCAGAAGGTTGGCAGCTCACATATAACATATGAAGCAACATCTTTCTCCTTGGTTCACAGATGATTCCCAGTCGCTGTAGAACACATTAATCAATTATACCAAAGTGAAAACTCTGATCAAAATAGACACCTCTTTTTGTCCGTTCGTAATAATTTCAGACGTGTCATCATTAGTCCTAAGTCTTGTTAGCTGACAGAATCAGTCACCTTATTATCTCTTACAAAACTGAATTTCCTTATTTAATCGTGGCTGGTAATAGTGTATTAAAAAGGGTATGACCTTAATATACACTCTTTCCCTCAATTTTATGTGGTATTATCTTCTACTGACAAAGCAGAATGGTTTGCTAGCAAATTATTTTTGAGTTTTACTCTTGATTCATTGGGAATTTATTCGCCTGCCCTTCCACTTAAAAACTAAGTCTCCACTGTGTGATATAATCCAACGAAACTTAATGCCATCAAATAGTCCTTACAATATATTCAGTAGGAACATTAAAAATAGGCTACATAGATCAACTCAAAAAACATACCGAAGAAAATAGAAAAAAAAAATAAAATAACTTTCCCGTCAACGAAACCCACCCGACGATTCACACAAAATATGAATGTAGCTTAAATGGAAATTTCCTTGTAAACCCTTGGTCGACCAATGGGCACAATGTACCCATAATAGTTTTTACAAAGAAATTTTTACCTTTTTTGTTATTTTATTCTAATAATATTTGCGACTGTAGAATAACAATAATAAACAACACTTACCGGCGTAAGAGTCCCAGCTAGCGTCCAGCTGGCAGACAAAAATAAAGCAGGTTGTAACTTAATACAAACCCTGCAAACTAACTGAGAAATCATGCTAGTATTTATATAGAAATACTTCCACTCAGGTACCAGCAGCCAATCACAGCCCAAGCAATGGACTATCCCACTTTAGCATAATGAGATGCTCCATTGCACCATAAATAGCTCTCTTTCTCAATGTTGAATTAGTATTCACTCAGCTTGCTCCCCAACTGAGTGTTTATCTTGACCACGTGATTGTTCGACATGGCGCTGCGAACAGGATATATGACACCTGAAAATTGGGAACTCTTCTTCATTGAAGCAGGCATATCCACCGACTCGGCCAAAACTCATGCAACAAGGTTTGCGGACGAGAAGCTGACATTCGAGAGCCTTCAAATGCTGGATCGATCTATGCTTAAGGAGCTGGGAGTCACATTAATGGGAGAAGCCCTGTGTATCATCAAGCAGGCTAAGGAATCCACCACCCAGACAACCCGCATTCAGGCACTAGCAGCCAAGTCTCCTCTTCTCGATCTCAAGATGACACCACAGCAATTCAGGAAGTTCCGAATTGACTGGGATGTCTTTACCAAGATGACAAATATGCCAAACTCCCAAGCTAATATTCACCTATACAATTGTGCTGATGAGGCTGTGCAAAACGCCATAATCAACACACACCCTGACTTCTTTATCACTGATCCAGATAAGCTACTTGACATGGTAGAAGTGTTGGTCACCCAGAGGTCAAGTCCTATTGTCCATCGCCTTGCTTTTGCCTCCATGTCTCAGGATGCGGATGAGCCAATACAAAGTTACCTTGTCCGCCTCAGAGCCGTAGCCGTTGATTATAACTTTACCTGCCCCTCTTGTGAACATGACCTGTCTGATATATACATCAAGGACCAGATCATCCGTGGAATAGCAAATGACACCCTCCAGGCTGACCTACTGGCCAAAGCTGGGGCACTTAAATCCCTTGAGCAAAATATCCGTCATGTTGAGGCATTTGAATCAGCATTACGGGACCAAACCTCAATGGCCGGCCCTTCAGATACAACTGCTGCTCGTCTATCAACATACCGCAGACAGAAGGGTACACCACAAGCCAACGAGGCGATCCATACCAGCACCTATTGCAGCTGCAATGTTAAACCAAACCACCAGGCTTGCTTAGGTTGTGGCAGCCACCAGCATGGCACCTCATGAACTGGATCACGCCGGCTAAAATGCCCAGCTTGGGGAAAAACATGTAGTAATTGTGGGAAGCCCAATCACCTATCGAGGGTATGCCGGGCTAAGAAACTGGCTCAAGTGGTCAGGAAAAGCCTAGAGGCTAATGAAGCCGCCATGGACACACTTATCGCCCACATCACATTCAATCAAACGACAGGCACGTATACATCTAAAGACACAGGCCAGCTAAGGGAAATTGATGCATATGTTGTTCCATTCTCGCCAAAACCGGATCCCAGACAAATTAAGAATGTCCCCAGAAATCACAGCACTAGGATGACAATCTTTCCTGACAGTGGGGCCACCATATGTCTCGGGGGACTTAAACACCTTCTGAATACGGGGCTCACTATCAACAACTTCATTCCATCAAGAAAAGTCGTCCGAGCTGTGGGAGGCTTTACGCTTATATGTCAGGGTTGGCTCCCCGTGGAATTCATCGTCCAAGGAAGAACAACTAAACAAGCCCTATACATATGCAAAAAGATTCAGCGGCTATACTTCAGCAAAGCAGCCTGCATTGATGTAGGGATGCTGTCCAAAGACTTCTCGAAGCCGACAACTACAATATTACCCCAAACAACAATGCAACACATGCCCTCGACAAGCAGACATAAAAAATCGGACGTGAGCCCTAAACAATGCGAAGTCGAGGGACAACTTCCAACACGCCCCAAAAAACTCCCTTTTCCCCCAACAGAACAAAACATTGATAGGCTCAAGAATTGGCTATTGAATCAATTTGCCGAAACGGCGTTCAAGAACAATGGTGAATTCCCACCGATGTCTGGCCCCACTGCACATATACACCTCAAAGAAGGAGCAGTCCCCAAAGCCAGACATAACCCAATTCCTGTGCCTTTTTAAGACAGGCCCTTTGGGAAGATGTGAAAAGGGGTATCATAACCCCAGTACCCGTCGGCATGACCACTGATTGGTGTAGCACTATGGTAATTACCGCCAAGAAAAATGGCAAACCACGAAGAACCATAGACTACCAACACTTGAATTCACACGGGAAACACACCATACAGGGTCACCATTCCAGCTAGCACTACAAGTGCCACCTAAACAAAAGAAAACAGTGTTGGATGCTGTTGATGGATATCACTCCATCCCCTTAGATAAAGTCCCAGCCACTCACCACCTTCATCACAGAATGGGAAGGTTCATGTACCTGAGAATGCCACAAGGTTACCTAGCATCTGGCGATGCCCTACACCCGAAGGTATGATGAAGTAATAAAAGACATCCCCGCAAAGTAAAAAAATCGTGGATGACACCCTACTCTATGACTCTGACATCGAAGGAGCCTTTTTCACACCTTCGATTTTCTCCTCCATTGTGCAAAAACGGCATCGTAATAAATAGAGAAAATTCCAATTTTGGGGCAAGACACATCTTCTGGTAACCCTTTTCCATGGGGCCTCCAAAAAACATCTTCTGTTTGGGCTGGTCAACCAAGTCGCTTGGGCAAATCCATGCTGGATCTCGTAAAACGAGACAATTTATTAATAAAAAACTTCCCCAGCATTCAAAAAAGTTGACTTACTCAAAAGGCATCGCAACATTTCAAAAGATCATTAACCTGGGCTGGTCAAATGGGCTTCCTACCAAGTCACTGACAAAGTCCCAGTTTGCTGCCCTGAAGGTTGGGCATATTTGCTCAGATTCTGCATTGATATGTACTAAGCCCAGCAATCGTGGGCATTAGAAAATGTCGGATTTTTTCGTGCCCGAATCGTAAATCATGAAACCACTAAAGGATTATTCGGTGATAGAGACCTGAGTAAAAATCCCAAACCCCCGATTATTCAGGTTAAAGGAGAAACCCTCAGGTACAGATTCAAGGAAAACCCTTCCCATTCATTTCGTTCACACAGAGCCTCCGATGCTGTCTCTCGTAAAAGACTCACAAGGTCAATTGTGACGTATCAAAGAAAAAATGGTAACAAACTTTTTCGCTGCTCCAAACGTCTATTTGCTCATAGTACCCGCTTCCAACGCCTGGTTACTATAACTACTTCCCCCTTAGACCGAGATCAAACAGTTCTGTGGAAAATTAAAAACTCACAAGTCCAACGGCACTTTTTTATGTCTATTTGCGGTACATTTTACTTCTGTGGATTGGGCAACTTTACTAGGCAACTTTAAGGCTTCCACTTGTCTGCTCTCTAAGAATTTTGTGTTTCGGTGTGTCTTTGGACGAAAGTCGAAAAAAAAAAAACTTATTTCTGTGGTCTGATTCTAAGTCGCTCTTCAAACTACTTGTTCTTGGTTTGAAGAAGAGTCTAGAAGTGTGCGTGAATCTTGGTCAGCTATCTTGACGCGGTTTCAACACTGGGCACTCATCTCTGCTTGTCGTCCACGGCTGAACTCTTTCGCCGTCCGCTGCTCAAACTCTAACTCAAACTGCTTCTCTTCAGAGTCTGAATTACTGGTCACTCATCTCCGCCGTCGGTGCGCGAATTAACTTCTTCTCTTGGGCTTGGGTCGAACGAACTTCTTCACTTAGGCCAAACGAACTGGCCTCTCTTGCCCGCAAAGTGGCAAACGAACCTGGCCCGCCGTCCGCGGCTCAAACTGATTTCTGTCTTTTATTGACGCAGTCAAAACTGGGGTGGGTCTGTCGGCGCCAGGGGTTTTTCGATAATTCTAAATACGTATCCACCCTTCTTATTTCTGGTTAGGGATTTTCCATTTTCGGTAACTCACTCTCACTCCCACTCCCTTACTGTGCCTTTGAGGGGCGTGTGCCTGCTTACCCGCTTCTTCGTATCGGCTTCTCACACTTACACTTCTGACAGGGGCGTCGACCGATTCTCCTCGTGCGTCACGTGACCGCTCTCGGCCAATGAGGTCTAGGTCGGGTATCTTTCCTCCTCCTTCGTGTGTCATGTGATCTTATTTAGCCAATGACGTCTTTAGTCGGGTGTGGACAATCCGTGGCTTTGTTTTGGGGAAAGGAACACCTTGCTTAAAAAACAAAAATATTAATCTAAATCGCCCCCACCATGAGCGACCGCGATGACACCTTGGGCTTTTTAACACGTGGTATTTGTCAAGCAGTTTATCGCTAATTGGATATGACCTAAGAAAGTGATTTCTCAGACCTGTTGGCGTTTTTTTGAACGAAATAAAAATATTTCATTTTCCTCCGGCCGAAGGTCCGATAATAAAAATCTTTATTATCTGAAAAAAAAATTTTCAGCGACATCATCTCGTGTGGCTTTTTCCAATTCTGGAGATTGTCTGGGTTTTCGTATTAATGGTTTGCCTTCATATCCTTAGATACACTTCCCCACCCACTTAGACTTTTACCATCATCCAAATGACACACTTTCCACTTGTTACTTATCAATATTTTTCATTGTCCCTAAACTTCGTTTTTTCAACCAATTGATAACAACTTCCATTTTCCCCAGATCTCGGTTAGATGCTTGACCTGGATATTTTTCGACACCTGTTAGCTGTCAGCCGAGCGTGTGTGTGCTCGCCTATGACCATTTTTCGTATTATTTTTTCTTTCTTTCTTCTTCGTTTTCTCTTTCCTTCTTCCAGATCGCTTGAACGTAAAGAAAGAATTATTCTTAAAACCCGTAATATTTTTCGGCCTTAAGTAATTATTAAATGGTTGATAAACCGTAAAAAACAAGTCATATATCTATGAATATTTCTTTCAAACCGTCAGGATGCATGGTGCCACAAGACATGTCACAGGAACTCCTAAATGTATTCACTGCTGAACCCTCTCAATCAGACATCATAGAGTCTGACAACATGGATGACTGGGTCAAATCAACAACCCTATTAGCAACATTCGGTGCAAATGACAACCTGGAGCTCCTCTCACCAGACGTTATCCGTGCAGTGGGACGCAGCGACCCGCAATACAAAAAATTAATTGAAGTAATATAAAACGGATTCCAAAGGACGCGCATCCTCACTGCACCTGAAATCCGCGAATACTGGGAAGTGAGGCACCGCCTAAGTGTTGACGACGAGTTAGTGCTCTTAGATCAAAGAATCGTTATCCCCACCTCACAACGCACAAAAATATTACATAGCCTACATTCTGCACACCAAGGCGAAGTTGGCATGAAGGCACGTGCCAATGAATCTGTTTATTGGCCCGGGATGAATGCTTCAATTCGTAACATTAGAGCAGGTTGTACGTTCTGCTCAAAAATTGCCCCGAGTCAACCAAAAGAGGCAATCAATTTGACACCATCTCCTGATTGGCCATTTCAGCAAATCGTCATGGACATCTTCCATGTTGGGAACCATGGTTACTTAGCATGCGCTGACAGGTTAACAGGCTGGCGGAATCTATACCACTTGAGCCACGGAGAAGCTAATGCCTCAAGGATTATTTCGATTTGCCGAGACATATTTCAAACCTACGGCGCTCCTGAGGAACTCAGCAGTGATAGTGGGCCACCCTTCACATCTCTTCCATTCAAGCAATTTTTGCAAGACTGGTCTGTTAAACAAAGGTTATCATCTGCTGGTTACCCACAATCCAATGGTCGAGTAGAGCTCGCTGTCAAAACAGCCAAGAGAATCGTAAACGGCAACACAGGAGCCCAAGGATCGCTGGATAATAACCGTGCAGCAAGAGCCATCCTCCAATACAGGAATACGCCCATTCGTCTCATAGAGCGATACAACAGAACAGCACACACTTTAAACCCCCTGCAAAAAGGACAAATAGTGGCACTACAACGACCAACAACCCGCCGATCGGACACAACAGGTCAGGTCATTGAAAACCTCCCCAACCACCAATACCGTATCAGAGTTGACGGATCAGGTAGAATTACCTTACGAAATCGCCGATTTCTCAGGAAACTGGATACACCAACAATTCCAGTTCCAAGACCTAGTGCATTACCTGAGACCCCTACACCAGTTGCACAAACATTCGACGCTGGAATAACACCAAACATTGCTCAGCCGTCTACAATAACACGGACAAAAACCCCTCGGGCCTTGTCCAGACTACTTCCGCACAACCAGCCAGGTTTAAAGGAACTCATCCCTCCCCAAAGGCCACTACCCACACGCGATGGGGGGGAAGGAGATGAAGAATAACAATAATAAACAACACTTACCGGCGTAAGAGTCCCAGCTAGCGTCCAGCTGGCAGACAAAAATAAAGCAGGTTGTAACTTAATACAAACCCTGCAAACTAACTGAGAAATCATGCTAGTATTTATATAGAAATACTTCCACTCAGGTACCAGCAGCCAATCACAGCCCAAGCAATGGACTATCCCACTTTAGCTTAATGAGATGCTCCATTGCACCATAAATAGCTCTCTTTCTCAATGTTGAATTAGTATTCACTCAGCTTGCTCCACAACTGAGTGTTTATCTTGACCACGGGATTGTTCGACAGCGACATTTTTCTTCATTTTCTATCATCTACATAAACCAATGGTTGAAATCTTTAATTAAATCAAACATATCGTCAATTTCAAATAGCGGCCATTTCTTTTTCGAAAGATGGCAATGAAATTGATAATGTCAGCATTATTATTAATAATCGTATGATGATATGAATGATGACAATAAAATGATCGAAATGATTCTTCAAACCTTTCAATACTGAATGCCAAATATTATTCTAATGTTAAGAATGAAATCGGTCTTCTAATCGAATTGAAAGGGCGCAAAAATGAGCCCCATTCAAAGTATTTTACGTCATAATCCTGGAGTTTTACCTTTTGTAAATTCTTCTAATTCAGCACTTTCGTTATTTATGTTGTTCACGAAGCTAAATTTCCTGGAATCTTTCGGAAAATGAACAAATGCTGAATGAATTTGGGTCTTCCAGGTATTGCTACAACTCTAGTAAACAATACACTTCCCAGGAACCATCCAATGAACGAAAGATGCACCTTGTGTGGCCCTAAAATGTATAGAAAAAAGTGAAAACTCTCAGTCCTATTTGCGATAAACATGTCTGTCAAAACCATTTTAAAGTATCCTGTGCAATATGCAACGATGAACTGTAATTGGCAAAAAGAAATTTGAATTAATTTTATAATTTGAAACTAAATGCAAAGATGAACTGTAATTTTTGTGTTTCAGTAAATAGATTTTTACTAAATTGCTTTTTACTTGTTCATCTATAATTATACATGCCTAATATCACCAACATTTCCCAAACCGTTGAATAGTTTTAAAGAAATTGAAAAGGACTATAAGACCCAGGTGGTATTTAATGGAAGAGTTAAGCAATATATTCAGCCTTTGTAAAAATTGCAGATAATTAAGAAAATATAAAAATAAATACATTAAGTGATCTGATACATAGTAACATGGCAAAAATTCTTGTATCTTTCAATGTGAAAATGACACTCTCGAAACATAAATGTGGAGTAAAAGCAAAAATTACCAACAATATGTGAAGTAAGGTAAAAGGCGCAAGCCTACAAAAAAACGGCAAAATTAATATGGAGAAAACTATAGCTTTCGAATTATTCCAATAACGCAACTTTCTAAATAAAATATAAGCTTTCTCAAAATGCTGACAAGAATATTAATTTTTACGCCACAATTCAAAAGTTGAAAGCTAATAACCTGATAAATATGACTTCGAAAAATTTAAATATATAAAATATATACAACCCATAATCTTTTTAAACAAAAAAACCACGGACACATTAAATAAATAAAAATAAATTAAATAAGTAAAGTAAATAATTAATAATCTTAAATAAAATAAAAATAATTAAAAATGAAGAAATGGATAACAAATAACACTAAAGAAAAAAGATTATTTAATTAAGTAATTAATTAAAGAAATAATAAGCAAATTAGCAAACCTTACGAAGACACATATAAGCATTAATAAATACATTTAATAATAATAATCATCATCATGTGCAAGGAATAATTTATGAATAAATACCAAATACAATATTTAGTTAATTTTAAAGAAAGCTGATTTAACAGTGAAAAAGAAAACCTATAGTAATCCTAAAGCAATTGCTTTCTGAAACGTTATTAATTCTATTCACTAACATAATTTCAAATAGCCGTTTCCGCTTATTCAGTAGCCGTTACGATAACATAATAGGCTGAAATTAACTGCATCTTGTATCAGCAATTATATGAATATGCTTGCAATAATCCAAAACTGCATCGTACAAAAATTGCGGATCAGTCAGATCGCTGACCTGATTTGTTTCTTGTCATCTAGTTTGTTCCTAGTTTAATTTTGGATTGTTTAGAATTATGAGGAGTTAGAAATACTTTTCTAAAGATGACTAACTGACGCTTGGAATATTTGTTCCACTGTTATCTTTGCACAGACGCTTTTCTGATGCCAACCCGACCAAAATATGTGTGTGCGTGTGAGTGCGCGCGCACGTGTGTGTGTGTGTGTGTGTGTGTGTGTGTGTGTGTGTGTGTAACCTCAGGTACTGATGCATGTAGCTACAAAGCGAATATTAGAATTATTATGATCATTAGCATCAGTAAAATGATATGATAAACCTACGTATTGTTTAGCCTTACAATGGGGACCAGAGGAAAATGCAGCCTAATAATTTTTATTTTATTCAAAACTTCTTAGTTAATCTTCATGGGCACAGTTATTTTCCAAGAAAGGAAAATTTAATACTTTGAGGTGCATTGAAATATGGACAGTTTAAAGACCTTGGAAAATCAGATCGTGTCTGATAATTTACAGTCTAAATCGAATCTGGTTCAGCAATATCTGTATATTTATATCCATGTAATCAAGATATTATTATTATTATTATTATTATTATTATTATTATTATTATTATATCCTTGCTGTTTGGTGTATACACATTACCTTCCCGGACTCAGCCAAAGACATTATTTCCGAAATTGCTTCTTGAGATTTTCACTGATAATTTTTGCCAGACACAAGGAAAAAAAATAAGGCCAGTCATTTATTGTATAGATATAGCTCTTCTTAATATGTGGGCTGTTGATGAGAGTAAAACGTTTTGTATTTCTTTAGATCATGGGCTACAAAGATATCCTCTCAATCACTTTATCGGAACCTTTTTTCCAATCAATCCTAGTGATAGAAGTACGAATGGAATTATTAATATTCTCAGGTGCTAATTTTTTTTCATATTTCCACTTGAAGATCCTTGTATTTCGATGTTTTTTTTTTAATATCTTCCAAGATACATTACAATTTTCAATGTCAATAGAAAAGCACTCTATGTTTATGGTCTTTTATCACGATGTCAGAGCGATTAGCTTTCCTTGATCTTTTCGTGTGTATTGCACATTCCCATAAAATTGTTACAGGTTTTGTTTTTAACCGAGTTTCAGTGATGTTCTTAATAGTTTTTTTTTTTCGGTTTCCATCTCGTAAAAGTTTCATATTTTCTAGTACAGATACTGGCCCACTCTATCATAACGAGTTTTATATTCAGTCAGTAGTTAGACCGTATAACCTGATTTAACCCTGATCTACGTAGCTAGTGATAGGTACGGTGTTTGTCTATATCAGCTTATTTGGTACGTACGGAATATTGACAATGAAAGAGTTTATTTGGCTATCCTTTCTGTACCTAGACTATTACTGATTCTTTTGCTTTCTCTTTTAAGCATTTTCCTTCTGTTTATGTGTATTTTGTTTTACTTGCATTTCATCACTCGAAGTTCCATTTTGAATTTGCTGAGTTACTTTCGTTACTGAATAAAGTTTGTTTTGTTCTTTCATGATGTTTGACACACATCATCTGGAATTAACAGGTATTTTTAAAGGCCAACTTTTGTAGTTTTGCATGAGATTTCTTCTTGAAATAATCTTTTGCCTACTTAGGATAAAGACACATACAGAGGATCAACATAATCCATTGGATGATGCATACGGTGGCAAGGGAGTAGCTCGCACGTTTTAGTGTCAGTTTACATAATTTTATTCATGTCCCAGTTTAGTATGTTAGGAAGGTATTGCACCACAGATATGCACGGTCAATGTGTTTATTGCTGATATTCTGTTTTGTCATTTCAAATCGGTATTCAGCAACATAACGTCACATCTGTAGTATTCCTACCTTACATACTCCGTCATTTAGGTATGTGGTATTGCCTCTACTTCTGTAATTCCTAGGTATGTATATATAGATTTCTTTTTTCAGTTCCTTAAACATTATGACAAAGTCTAAATCTATTTACTGTGTCTCTGCAATTATCCTTTTCTTGAATGATACTTTTGCACGTTTAACTCTCCGAAATCCATACCTATGTCGAAACTTAAACATTTTACACGATTGAGGAAACCCTTCAAATCAGTATCATATTTGGTAAAGATTTTGTGATCATTCATGTAGTGTAGTCGATTGAATGTTTTCTTTACTTTGCCTCCATACATTTTAATGTTTAGTCTTTGAATAAAGTCGCCGAATAATGACATAAAATACATAAGGGTTGTGAGGAATCATCGGATATTCAAGCGTTAGGAATTGACAAGGCCATTTGTTTGATATAGGGGTAATGTGAGATTCCATGATCCCATGCTATATTTCTGGAAATATGCAATCATCGAAGAGACTATGCACATTTTCATAGCCTTAAGGATCAAAGTGCATGGCTGACTACCAAATGTAGTGACTATCAATGTAGTTCTGAGATTTCAAACAATTATCCTGCAATTTTTCAGTTTCATGTTGTTTATCAATTGCTGATCTTTACCTCCAGACAAACCTCTCCGACACGCATTCTGTTTCAAGGGAAGAATTTTGTTTTCACTGAGGAAACACTAAGTACGATTCACCTGGACAATCCTGATCAACTTATATTTTAGGAAAAATCATGTTATTGGACTATAATATTTCGGTTCATCTTTTTCATAATTTTTTGGTAGGAAATAGGTAATACTTTCAGTGATTCATTATGGGATTTCAGTGGGATTATTAATTAGCATTGATAAAGATTAGGCAAGAGATTATGGGTTTATGAAAGATGTTAGAGCCTAACATTGGATTCCTTGTCATTTCCTACGGAATAGCATTTTTTTGGATTTCGTTGAAGCTTGCATTACATTAGTCTAGGTTATATTTTTCCATTCTTGTAGAGGTTTATCCTTCATTGTGTCGTCTTCTTTTTCTTCGTTTTATTATTATTGTTATTATTATTATTATTATTATTATTATTATTATTTTTTTTCTGGCGTTTACACATTTCTTTCCGGGTCCCGCCCAAGGACATAAGGTTAGAAATGGCGTCATGACACTTTCCACTGACAAAAAAAAAAAAAAAAAATTACATAAATAAAGCCCTTCGTAAGGTGTGGGTTGTACTTGTCAGAACAATTTTCTGTATCTCCTTATTATTATTATTATTATTATTATTATTATTATTATTATTATTATTATTATTATTATTATTATTATTATTTACCGCGGTAGATTTCATTATAGATTAATGTTATTCCTTGGGCTTGATCATTTATAATAATTTATTAATTTATATAATCTCTGGTATGTAGACACTTCTTCGTCACCCTTAATTTCATTTTCTTCCTTTCTCTGACTCAAATTTATCTCTTATGTAAACTAGAAAATGCCATTCTTACTCCACTTTTTACACACTCTGTCATTATTGGTATTTTTCTTTCAGCTGTAACTGATTACTCATTTCATTATTTATTTACGGGAACTGAAGAAGGAATTGCTGAAAAGAGGCTCTCCCTATTTGCATTATCATTTTCTGTGAGTTAAAATGATTTTGCTAGAGTTATAGACTGTCATCTCTTTTTTTTTTTTTTTTTTTTTTGTAAACGCGCTCCTTTTATATGTCAATGCGAATCCCTATTTCCTTTCCTACACATCAATGCGCAAGGCTGTTCCGTACTCTATTTTTATTTCCTATTATGATCCATATTTCCCGATAATATCAGCATAACCTGAAACAGAATACAGCGTTCATAAGATATCAAGCGATAATGCAAACAACGTGTTCATATGCGGATGCTTCGAAGCGATGACACTCGCCTTTGTCATGAAGCACCTTAATTTAGCTGAAAGCTGCAGGTTACAAAATACTTAATATAGGGAATTGGTTTGCCCCTTCACTGAGGACATCGAGCACAATAGTGTAATTAAGATGAATGCATATATCTACGAATTGCTGTAGAATGCAAAAGAATTAACAAATAAAATGATATGGATGCAGTGGGCGAAGCAGGAAAGTGATATTGAATCACAGATATCGGTGAACAGAGGTGAAAGAAGATATTCAAAACATGTAATAGGTATATTTTTCTATTCGCTAGAGGCGTTTATTAATTCACTGATAATTTGAATGCTTCACTAGCGCAGCACGATTATCGAAATCGGATTTACAATACTACTTATCAAATAACAAGTGTTAAATAAGATATTAGAATCTAGAATAAAACAAGAATTAGTGAGAAATTATATACAAACTGATAATACCTAGTTCAATTTCAGTGTTTTCTGTGATAGATATGAGCATATAAATCGCTTCAAACATAAGAGATCAACGAAAATATTTCACTTGAAGATGGTCGGAATTTTATGTCTCTTATAAGAATTTAGTTCATTATGAATGAAACACATAACAAAATATTAATTTAGTATTTTAGAAATACCCTGCTTGGCAAAGATTAATTAAAACTTGAAATACGATAATTCGTTTTAAATCTTCTCTTACCAAAAACAAAAAAAAAATTATCAGAAACCTTAAACGTTATACAAATCTCATTCCCATAGATATTTTGTCATTCACATTGATATGATGATCTTGATTTCTTAAATCAAATGATACATTTAATTCATATTTATATATCAGAATTGATTTTGAATTACTCTCTTTGTAATAACGTGGCTGGAATCAAATAATCTTTAAAATTGGAAGACATAATCGCAATAGTTTTTTTTTTTTAAACTAATTCAAATTGATTGGATGAAACATATTTATTTGCATAAAGCATTATAGTTAAAGTCTCTAAGGGAGATGTTTCTATATTACCAATCTATGCGATTTAATTAAATGTACTATAATAATTGTAAAAATCTAACCCAAAACTGATAATTAAATTAATAGCAACAAATAAAGTTTGTAAAATTACAAGCAAAATCTGAAAGTGATGGCGTACATTGTTGTGGATTCTTCGAAAATATGGCTTCTATCATTCTAATTCTACTCCTGTGAATATTACTACTATGACAACTACTATTTAGAATAAAGAAATAAAGAATGATATGATTATTTACTAAAAAGGAACCAATGAAATTGTTAATAAATACGTATGTATATATACACACACACACACACACACACACACATATATATATATATATATATATATATATATATATATATATATATATATATATATATATATATACATAATATATACGTAAATATAGGTATGTATATATATATATATATATATATATATATATATATATATATATACACATGTATATATATATATATATATATATATATATATATATATATATATATATATATATATATATATGATGGACTCTCCTGTCGGTTTCGACGTATGAGGATCTGACACATTAATTGTTTCAGTTATGAAATTTTTTGCGATAATCTTAAGTTGCACTTAAGTCCCGATAGTGATTTTCAAAGGATTACCAAGTTGTGGGGGGGAAGGGGAAATTATGGAGGAAAAGCAGGAATTGTGGGATGCGATCGCTGTTAGATTGGCTGTAGATCTTCCTCTCGCTTCGATTTCGTGAAGCAGATTGAAAAGTCCACCAAAACACGTTGATCTCCGTTCTTGTTGCCTTAGCAATCCGATGCATTATCCCATCATCTAAAGTTCCGCTGTAGATGACTTTGCTACCAAGATATGTGAAAGACTTTACATTGTTCAGGACTTTATCTTCTACTTTCAATGAACTCTCTGGAAATTTG
>CAHIKZ030000369.1:245000-255000 GCA_903632075.3 Acanthosepion pharaonis | reverse complement strand
GTGTCGGGACCCACACACATAGCCGCTTCAGCTGCCTCAAGGCAGGGAAAGTCGGTTAAATAGGCGTCGAACTAAGCCGGGCTCAGACCGGGATTACTGGTGAAAAGTTCCTGAAAGTAATCAAGAAAAGCATAATAATAGCGTTTGCAGTCACGGTCGGTTGTCGGGTAATGTGATGCACGCGATATGTCGCCGCAACGCATTCTGAGACTCCTCTGCACGCAATTCAGTGGATATATTCGTCTCTTCAGAGGACATTCTTTTAAATTTAGCCCTAACTACCAGTGCTTGATCCTTTTTTGATGAGCAAGGAGTCCAACGCTGCCTTAGCTAAAGCTGTTTCCCTAATATCACTGGATTTAATTGCCCGATCTAATATTTTCTCACAAGCCCTTTGCGCCGCTAATCTATCTAGATTGAGCTGACGACTGAAATCAACACCAAATTTTAGGTTTTAAATTATCCCACCAAGCATTCCCAACCAGAGCTCCGACAATCATTAGTATCATTAGTAGCATCTGGTCCTGGAAATCTTGCTCACCAAATAATGATGAGTTTAATTTCCAGTTGCCAGCCGTCCTAACCTTAGGCTTATCTAAGTTTATACGGACCCGGTCAAGCCTAGAAATCGAATAAAAAAATGTAACGGAAACTTGGACATCCTAAGAGCCTTACATCTACTCGGTCAAGGTATCTAGAACGCAACCCAAAAGCCGTATTTTTGTCCCATCCATATTACCTCTCGAAGGTGTTCATTCCGATACTTATCAACAAGATAGATCTTATCAATAAAGTACCAAAAATGGTTTCACGACCCGATTGTTAGTACTCGAATTTGGTCCTATATCATCAATGTAGGGGTCAAGGACGGCATTCCAATCCACCGCTAACACTACCCGACGAGATGTCGTCAAAATCTGCTCGATCTGGCGAACCAAATCAGGCCGCTCAGAATGTTCATTGGGCGCATAAACCCCAATGAAACGAATACTCTTATCCTTTATGGTAACATCCATCACGCAAAGCCTGCCCGCCGGATCTGTGAAGACAAGAGCACAGGCAGGCTTCAAAAGACTTCCTCACCAGCCAAGAGAGAACTCTCGAGCGACCATCAAAACATGAATAATTGATGGATGACACACGAGACAGACCCCCCCTATAGCCATGAATAGATAACCGGGTCTCCTGTGCACAAAAGATATTCACACCGAGACACTGAAGGTCACAAGAGAGCCTCGCCCTGCGAGACTCCGACCTCAGTCCTCGGGCAGTAACACTTGCTAACCAGAGACCCATAGTGAAACCAATTAGGTTTGCTCTCTTACATTGAACATGGCTGGGTTTAGGACATCGACGTCTGCTCCCCTTGAGCCAGTACCCATATCATACCTGATGGTGCCATCAAGAAACAGGCCACCAATGTCCTAGGGGAAAGTTAACTGTAGTGCTCTATAAAGGGAGGGTGAACAAAAATTGAAGGCCTACCTGAACAGTATTGATTCAATCTTTTCACATTTTCGTAGCCAAAAAAAGCTAAGGTTGGATAAACATTAAATGATCTATTGGCTTCTTGGAGCATAGCACATAGTTTTCCGAGCCCTGTCCATCTCTAAAGACCGTCTGTATTTTTTTGGAATTAGGAATGTTATTAGTGTTTTCAATATATAATTATCAATCTATTTCATGTTTAATAGTATTTCATGTTTTTTGGCTTTCCGCGATTGTGATAATACTTTTTCCACCTGGAAACGCGGAAGATATCTCCCCTATTATTAAAAAGGGACTCATGTTTCATTTTTTCAATAGTAGGCTCTACTGTATCTGAGAAAACCCGCGCTGTAATTTTGTGTTTCATTTATTTCTGGGTCGTATTGCTGTTGGTTTGAACAGGGGATTTATTGTGAGGTATGGACGGACTGTTTTTTAAAGGGTGATTTGGAAGAGGAAGCTTTAAGGCGAGTCAATTTGAAAGGGGTGAAGGTGATAGATTTCAACATTGGGGAGGACACATTGGGTGTTATTTTTGTGTTGTGAAGTTGGTACTAATGAAGAAGGCCTAAGTATCCTCCCAGGTTGATTGCGTTTCTCCTGCTAGGACTCTTAATTGTTCTATATTATACATCTTTTAAAATTTCTTTTCATATTTCAGACGCCGTTGACGAAGTGCGTCAGAGTAGGTGGTCAGAGAGTCGCCCTTAGAACTGGTAGATGGAGTGGGACTGTGCGTGTTTTTAGCTATGGGTACTTTAGTGCAACAAGTTTCCGTTGCCCGGAGCTTCCCTTTGATCAAGTAGACGACTTGCTATTCCCCTTCTTTCTTCTCCACACTCGCACTAGCGATTGGCAATCTTATCTGGAGAAACATAACCAACCCGGGGTTTAACTTCCAACTGTTGTTTGTATTCATCATCGATCATGTCGTCCAAAACGTCATCGTGCTTATTTTCATGTTGTTTATCGGGTGGGTCTTTTTTGTCATATTCCCGAAAATAATTTTCTACAAATTTTTTTAAAAAAGGAAAGGTGCGGGATGGGGTAATTTCGCCTTTACTGTTACATTTGTATAAATTTGATTCATTCCCATTTAGAAATTATTTTTATTGTTTATCGTCACTAACTCCACTGAATTTTTTGTAGCACTATTTGGTCACAATTTCCTCTTAACTAAGATTTTTTATGATTTGTGGATGGAATATGTTCTCTTCATTTCGTTTGACTTTCTTCACATGACAAACACATAAAAGGTACTATGTCCGCAAGTTTTGTTGCCCCACCTAACTGATCACATTTCTTTCACTCGCCTATTTGAATATGGATTTCGATGACTCCACATGTATGAGAAGATTTATTTTAAACAAACACGCGGCATAGTTTCTAGATCGGTCAATGCTTTTGGATTCGAAGGCCTTTCGGCCAACTGCTTTTAACTGAATCATACCGAGAGTTAGAATCTTGCACAGAGTGGGTAATTGACAGAGAGAGATTGAGGGTAATTGCCACAGAAAAAGAGAGACAGACAGACCAACAGAGTGTGATAGTGTCAACTACAAAGCTTAACCTCGCAACGTTTAGTGTGGATGAATTCAGAGTTATCATCACATCCCCACCACCCAACGGAGAAAAAATTTTAATGATTCTTTTGGCTGGTGTGCCGTCAGACACGAGATAAGGCATGAACACATTTATTCACGATGCCTTTACAATGTTGAATTTGCTATTCAAAGACGTCGGTGTTAAAATGATTTTAAATTACATCTTTGACTTAAAACATTTTTATTGCTATATCAACCCTATAGGAATAATTGGCGGTTTTGTGAAATTCTTCTATAGATCATTCCTGATAATACTCAAGTTAAAATGATGAATTCTTAGCAACAATAACAACAACAAAAATAAAAATAATAATAATAATAACTATCCATATACAAGGACCTTTAAATTGAAATCTCAAATATGTGGCATATGAAGACATCAAGAATACTATTTGTATCTGCAGCCCTCGGATTCGATGTGTCCATCAAAAATGTTTCCGCTAGACACACCAAAGATATTTCTGGTAGCCCAATCCTTTAAGAAATTAAATTAAGATTGCTACTCGTAAGGTCCCATTGCCCTGCATATATAAATAGTATAGCCAACATAAAACATACAAAGCTAGAAGATTGCATTCAAACATAACAGACAATTTGATTGTATTACTTATTTTCCTGGTGCGTTTTCTTGAGCTAAAATGTAAGCATCCATAGAATTTTTTTTATTGTGATTTGAGTGATTTTTATTTGAATTGCGTTATAAATAAAGAAACAAATATATATGTTATTTTAAGTAACATTAGATCACGTTGCTTCATAGATATGAAAATTAATATAAAGTAAGTATTTACAGAACAGATATTTGCTGCGCATCAAAGATATATGTAAATCAGAATCACACATTGGAAAATTGCTAAAACATGTTACGTGAAACTTGAGATGTTTTTGATTAGTAAATAATCTAACTTGAAATTATGACGAATTTACTGAGATTGACAATCACTGCGGTAGACAAAGTAATTATTTGCGTGCTATTAAATTAATATACGAAACATTATCACGTAATTATACACATACCTGCGAAAGACGGGAACATGTAATTACGATATATACGTCTAAATGAAGCAAAAATGAAAACAACAATGACGTCTCATTTAATAGGTATATTTTCCAAAATTACACGAAAATATCTTGAGATACTAAAGTGTAGATTTGTTCAATAAAATCGCCATTAGCTTCAATAGTTAAGTTTGTGAATGACATTATTCCTGTTGCTCCAAGTGTCGATCAAAACGAAATTTAATCGATACTTCAATGACATATTCTTCCATCTGAGTCAATTTACATGTCCTGCTTACTTTACCTCGCACAAAAGTTTTTCAATCGCGTTTATGCCATGAATTTGCATTGGTCATGTGAGTACGTATATCTTAATTGTCTTGCATGAAAATCTAATGTATTCATATTAGTTATTGATAGGCCAATGACTTTCGGTTATTCCTTAGAACACCTATCTACTTCTAGTGAATTAACAGAAAATAGAACAAATACGCACCACAGCATTATGTTGCCTCCGCCATATTTGATGTAATTTATCGTATTCCTCTTATTGTAGCTTTCTCCACTTTTCCTCCAAATAGTAGTCATATCAGTGTGACCGAATAACTCAAGACTCATTTCGTCAGACCACGGCCAGAGTGACAAAATCGTTCAGGCTTCTTTGGAAAGTCTGTCCAAAAAAAAAAAAAACGAACAGTTAAGTGGTTATTCTTCAACAATAGCGTCTTCCAAGGGCGCCATGCCACGGCTTCAAGGCAACTCTATTGTGATTTTGCGTAATCTTTGCCTTTGATTCATGAAGTTTGATTGATGTCAAATTGGATTTTATCGCTCCAGTAGTTACTTTACGTTCAATGTTAAATATTCTAATTAACAGCCATTTGTCCCTTTCAGAAAAAAAAGCTTCGTTCTATCGCATCCACTCTTGTTCACCAACAAACCAGTATACCAATACTTGACAATTAAGTTGGGGGCAGTTGATATAACCATATATTAAGATTTAGATATTGACTCATACCTATTTCCAGCAGAATGAGTATCAAAATATTTCGTCCTTCCCTTAGAACTGTTCATCTGAACTCACACCAGAATACTAAATAAATAACAGTTTGGTAACTAGAGAAAGGTTGCAGAAAGATTGTGCAAGTGATGTCAACAAGCATTGCAACCTGTCCAGAAGTCTCTGTAGTTTACACATTTTAAAGATGAAGTAATCTTTATTATTTGTAACATCTTCATATACAACGGTACAAATCATTGTTTGTTGTAGTTTGTCTGTTTGCAATGCAATAATGATATTATTATGTAGAAACAATAAATTTCAAGAAGTGCTTGAGATTTTTATCGGTTGATATTACAATATTAAACACAAGATGTCCTCATTCGACAAACTTTATGCTTTGTCTCGTCACGTTATTTTTATGGCAAGAGGGCATAGATATCTAATTGTAATGGAAGATTCCATAAAAAAAAATATTGGCAATGAGTGTCAATAATTTTCAACAACAACAACAATAACAATAATAATAATAATAATAATAATAATAATAATAATAATAATAATAATAATAACTATCCATATACAAGGACCTTTAAATTGAAATCTCAAATATTTGGCCTATGAAGACATCAAAAATTCAATTTGCATCTGGAGCCCTCGGATTCAATGAGTCCATCGAAAATGATTCCGCTAGACACACCGAAGATATTCCTGGTAGCCCAACCCTTTAAAAAATAAATTATAATGTACTCAATAGTACAGCTCACACATTACGAACGCTATTATCTATGTAAAATATATGTGGTCTTCGTTTTTTTCCACACAAATGCCCAGGGGAAAATGCCATGATGCCATTTCTTGCCTTAGATTCCTGGGCGAGATCATGAAAGAATGCGTAAACATCAGAAATCACAGGAAATATAATAGTAATACTACTACTACTACTACTACTACTAGTACTACTAATAATAATCGTCAAATTAAAAATAATAACTAATTTTTCGTAAGGTTTCCCATGATTTTGGTATTAATTTTAATTTCTTTCATGGTTGTTGTTGTCAGATTTTGTGTTGGGAAAGAATACGTTTTCTTTACAAATCTCATTCTACTTCCAAGTTAACTTTACTTCAAGTGCTTTAGTTTACTGTGAATATTATCTATGCAATAATAATTCACAAGACAGAGCGGTATTCACTATATATAAAAGACTGCATGCTTCACTAACTTTCTCGTAACGTAATATATATGCATTTATGATACTTATATGAGTTTCCTTTGTTTTCAACAAATGTAGTCATTGAAACATCAAATCTTGAAAAATCATAGAAACAATATATCAATAATTTTGCGCATGGGTATCTACTACAGACACTTAGATATTGTAGCGAGAGAATAACATATTTAATGAGAAAAGAAATATTAAAAATCTTCAAAATCTCGGATTCACGACAGATATAAAATCCAAACATAGTATGGTAAATATCCTGTGTTGAATGTTATACATTCAACACAAACAATGGAACAAAACTCAAATAAAAATCAATATATATTAACAAAAACGTCAATCACAGCATACCGTATTCAAAGAACTACCTATATCTATAACTGAAATACATTCAACGAAATCTACCAACTTGAAAATATTTAATGAAAATGAACAATAAATTCAGAGGAATCAGCCATAAGACACAGCGAAAATAAAAATAAATAATATTATATAAAAACAGAAAAATTAAAACAAAACACGAGAAAACGCATTTAACAATATAATAAACAGAAAAATAAGCACAATATTCTTCAAAATAGTTGGCGAACATTTCTTTAAAAACAGCAAATTATTAAAATGTATCAATAAAAATACAATCAAAATTAGTCACAGATACCTTGGTAACATCAAAAATAAAAAATAAGAAAGAAAACATATCAACAAAAAATAACAAAAATAGCAATAACAATCGGTAGAATAACACAATCAAATATAATTGTAGAATTGAAGAAAGGTTCACACATGACAACAAATGATTAACATGTAACATAAATTACAAAACTACCGTAACTAATAATATTAACAGAGTCAAAACAGTATATATAAGTACTACAAAAAATAACTAAAAGAAATGTATTATAACCATAAAAGTTTTTTGGAGGAAAAATACGATAACAATACAATCATATAAAAATATAGATGTATTAAAAAGGAAAGCAATGTCACCATCAAAATCAAATGGAAAATTCTAATAATGACTACCACATACAGGATTATCAGTAAGAACTGCAAATTATGGTTCGAGGGGAAATTACAAATAATTAGTTTTAGAAATCAAAAGAAGCTACGAAACAAGAAAACCAAAAAATTGATAAGTGCAGAAATATAAATAAATATTTTCTTTGTAATTTAACCACTGCTTAAAAAAGAAAGTCATATATATATATGTGTGTGTGTGTGTGTGTGTGTGTGTGTGTGTGTGTGTGTGTGTGTGTGTGTGTGTGTTTGTGTGCGTGAGTTTGTGTGTGCAAACAAAAAAACAATAAAGTTATATCCATAAATTTACATAATTAATATCGGAATATGTTAGTAAAATTAAACAAAACTATTAACTATTCATTAAAATTATGAAATCATGGAAGAGTTAATATATATAGATAGATAGATAGATAGAAAGATAGATAGATAGATAGATAGATAGATATAGATATTAGAAATTACCTGATTTAAAATATGGTTTCTTCACTACACAGGAATTACCATGTTTCTAAAACCGAAGCTAAAAACTTCAAATTTAACTATATAATTAAATTAAAAGCATTAGTTCTATTTCATCTTCAAGCGAATTTTAGAATAACTTATTTTTAACTTTACTGAGTTTTCAACGCACATACAATTCATAATATTTCTTTTCTAATTATGCAGAGAAATTCAATCCTTTATAATGAATCGGTAGCGTGTTCATTTTTATTAACTACTGTTGTATCAACTATGAGTTAAGTTCGAAAAAGAGTCTCATTTTAGCGAGGCAAGGGGTTAATTTTTAAAAGAGTTTTGACATCCGTTCAACGCAAGTCGTTGGGCTTTTTTTTTATATATCAACGGCAAAAAGTTTTTCAGCATTTTTTCCGTTAAATTCGTACTTGTATACTTAAATATTCTTTCTAAATGGGGTGTTTGGATTAGAATATGATACATTGAACTACAATTTAGACTATTATTTTTACTCAAAATTACTAATAGAGCATGTTTCTTTTAAAACCAAGTAAATATATTAGAATTACTTAAATTATTTAAACATTATTATTGCATATCAAATATAAGTATGAATATTACCAGCTCTCATTTGTTATTTTTTTTATTTTTATGTTTATTTTATATTTATGTATTATTTAAGGAATATTATTGATAATGTCGGCAAAAAATAAGCTATTTCATTTATTTGATTCGGTAAATATTTATTTTTTATAAACTTAGTAATATATAGTTTCTCATGTGTGCGCAAAAGACATAGGGTTATATAATCACCTCCTTATTCTAGCTTTTCTTTTTAATTTCCATTTTACTGTATGTGTTTTATTGGTTTCCTTTAAGTGCCAGAAATATTCCGAGAGAGACATCAGAGGGATATATATATATATATATATATATATATATATATATATATATATATATATATATATATATATATATATATATATATATATATATATATATATATATATATATATATATATATATATATATTATACGCTACGCTGAGATATATATTAATATTAAATATTAAAGGAAGGGAAGATCCGAATCCACGCTTCTTAGCATTTCATCTATAATCGAGCACATACCCTCCTTCATAGATTATAGAATTAGTAATAACTCTTCCAATGAAGATTAATTTTATAAACATAACGTTTCTGACAACAATGCCTTAGAAATAATAGCTATAAGTGCCCTGACATTATATACCGAAAACATTATAGTGATAGCAGGAAAAAATAAAATATATCATTTTGCATGTACCCCAATATAAACATATAAATAACATTACGTTAGGGCAGAAGTTTCTTAATTTGACAAATATTTCACCAGTAATAATCCTCAGAGCAAGATATTTATCATATAAATACGCTTAAATTATGTTACATTGTACAGATAAAAAATATTATAAAACCTAATCATAAAACTTTAAATCTATATTTAATTCAAAGTAACAATCGTTTGTAGAACAAATAAAGCAGTAATGATAAAAAAAAATCGTTTGATTGTAAAAATCTAAATAATTGTCCACTGGACAATAGATGTCTTATTGAATATATTGATTACCAACGTACTATTATATCTAGTGAACAGTCAGAAATGTTATATTGTCAGAACAAAAATTGCAGTTAAACTGAAATGTTATCGACAGTATCTTCTTTAAACAACAATGTCTACGGTAACCGAACATTTTAAATATTTTTGGTATTATGGAAATTAATACAATGCCTAAGGTTAAATGGAAAATATTTAAAAAACGAGAATCTGTAAATCATTATAAGATCCATGACACTACTGTTTACAAGAACATCTGCATATTATAATGTTTACAAAAAATAAACTTCCATTAAACCATAGAAATAAATTAATTGTTTTATGTAGGCATTGTCTAAACTTTTACATGAAAATCAAGTTAAAATGACAATTGATGATTAATTCATACCTTAAAATTGCATAGCCATTACTTTCTAAGTATATAAAGGTTCACTCAAATTTATTGGATTTTTTCAAATTAAATATTGCCCAGGTTTTACGGCCCATTTAATATAATTAGCACCGTATATTAAAGTTCCACAAAAAATATTTATTTTAATTTTATCTATTCAGTCAATTTAAAATAAACAGAATATTCGAGAATTAAAAATAAGAGTCATTTTTGCGATACTG
>CAHIKZ030000369.1:165000-235000 GCA_903632075.3 Acanthosepion pharaonis | reverse complement strand
AAAGCTTTTATAAATAAGATATAATTTCGATGAATAATCAATATTTACAAGAATTTTTTCATTTTCAGTTTTTATGTATATATGTATATACATATGTATATATATATATACATATGTATATATGTATATATATGCATGTATATATCTATATATATGTATATATGTGTGAATATGCATGTATATACATATATGTATATACATATATATATATATATATATATATATATATATATATATATATATATATATATATATATATATATATATATATATATATATATATATATATATATATATATATAATCATCCGCCTCCAACAGGAATCAGTATTCACATGTATTGCTGACAGATCAGAAATTATCGAGGGTTTGCACTCATTGTCTACCTTCATGTGGTAAACCGTTTCGACTGACTGCCACGTCAGTTTAACCTGTTTACCGGAGTGTGGCCGCTGTTGCATACGTCAATTATAATAACTATAAGTGATAAATAATAAAAAGTTATCTATCTATCTAATATGGATGTTTGGGCACTCCTTCTTTCAGAAAAAAGACTGAGTATCCGATGAATATGATGAATTTCTGTTTGTTTAATTTTTTAATGATGTCAAGCGCCATCCGTTGCTCAGCTGTAAATATGGAGGCTTGACTTAACAGTCTGGTCTGTTTTTAAGACTGCCTGTCTATGGCTATTGCTCCTGTATTATTTGAAATTTTAGAGTTATCAGTATATTCATCTTCTTCTTTATGTCGTGTTCCTTCAGGACGTAAGCGATTATAGCTCTCTACAATTTCCTCTCCTTTTGTAGCTCTTAATAAATTTTATCTTTTTCTTATCTCTCATAAACATTGTTTTGCCATCCATCTACTCAATGTCACTACGTAGGCTATGGACTGTTTTCTTTTGTCGCCCTTTCCTTCAATCTATACTGTGAGTATCAAAATTTCTAAGCCCTGTTTCCTCATTATGTACCATAGAAATTTCAACTGTCTCTTCCTGATGTTAAGTATAAGTGCCACTTTTGTTTCTAGTTTCTCTAAAACTTCATCGTTGCACACATGTTGGGTCCATTGTATTCTTAGCATCTTTCTGTAGAACCATATTTCTGTTTCTTCAACTTTCTTCATCTGTATGGAGATCGTCCAACATACAGGAGGACTAACAATTCAGTACTCTTTTTTTTTCTTTTTTTTTTTCGTTTCTAACGAATATTTTCTGTTTCTTAATACTCTGCTTAGCTTTTGGGGGCTTCTTTCGCAAATTCGGATTTCAGTGTCACACTTCCCGTCCTATGTTAAAACACTTCCCGTCCTATGTTAAAACACTTCCTAGATATTCAAATTTTTGTACTTGTTTGATTTTGTTATCACCAATTTGTAATTTGCATATTAGGATGTTCCTTTTGCTAACAACCATGCAATTAGTCCTTTCTTCTCGCTTTCCTACACTACCTTCTGTAGGAGTTCTCGTAATTTTCTTTTTGTCTGTTATCAACACTGTGTCATCTGCATATCAGAGGTAAAGATTGTGGCCACCAATAATAAATCCTAGTAGGAATTCTAATTCTTTCAGAATTGCCTATACGGCTTAATATTTGTGTTTTAGTTCGGCAAATCTACTTCTATTTATGTTATCTGTGGTGTTTTTGTTGTTTTAAGTTATGTTAGATCTACATGAGATTTGTCAAGTATTCATGGAGGTGACTTTGTTGTGTTAAGGAGAGCTAAGATGTTGGGGCATCTGTGTGAGTACTTCTTTGATTCGGTGTAAAGATTTGTCTCCTTTATTATCTTTCAGCGCGTATGCGATCATGGCTCTCCACGACCTTGTGTCTCTTTTAACCAAAATTTGTTCCTTTGCCAAAGCTAGGATTTTAAAAATATCGATTTTTTTTTCCTGGGTAGCAGGCCCATCCCGTTAGGAAAATTGGGACAACACAATCTTTCATCTATTTATTTAGTTTCATGTCATACAGTGTTAAGCTGTGCAAATATCGAAAACGAAAAATGAGAAGAAAAGGACAAAATTTATTTCGAAGAACAATTCGAAAAATCTGTTTTTAATCCTTTGACAACTAACCACCGCTTTACCGGTGGTAGAGAAAGATGATGTAATACTCTGCCACAGGTTGAACGCTGGTTAAACATTTGTAACTTTTTTATATATATCTACCGTAAAATATTACATACGAATTATTTGTGAATTTTTGACTCGGGTGCTCAGGAAGAAGGGTTAAAATTATTCAGGAACGCAAGACTGAAAGGGTTAAAATGAGAACAAGTGTAAATTTAGCAAAAAGATTGAAAATAAAAAATTAAAAAGCTTTACCGGTTCGATAATGAGCCCTGTAAATTTCACTTCGAAGCTATAACCATCCATGTTGATGTTATTATAAATCATATTGATCTGTGGAAGTAGAAGGGAAAACTGAAAATCAAATTCAAATTAATATTGTGAAATTTTTTGCTAAAGTCTCAAAAGTTAAATGCTCGGACACTTTGCTATTGTGCATTGGTTAGCAATCTTGTGTCGCATTATATTACTAATGTCATCAATTGTTCGGGAAATATTCACAAACATTTAAATTAATAACAAACATTACACACATAATAAACCTATTTGATCAGACGACCATTTTCTTCGTGATTTTTTAGTACATTTCTGTAGTAAAATCATTTAGAATTTTTTTTTCAGTAACGTGATGTGCAATGCATTTCTATAGTAAAAGTAAACACTATCATCTACAGTATGCATGTAATAGCTCTATTCTGATGGTAAAGCTTGCTTTAATTTCTAGTTATTTACAAGAACATTCTTTCGAATTATTAATGTCCGATATATAGAATATGACCCCGTTACCCGAGATAAATTGGTCTCTCTTTTGTTGGATAATACAGAACCATCAACCTAAAATCTCTAGAGTATAAATAATGTAAATAATAATTTGTTTTTATTTTGTCAAGAAGTAAATTTCTTTCAATTATACACTGGTCTTGGTAATCAATTCGACAAATAGTATTTTACAGTGAGATCAATGAAAAAGATACCATGACAGTAATGTCCGCGCTTTTTCGACGCGGGTTGAAAGTGTCGTAGCGGCCCGTAGTGACTGTGGCGTTGCGGTCGTGTGCGTTCGTGGAAAGTTTGAGATTCGCTGCTCCAACGATTTTGTGGTCGGGGTGACGACTGTCATCAGTTCACCGTCGGCCACGCGAACGATCGGTTCATTGAACCTCAGGTCGTCGTCGTCGTCGCGCGTTACGATCCCCCGAGTCAACTCGCTTTCCGCAGCTGCTCGTGCCAGTCTCGCCTCTCCTTTATTCTCTTCCTGCTCCGCCTCGCATGTCGTTCGCTACGGGTTTCTTATATTCGGCGTTACCCGTCGCTATTGGCGCGTCGGTCGCCAAGCAGAACAACTTCACAGCACACAGCGACTAACACTAGACGACATGGTCTTAATCAGGCATTGACTATAAGTGTAGCTGTAAAGATTCGTTCACGTGACTATCTAATTAGTTACGTCTTATGTTGGAAGACGGCCAGCGACGACGAACTGTTTACAGGTGCAACTCACATTAAGTAAGAAATGTATTTGATTCATGAAACAAGCAAATTGTAAAAAAAATTCAGCAAAGAAATTCAATTGTTAATGGCTGTTTTGCTTAATTTGAGTTTGCTCCTTCAAGGACTGTTTTCCCAGGCTTTAATATCTTAATCTATGATGTATTGTGTATAAAATCTGAGGAAATTGATCGAGATGATTTTCAAACTAAATCGTATGTATTCATTCGACTTGAGGCTAGATTGATCTTGAGTCCCGAATGGCATTCAAGACAATTACATCAAATTATAATATAATTTATAATTTGATGTAATTGCCTTGAACTCCAATCGGGACTCAAGCTCAATCTAGCCTCAAGTGGAATGAATATATACAATTTATTGCTAAAGATGCTGGAAATATGGTCGGTCTATTGTATCTGCTCCTGTTAATATCAGATATCATCTACTACAGTTGAACTTTAGAAAACTAGGTCAGACCGAAAAAAAAGGCTATTACTTCCTAACCTAGACTGGAGCATCACATTCCACATTAATCTGGCTTTACAACGCGTGCTTGTGTGTGATGAAATATTTCCCAAAGACGAAACGTCGATAACCTCTCGCTAATCTATCGCTATATCCCTGGCAAGTGTTCTGACGAAATATATTACATGGTTGTACAACAACTGACCTTTGAAGATGGGACATTCCTAGCATATACACAAGCATGAATCACCCCTATTCCCTTCGTATCCAGTAAATAAGTAGTACGGAGAGGTTCTTTTCAAGGACTCTTGCTTTTGGACCGAATTCACATCAGAATTATTTGTCAGGCAATACGATTTTGACTTCTTCAAGTTCAGGGTTTAACGCTATCTTTCTTGCATAATCTCATTGTCCTCATTGATTGACTTTCTTTACACTCATACAACAACACGCAGTAAAGCTCAATCTTGAGTGATTCTTAAGCCTTGCTGCTGGTGAACATTTGCATATAAAAAAGGATAAACTGACATATGTAAACTATTTTCAGCGGAAGATTTCTTAAAGATAAAAGAATAATTATCATGGAATATAAGTTTTACTATTAAATCTTTTAAATAAATTTATAATGTACTACATAATATTTATGGACGTACAGATATCCTTGTGTTTATCGACGCAGAAGAAAGATTTTAGTGTGACGAGTTTAAATCGCAAATGTAGTCGTTCCTTCCGATTTTGTCAAAATAATCTTGGAAAGAGATACATGTATGTCTTCTCCGATCAGATAGCAGGCAGAGACTGTCGTATCTAAATTTGGTTATATAACACCGTAGGTGAAGAAAAATCCCGAATCCAAATCCGCTGGGTTTTGTGTCTAACCACTCCGACGTATAATTGCTACTGAAACCAGAGTAGTTGTTTAGTTATGTTTTGGAAGTCTATAGAGTACAGAAAATAAATTCATCGGCACCCCGTCAGCAGAAAATTAACGGTGCATACAGGAGCTCTATTGAGATCGTATGATTCTAAGAGAGCTTGTGGAAATTAGATCTCAATTAATCCTCAATCATTGACACTATAAAGGAAGCAGAGATTTTACAAGCACAGCCTAGATATGGCAAAAGGCTGACAGTTCGCTGCACCCAGTGGGGATCGAACTCACTACATGCTTGTTCTTGCGAGACGCGCTTATTAATAATTTCACTGCCACGAGGTTCCGCACTAGACAGGAAGTAAGAATAATTAGAACAGTAATGCAAGGTCCATTTCAAAGGAATATAGGCAAACTTCCACAGTTTTTTTTTTGTAGTCAAATTAGATGAAAAATAAGTGTTATTATTTTGACCACAGTTTCATAAAGAACAATTTATCATGACAGAATGCGTGGTTGTTGGCGAAATGAACAGCCGAATATGTAAACTACAATTTGTCTGGACCAAAAACCAAGCAAGTAGAAAAATGTTATATCTGCGAAGCGGTTTCAGAAACGAGAAAAATATGACACTACAAGACGAAGGTGCATTGCAATAGCAAAAGATGCCTTCCAAAGTTTATGCAAAGTATTATGAGACTAGATATTTCCTTATAAACCAATAAAAGATTCGGAACAGTTATATAACATCAGACTTGCTATTGACTGTGGATACTGCACATTCTCTTCTTAGGTGAAGATACTTGAGGCAAAAGATCTACAGTTCTACAGAAAGAATGCTGACAAGCTTTGGATTGAAGAGAAAAGTGGAAATATTAGGTAAATAGAAAAAAGGACACTTATATTTAGAATAAGAATGGGACGAATTGAATCCATAGGAAATATAATGAGGAAAGAAGGCTTGGAGAATGTGAAGCTCAAGAGAAATAATGATAAAAAGTGAGAGAGAGAGGAAAGCCGAGCATAAACTACCTTACGAGATTGAGTAAATGGTTTAGAGAACAAAGAACAGGAGAGATAGCACAAATAAAATCCATTAAAACCTACAAACAAACAAAAAACGTAATTAGTATAGAGCAATGATCGTTCACATTCTGATGAATAGAATACGACATATAGAAAAGAAGTCTGCCATTTAAGGAGATATGTTATCAGTTGATTTAAAGCAAGAATCCAACAGAAATGCTTGAAAATATATTAATAAAACTTGACATTCTCTATTTTACTGTTAGCAGCTATGCATGTTTATAGACACGCATCTTATTTATAAAATATATTTATTTAAATATATATATATATATATATATATATATATATATATACATATACATATATATATATATTTAAATAAATATTTATATATATTTATTTCATGAAATAAATATTTATATATATATATATTTATTTAAATATATACATATATATATATGTATTTAAATACATATATATACACATCTACACACACACACACAGATATATATATATATATATATATATATATATATATATATATATATATATATATATATATATATATCCATGAAAATTCATTGTAAGACATTAGACAGAACTTTGACATTCGTAAAGTCGGATCTTATTTGCCAAAATGTTATTTTTAATTTCCCTAATATATCATAGTTTAACATGATGCATGGATGCGCCCGAAGTGTAGTGACGATATGCACGGATCAAATTTCAATTTCAAATGGCGGGTCAAATTCAAATTTAAACCTAGGTCATTGCGTTCGCTTCCGAAAAGAAAAAAAAAAACCGTGATACTATGAGTCAAAAATTACACTCATCGGTTTAATATCTTTGCAACTGTACATTGAAACGCCTTGAGATTTCAGCTAACTATTCATCCTCCATAAAATAAACTATACATAAGAGGCTAAATACAGACACACCAGTTAAACCTAAAGGTGTGTCGTTATCCTTCATAGGAATAAGTAAACCAAAAAGAAACCCTTAACACCAACTAGAGCAATATATTACCTAAAATATATGAGGTGGAAAATTTTTAAAAACTTTGAAAAATAATATTTTGTAACATATAATAATGCGAACACACACACACACACACACCCACATACACACACTCACATACACAGACATATATACACATACATTCTTATTAATACACACACACATATATATATATATGTGTGTGTGTGTATGTGTGTGTGTGTGTACATATTTATATACAGTAGATTGAATTGGGATCCACAGTCAGCACATTTGTTTGCTAAATTTGTTGCATAACTCATCTCCTAGATCTTGTCTCGCTTCGCAGCCCTCTCCTCTTAGCAACTGGGATCACCCTGTAGTATATATTGGTATTTCGTTTCAATCATCTATTAGACAGGGACCTCATATTAATAAGAAATATTTTATTGACCAGAATTCTTTTTTCGAAACGCACCTTGAAAATTCGTTTGTAACCTTCATATTGAGAACTGATCCACTGTGATAACCACAGAGGATGATGACGTCGTGGCATCTCTGTAATAGTCCTTAAGAAATGTGCTCTCGAACTTGTCACTGTTCACATTAAACTCTATAATAAATGCATCACTGAATTTTGCTTCTCTGCTTGTTGGTAATCCTCATCTTTTGTTCAGTATTTAAAAGCTCGAGTTAACCGTCCAATTCTTCCAGTCTTTGGCTACTTCCATTTTTGGCAAAATAATCAGGGACCTAATCAAAACTGAATTAGTCAAGCCTCTCATATCGAAGGATCTTCTTTTAGACAAGCAATATAGCATTATTTTCTCTAGATTAACTGCTGATATATTGGCTGAACGGGCCAGATGCAAACGTAAATTTTATGTTAAAATTTTATTTTGTCGTACTTCTCGTAGCTGCAGCTCATTTTCGGTTGCATGCTTTCCAGCAAAATTTAATCTTCAAAAATTTAAGATGTCAATCGTTATCTGCTGTTTTAGCGTTTACTCTTTTATTGTTTCCGATCCTTCATATTGTTTTCTGTTTTCTAATTCTTTCCCACCCAATAAACATTCTTTGTTTGGGGTGAATTTAATTAAAAATAACGGATCAATTATGGATCTGACTCCGAAAGAATAGGATAAAGTACAGTAAGAAATATTTTTTCAATCTAACAAGTTTAACTTATATTAAAACTTCAGCAGAGACTGAGATATAGAGAAAAAGGAAACAGTATATATATATATATATATATATATATATATATATATATATATATATATATATATATATATATATTGAGTTTTAATTTCTCACATTTTATTACAGAAATTCTGCCTCAAACGTATAGTTTTCATTTGCGTTTTATATCTCCTTATGTACAATATTTATCTATTTTACAATACGTTCAAACATTACCTATTATATTAGACATGAAGGCATTCAAATTTGATCTAAGACGGGCCATCTTATCTAACATATATCATCAATTTTTTTTTCTTTTAATATTTTATTTTTTTAGCTTTAATTTAATAGATTTCCTCCTAAAACTATATCCATGGCATTCATGCTTTTTTGTCTTTTTCTGTTTTTGGCATATATAGATCATTATGTCTGTAGAAATAGTGAAGCATATTATTTGGATTTTATCAAGAATCTCTAAATACATAGCAGGAAAACTAGTCCAGCTCGGATAAGATTTTTTTTTTTTTCTAATTAAATGAATGGATAAAGTAAGTTAAAAAATTATCTGCAGATACTACCTCGTTACTTTCGATCTTCTTTGCTAAACAAGATAATTAAGAAGTGAGCCTTTCTTAAGATGATGGCCTTATGATAAATTTTAATCCAATAAAGTTAGCAATATGAATGTCAACTGTCTAAGAAAGTGGCACGGTGAACTTGGAACATGTACGCAAAACATTTATACCCGAGTAAATAGAGAAAAAACTAATGAGGAACATTTGTCTTTTATTAATCTCGTTAATATGACATTTTCATAAAACGAATCATCTCAGTCCCCCCCTCTCTCTCTCTCTCTCTCTCCCCTGTATATATATATATATATATATATATATATATATATATATATATATATATATATATATGTGTGTTTGCGTGTGTGTTTGTGTGTATACATATACAGTGTAACCCAGATATAAGGGACCAGGATATAAGAGAGATTTTCTCTGGTCCCAAATTAGAGCCTGTGTTAATGTATATAAAGTTGATCAAAGCCGGATATAAGAGAAACCCCGATATAAGAGACTTCTTCTCCGGTCCTGACAACTCTCTTATATCCGGGTTACACTGTTTATGTGTATATATATATATATATATATATATATATATATATATATATGTGTGTGTGTGTGTATGTATAATCTACACTTCTACATTGTAACCTATAAAAGTAGAGTAAGCAGATTAGATACCAGCTATAAATCTTGAGTAGTGCTTATCGTCCTCTACTAGAAGCGCCGATATACATAAACTACAATTAACACATAATTACTAAGTAATAAAACAATGATGCTAACTATAATAAAATTTAAAGGCATAATAGTCCGGCTACTTATAATGTCTACGATTAATCCTAGAAGATTCAACGGATGAAGTAGTCAGGATTAAATTTGCAAAAATACAACCTCGCAGATCGGGTGATTACTCTCCAACGACTTGTTCAGTGGCTTTTGTTTAGGAGGTAAAATGTCAAGTGCATTATCAAAATACTATGCAAAATGAGAGAAAATCTGCTACGTGTTTTAAATTTCGTAAGTAACGACAATTCCCACTTAAACCAAATTCATCGAAAAGTGACTGATATGTTATATACCGAATTCAGTGAAAAGAAAGACATTTCGATATTATATATATATATATATATATATATATATATATATATATATATATATATATATATATATATATATATATATCGTTGCGAGTTACAACTCGGACGCACAATGGATGAAATGTCAGACCACACGGAAGTGACCGTTCCTTAGTTTAAATATTTTCTCTGTCTGCATTATGTGTTTAACTTCTTTTTCTTTTGTGGTTCGCGACAGTCTTAAGGAGGCAATTTCTTAATTTTTCGTAGTGAAAGCTTCTATTGGCTGAAATATAATTTAGGTTTATTTTCTAAACGGTGTTTATCGTCACACGAAAAGAAATTCAAGCCAGAAATGGGTCAATGTCTCTATCCTCTTTCCAATGATATGAGTTGAAATCTCGTCGGAAATTGCTATATTGAATTCAGAATTTGCGATTAATATTTTATGTCTTAGTGGGTTTATATAATTAAAACTATATATGATATTCCGTGTTTTCAATCCTTTTTAACAGAAAGACCAGATTTCTAATATATCATTAACATCTCTAGATTCCGAAGAAAGCCTCGATAACTTTAGCAAAGGCCTATTTGAATCATGGTTTATAAAATAAAATGGGCTCCCTTAATGATATAATAGGGTATTATTTTTGTTTAAGTTCATTTTCTTAGAGACAGTCACCTTTATTGTTCCAACGGTATATATATGCTCATGTAATATATTTTATCGTTTCTATTGATTATTTCAAAATACAATTTATTTATTTTCATCTTTTAACCTTCAACAAGATAACCTCGTAAGTCATTATCCATAATAATTTACTTTGATACCGGCTACTCATTGAACGATAGTAATGTATGATGAGTTAAATTAAAAATATAGTCACTTGTAGTTACTCGTTACTTTCTGCAGCAATACAAAAAATATAATGTTCTACCTATAAGTGAGCTTTATTTATTATCAGACAGTAAATTTCCACTTAAAAAAGTAACCTCCTGAACTTTAGTTTCACTATCATCATTCCAGACACATTAAACCAAGAAACGTTCTCATTGAGAGACGAGATCAAAACGCTTAAAAATCGATATGAGTGAATCGGCAATACTTTAAAATGACTAATCGATGTTTAAGACGATTTTCTGTAAAAGATAGTGTCGAATCTAATCGCTTTACTAATGTCATCACGCTATAAATTGATATATTCAAAAAGAAGTAGAAAATGAAAACAATTGCGAAAGAAAATTTACGTTTTTGTTTCAAATATTCAATCGGCTTACAAAGCTTGCACATAGAAGCAAAGCCAAATTAATAATAGTAATAATAACAATGAAAATATTAACACGGATAATACTAATAGTAAAATAATAATAATGATAAAAATGATAATACTGATCAAAATAATAATAATACTGATAAAGTATTAACAATAATAATAATAATAATAATAATAATAATAATAATAATAATAAACAATTTGATTGCTCTTGCTTATAAATTGTAGTCATATTTAATGTGATCAACATGCACCTTTAAGGTTTTGATTTTCCATATATTTTGAATACGTGTTATGTACATAATTCTCTTTCCCACAGACGCATATAAATATAATGTTATGAAAGTACTCTATATGTTGAATAAAGTGCTCAGTAATATTTATATGTAAATAAACATAGTTATGACATAGAAATCACCACTGAAAAATGATTGCCGATTTACGTGCCAATCGATTTTCAGATAATATATATTATATATATATATTTATATATATATTTTCAATATATATATATATATATATATATATATATATATATATATATATATATATATATGTCAAATGTGTATTAATGTAATCTTGCTCAGGAGTAACCGCCCATTGCTCGGTTATTCTTTTAAGGCGTACGTCTTATGATTTTTATGGTCAGGAATCTTGGGTTCCTCATTCATTCATAATTGAGTCAGTGAGTCAGTCAATCATTCATTCATTAATTATTTTATTGTTATTTAATTAATAAATTAATATTTGAAATTTACTCTATGTATTATTGTTTCCCCATACACAGCACACATTTAAACACATACACATTTTTATATATATATATATATATATATATATATATATATATATATATATATATATATATATATATACTTCTATATACAAAGAAGGAAAACGTCAATTCATTATATTGTGAAATATTTGATTCTAGCTATTCATCTTATTGGAATAATTTGCTTGCTTGCTTGATTTCAGTTCACATATCGACATTGCTGTTTATTGTAATATAGATATCTGACATTAGTTGAATCGTCAGCGTTTAACAATACATTCTACATGTATTTGATAACCAAAGACTTCATTGTAAATATTTGAAATACAATCTCAGATTTAAATGCGTCTAGACTTAATAGCAATCTATGGATTCCTCGAAGAACTAAATCTCTAAAAAAATAACTGTCTGTAAGATATATTAGCTTTGTTTAAATTGCCGAAATGTTACGGATACTGAACACAGTACAAATCATACACATTTACATCATGCGTTGTATTTTCTACTCACTTGCTTATCATTGAACTGGAGTAGGCGTCGACAAGTATAACGCATTTATTTGTGCATGAAAGCAATTAAATAGGCGTTGATGTTATACGTAGAAGATTATAGTGTCATATCGCACGAGTAACTGTACATTTATGGCGAAAAAAGCAGTCAATGGTTCAAAAAGTGTAACATAAATATAAGTAGCCTCTTGATAATGGAGACTTTCTCATTTTCCCTGAGAAAGAGAATCTAAAATACGTGGCATAGAATTATTGAGTGTCTCTATATTTTGTGTAATATCACGGGTACTATACTGAGTTCTCCATAGCTCATTTCTGTTGTAAGTTGCTGTAGAAAATTTGATGAAGTCTTCAACGTACCTCATTCTCAAAATTCTGGCCAACATTGTCGGTAGGGCAATGGATTCAGTGCAAATCAGCTATTAACAGCAAGCAATGGGACGTTGTCTTATTTATTTGATACCATGGATATGTCGCCCATAAAATGATGCAGATGAGCAAGTAGATCCATGCACCGATAAGGGTTGTCACAAGAGAAAATAAACTAAATGCGATCAATGTATTTGAGACGTCAAAATAAAACATACACAGAAGTTTAAATATCTGGAATGTTTTTTAACAGTTGATGGAGAAAGCAATACCCACAATCGAAACACCTTCAAATAGAAATCGATGCATCTCAAAAGCTAATCCAAGTACTGAAAAAGAAAAAGTTTCTTTTGAAGCAAAGAAGAGAGTGATGACCTGTGGTGTAATATCAATCCTCATATATGGTACTGAATGCCAGGCAATTTCCTCACAGATCAAGGGATAACAGTAGGAGAAAAAATTGGTTCTACAGAAAGAACCTTCACAATAACAGATTGTAGGCGCCAAAACGAGGAAGAAGTGTCAAGTAAAATGGAAACAAAAGAGACATACGCATAATTAAAAAAAAAACAAAAACAACATTATTTCAATGGGCACAACCTGATAGTAGTCCTTGGATAATGTGACATCGACAGAACGTATTGACTGCAGAGGCACTAGACCACCTACCTGTGTGTATAGATGGCATAATGGTTTGGAAGTAGGACCAATGTTCAAATATTGCTAAGATCTACAAGGGGATGGATATTGTGTAGAGCAATGATCACTCAATCCCTGGAATGACAGGGTGCATAGTTGAAAATGACAAAGAAAGTATACCAAGTGTGTGTGTGTGTGTGTTTCTTCAATTGTTGGGAAATGCGCCGAGTTTATAACCTATAGAAATCTCTCATAGGCCATTATAGAACAAACAACTTCATCCTCATGACTGGATGCATTTTAAGATCACAGCTTACTTCCCAAAGATAATATTCCCGAACGTTCATCTGACGGGATGTATATCGCCAGGTTTAGTTGTTCGAATGTGATCTCCGAAATGTGAAGCGAACTAACGGATCTCCCTTGTTTGACGACGAAAAAGAAATCATGTCATATGTAACAATGTATGTTGTGAGATGATTAAAGCGAAACGAGTACTGAATAAAAGGTTGGTTACTCATATCCGAGGATGGCATTATACCATGGTGTTTATACAATCCCCGTTGCATAAGTCTGCTCAGGTATATTTATGTGTTTATTCAACACGCACAATTCTCAACTGTGGTCTATACTGCAACTATGCTGAACGGACTTTAGTTACATTTCCACGAGATTGCAAGGAACTTACGTGTTCAAGTGCCTGAACACACCCTCGTCACAGCCATCAACGTCTTCCAATGAGGTCAGTCAAGGCAATTTCGCGTTATTTGCCACTTTACAAAGGTGCCGCCACCTCGTATCGCCTCACCCAGACTAATAAAATCAAGAAGTCACCTTACTGACAAATTCACCATGGAGAGATTCGAACCCAGGTATCATGATTAGACAGCGAACATTCTAACCACTCGTCCACCTACCGATAATTATAAGCGTTGCATTAAAATGTTGTCTAATACAAGATTACTCTTCAGCCTGTTTTTGGCATGCTTGTTCCATCCATTCACCACCCGTAGGGACCCGACATTTCACATACTGCTAATATATTTCCAGATGTCACACATTCCTGATAAACACTTGTTACTGACAAATTAGTTGTCACCTCTGATAATGATTTCCGATTCTTCCTACGTGTAACGATCATTCTGCACTGAGACGGTGTTAAATTATACTATTGCTGTATATCTGCGACACAGCTACATTACCGATTTATCTGATATGTCATTCATTCATTATAAAAGTGGGTCAATTTCCAAAAGTGGGAGACGATAAGTCCAACGTGTCAGTCTCTAAATTGTTAACATTTCAATTCCTTCAGATAGACAAGCATTAGTATTTAAACGTGATATGCAACCAACAAACTGAAAATGTTGAAATATAATGTAACTTCATATATATTTCCCTCTGGTCCGTTTAAAAGAAAATTATGGTATCCTATTATTTACTATTGCGCGAGTTAACAAAGATGTGCCTTGTGGTGTAATGGATAGAGGATCGAAGTGGGAAATCAAATAGCAGTGTTCGAATTTCAATCGGAGTAGTTAAATTCGTTTATTAGTAAAGGTATGAATTCATCTCTTTTCCTGCAGATGTGAGTTGAATAGTATGAAAGATTGAGTAATATATTTTTTACAGAATACCAAGGCCAGGAATAGAATATTCAGAGATTTAACGGAGAGACTCGTGATTGGGGCATTCTGAAACTCAAAAATTGCAATTGTCTGCGTTTTGAATATAAGTCAAATACGACCCGAATTCAATAGGGGTCTCGATAATTCTGAAGCGTCGATATGCGTAACACAACCTTGTTTGCGACCGGCTTATACTACCCATGGAGGAACGCTGAGCCAACGTGTGACATGCGTTCCTGTCACGTTAGTCCTACTATTACCTCTTAGACTTCCCACTGCCATGATCAATAAAACGAATAAATGAAGATTTTAGCTGATAAAATTTTCATTGATACCATGGGGATATCGGGACGATACAGAACCCAAAATATAGCCCTGGGTGTCAACAAGTATAAAAAAAAAGAAAATTTCGTTCAAAACCGTAGAAAAGGCAACGTGAAATAACAGCAGCTAAGTTTTTCCAAGAATGCGTGAATGTTCATATACAATAAGAGACGTAATACATGAAAAAACATGAGCATCTTTGTTGTAAAGTTGTTCCATATTTTTTATTCAAGTGTTTTTGGTATGACGTTTTCTGCAGGAATAATTCCAGAATTATGATTGTTTAAATTAATTATTGATAAAAACTTAAATTATTTTATAAAAACTGAAATCTCACAAGATATGTTCTTGTTTGTAAATCAACAATTCTATTTATATAAAGAGAACTCTAATGATCATCTTATATTCAATCTGAAAGGATATAGTAAGAGAAAATATAATGTGAGGAGTCATATCAAATGTCAGATATTGAATACACAGAATTTGAGGTTGTCATAAAATTAACATCTTAACTCGCAAAAGTCAGGTTTCAATGAAGGTCATGATAATGGCGTCAGGATATCCATCAAAATCTGAAAGAAGTAAAAGTTAGCACCAACTGTCCTCATCTTGTGATCAAATGACAGATTTGCTGTGAATATTAAGAGACTGCATGAATTAATTTCACCGTAGCAATCAGTAAACTGTTAACGCTTGCTGTGTCCACCATCATTCTTGAAACTGCACAGATTCTCATGAGACAGAATGAAACAAATAGATTTTCACAGCGCACTGTCTTTTACAGGGGCATGCAAGAAAATATTTGATTCTGATAGAAAATATTTGAATATATATGTTTTCTAGCAAAACCAAAAACAAAATTTTATTATCTTCAAGCATCTGCAAATAGTTGAACATTTTGGATTAAGTAAAAATTTTAATTGCTAAAAATACATGAAATTAATATCGTATGGCTGGTAAGTGCTTGTATATGAAGGAGTCCTGTAATCTTCTTCTTCATGTGCAGTGTTCACTCGGAAACTAGGCTATCATGGCTCTCCACAATTTCTTGTTCTTTGCTGCTGTGAATAAATTTTATCTTTTCTTTTTTTCCTCCTATACACTGTTCTAACATCCATTTAATTAAGCTCTTCATGTATGTCATGTGCTATTTTCTTCTATCCTTCTTGCCCCCTGTGTGTATCAGATTTTCCTAGCCCTCCTTCCTCATTATGTACCCTATTTATTTAAACTTTTATTTCCTGATGTTAAGTATAAGTATCCGTTTCCTTTCCCTTTTTTTCTAAAACCTCGTGGTTGCTCAAATGTTCACTTCATTGTAGCCTCAGCGTCCTTCTGTACAAAGACAATTTTATTGCCGCAAGTTTCTTCTTCATATTAGTCCAGCATTCAATGCTATAGAGGACGACACATATAACTTTATATTTCTATACTCTTTTGTTTGTTTCTATCGAATATTTTATGTCACTTAATGCCATATCTTTCGGGATGCATCTTTGGCTATACCAAAAATTTAATAAATAATTATAATAATAATAATGATATTAATAATAATAATGATAATAACCAAAACATTCGTAACATGTACTTTATTTGTCTCATCATATCGAGGTTTTGATGGGGATGTCAAGCATAACGGTCAACACATTATAAGAATCTTAATCTATAACGAATATACCTCCATTTTCTCAGATAGTTATGAAAAGCTTCAAGCGTATGAACCCAGTAGGTAGAAGTTTGCCATTCATTAGACCTGATAGAATAATAGTTGAGACACACAAGCGGTAAAATTCATTAAATAACAGGATCTAGAGCACTTGAAAACTTTTAACAGATGCAATAACTAGCAAATAAATCTAGACGGAAAGATAATCACATAGTCAAGGTGTAGATTCTGCACACATCATATGCAACAATTGAGAATAGAAACACTAATCAAAAATAGAAAACGCGATAACATATTGTGAATTAAATGAAGAACATTTAAATGAAGACAGTTTCTTAATCGATTTCACAACAGGCAAATTAGTTAAGCCACTACGACACAAGGGATTATTGGATGAGAAAAACATAAATATTGCTAAAGGTCGAGTGTAAAAATATTAATCAGGAGGACAGAGCATAAAGATAGACATTGCATTTAATATTTTGAATTTAAAGTTAACATGAAAACATGGAGCCGTAAGAGAGTTCAACAAGAGAAGAGTGCGAGAAGAGGAACTGTTAGGAGATTAATTACAGTTACATCTAGCCAAATTAACTCTAAACTGATAACACCTCATCTCTAGTGTTAATTTCGTAAAGTCTTGGTACCATAGCGAAGAGTTCAAGAAAGTATTTAAAGAACAGGCAAGGGAGGCAACTTGTAGTGAGAAAGTTACTGGGGCCGAGTTCACCAGATCAAGACTAATGATATTCCTGATTCTTTTGATATTATCAAGGTTTCTGGATATATAGTAGGAGAACATTACCATATGTCGCAACAATATTCTATTTACGGAGGAACGGTAAACGTATAGATATATAATACACATTCTGAATATAAACATTTTCTATCACAACGCAGTGAAACGGCTTTTTTAGCATCTAAGGTAGAAATGGATTCAATATAGTCTTTCCACTCCATTTCAGCTAAGAATTTTGCGTCGAGAAGGCGCAACGCGGCATTGTCTTGGATATTAGCAACAGCCAAGCTCATGGAAGGCAGAAAGGTGTCTCTTAGATGATAAATAAAGAGCAGTTTAGGTTTGGAGTCGCTAAAATTAACAAACCATCATTTTACCCTCTTAACAACAGACTGAATATCGCTTTAGGCATCAGTCGCCAATTTGACCTTATTGGACTGATCAGACTTACAATCGAGACAGGTATAAATGATTATGTCATCAGCATCGATACCAAGTTTTGAGCTGATGCCACCAGAAATAATCTTAAGGAAATTAAAAGATAGAGTCCTGAGGAAAAAACTACATTAGTACAACATTATCTATAAGAGTGGGAGTTCAGGATATCATTCATTTCACGTTTTGATAAGGAAGACTGTACCAGCTTAAAATACGGCCAGAAACTTCGGATCTCTGAATGTGTAGAGAACTCCTGTATGCAAACCATTTCCAAAGCTTTCCCGGTGTTCTATAGAGCTTGAGCGACAGTTTACCGTCAACATATCGGTAATTGACCTAGAAAAAAAAAGTCATATTGCGTATCTGAAAGAAGGCACTCTGGAGTAAGACTCTTAAACAAATCAACTTTTATTAGAGCCTATAGTAGTTTCCCAGATATACATAGAAGCCTAATAAATCACGTGATTTTTTAGAAATTGGAACAGCAGGAAAAGAACCGGCAGCGCAGCACTTATTATAAAGTTTAGAGAAAGTAGCAGCTTCTTCTTCAGGACATTTCTTAAGGACTATTTCATGGATAACATCAGGTACACGTGTAATCTTCGAATCCAGATTAGAGGTCATAGCAGAAACTATCGAAGGGGTTTCATGCATATCACTCAACAGAGAATCAGTTTCTAAGTCTAAGTGGAAGGTAAGGCAAAGATACTCCAGATGAGCCATGAATAGAGTTTATGGAGAATTCATGGGCAGACCATTCTGCTTTTAACACCGCAAACTTATTTTCTAGAGGAGGAATAGAAAACTTAATTTGAAACACTAGTATAGTGCCGACAATAATGACGAATGTTAAACAGTCAGGCTGTTATATCCGGTATATAGCGGAGCAACATGCTGATGTGAAACAAAAAATTGTAAGGAATTTCTGAAAATGAATGGAATAATCTATGCTGGCTTTAACCAGAGAGGAAAACTCATTGTACAATTCACAATATGGAGGATAATAATGTCAGTCAAAGTGGCATCACATAGAAAGTATGAGGAATAAATCACACTCATCATGATGGTGATAGTAAGATGACTTAATAATAGGAGGTAACTCTCTAATAGATTTTGTACAATTTATCCGAGATTAACCCGAATTGTTCGGGTGCTAAATTTAGAAAAACGATTTTTCTTGTATGGTAACGGCTAATTTATATAAATGTACGATGACGCTATAGTCTTGTGATATCCTATATTTATGTGTAAAATCGCTCAATAACAGCGATATACAGTAAATTATCACGGAAGTGTACACTGAGAGGCGACATAATGTTTTATCATTGAACCCAATCATCAGTCTATGACATGCGTGTGATTTGCATTTGTAACGCCGCTCCATATTAATTTCAATTTTCTTTAATATATATTATATATATATATATATATATATATATATATATATATATATAGATATATATAGAGAGAGAGAGAGAGAGAGAGAGAGAAAGTTATAATTTAGATGAAAGTCATGCTGTTAAAAATAACACAGCTTATACACAAATACGGTTTTTCTCTAAACATAACTTTTGAAGTAACATATATATATATATATATATATATATATATATATATATATATATATATATATATATATAATCGAAATACGTGGTTGATGAGAAAATTAATTTATGTGTTATTCAATAGCGATATTGATTAATGTTTAAAATCGCATTCCTAATGTGAACACTTATCGAACTCTTTTTCAATGTTAAGATATTTGATCAAGTACTAAATTTAATTTCACCACAGCATGCCCATTCATTTTAAAATGTTTTTCTTAGAATCGCCTATTGTATAGAGAATTTACGAAAATTTAATAACAAAACATCTTTGATGACATTAATTTAAGAAAATTTTCTTAAAATATAAATATTCATTTTATTCGGTTATGATCAATTTAAAAAAAATATTTAATTTTACAGCCGAATGTTTATGTTAATTTTCATATCCTTAACTCACGACAAACATAAGCAAGACAAAAACAGGAACATCGTCTGTTCTCCCACAGATAGTATCATCGCCATTGTTTCCAAAAAGAAACCTACCTTAGGTATATTTGCTTACTTATTCTGACATCGTAATTCAAAAAGTTGTCAATAAATTTTATATAATTTGATATTCCTGACTCCTACCATCAAAAGTAATTACATTTAGATATCCCGCAATGTTTTCCCCTTCACTAAACGTGCTGCTCATGCATCATTATATACAGAAACATACAGAGCCCCAAAATACCGAAGGCAATGTCAATTATGGAATTATATAACTCTATTAAGTGCATATCTGTTAACGTTCCTTCAGGTTGAACCCGTAATGTTGGAATCTACATTTTATTGTTGATTTATTCCATATATTTTTTCCATAATTTTCTTTCATGACAATAATATCCTCACGAAGTGAAATCTAATGAATGACACGATGCAACAGGTGATAATTTATGCAGTAGCTGTCAATGTTATATATATATATATATATATATATATATATATATATATATATATATATATATATATATAAAGCAGGTGAAGTTAAAGCAGATATCTTCAAACAGTTTCAAAATTCGACATTTTAAAAACAGCAGGGAAGCTGTAACTAGAAGACAGATTTTAATAATTTAGCTCCATTGAAGGAACGTATTTATTTTATGAAATATTCTGTCAAGGTGTCGGAAAATCTATACACACTATCTCTTTCTTTCTCATTCTGACATATACACACACACATAAACAAACACAAAAAAAAAAAAACTTTACAAACCCACACACAAACACACATATATATATATAAATTCATGTACATATATATGTGTGTGTTTGTCTGTAAGAAGAAGAAGAAGAAGAAGAAGAAGAAGAAGAAGAAGAAGAAGAAGAAGAAGAAGAAGAAGAACAACAACAACAAAAACAACAACAACAACAAGAAAAAGAACAAGAACAAGAACACGAAGAACAAAAAAAAAGAAGAAGAAAGAACATTAAGATTTATAATCTGGTGTTCTTCTGGTGTTAATTTAAAAAAAAATAAAGTCGGTACAAACATTCCCATGTTTGAAACGGGAAACTAAATTTACAAATTTAATCATTAAAATTAAAATTAAATTTTAGTGTTGTTCCTTTGTCTAGTGATGATTTGACCAGGTTATCCATTGCTTACGATAGGTCGTCGGACGAGAACTAATGTTTCAGCGTGACAGTGTCGTAATATATTTGTTCATCTCAATAATTGTTAAGTTTATGTCCTTGGACTAACTATCTATAATCACCTCTGTGTAAAGACTGTATTATTCTGTTGTCACGTGTGGAAAATATTTATCAACAATTTTTCAATTCAATTTTTCTGGTTATATACAATGTCAAGAAAGAAAGATTGAAAGAAAGATGAAAGAAAACCATTTGAAAGAAATAGAAAAAAGAAAAATTGTGGAATCTAATCAAAGTAATAAACAATCGTTCATTTTTTAATAAGGTGGACATTCTGAACTTCTTTATAACAATATTTATTCTAACATAATACTTATTGAGTTTGCATATGATATCATTTTTCAAATATAACATGCTTTGGTGGTACGTCTACGGCAGAGAGATCCGAAGTCGTACTGCGACGGCCAAGGACAAATTCCCAAAGCTGGGCAGAGTATTGCGAGACTGGAGGACCTCTCTGGTTACCAAGAAAAGAGTACTGCGCTGTAAAGTGACATCTGCCTTCCTTTACGGTAGCAAATGTTGGACGGTCTCCTCAAAGAGGAAGAAGAGACTCGAGGTGACTGAGGTGTGGTTCTACAGAAAGATGATGAGGATATCAGGAATGGATCGTGTGAGAAATGATGAGATCCTGGAGTGGACGTTTCTGGGACACATAATGAGAAAGGAGTGCCTGGAGAATCTAATACTCAGAGGTTGATTGTTGATTGAAGTGAAAGAGAGACAATGGAAAGCAATGCATGACATACCTGGCGGGCTTGATCAAGTGGATGACAGAACGTGGCCTGATAGCAGAGGGACGAAACTAATTGAGAGCTACAATGTATAGAGCGAAGTGGAGAGCCATGATTGCCTTCGCCCTGAAAGGACACGACACATAAAATGAAAGAAGCTTGTTTCGCATGGTCAGTTACGGCTGAATAGTGAGTTCGATCCTCGTTGAGTTACTACCTACTTTCGCCTTTAGGATACATCTGAGCTACGTTTAGAAAATTACTATAAATATATGCTTAGATTTTGAAGGTACTGAAAATACCTTCATAAGCGTATGTATTAAAAATTTTCACAACTTGATAAGGAGATGTGATTAGAATTGGAAGGAAGAAATTGACTCTTTGTCTGCCGTCTTAGATTGGCATCACGGTGGATAAAATGGTAGCGGAGAATATAGACAGTATTTCTTCTATGTTATTTCTGTAAAAAAAACATTATTGAAAGGAAATGAGAGACAGCGATTTACAATATACGTCACAGGATGCAGAATTAGAAGAAATAATTAAAAGAGGAGAGTTTCAAAATGTTTATTCTTACCTGATGCAGAAAAAAAAACGCTATTTTCTGCTTCAAACGAGATATGATACTTTTGCAGTTCACAATAAATAAAACAAGTATAAAAAGAAAACTCCCTAGAAAATAGAATAAAAAAACCTAAGTAGATCCATTGAGGATAGTATAGATTGAAGTAACAGATTTGTGATTGTATTTATTCATATCGTAAGTCATTATTGTAGATTGTTTTATTTCCGACGTTAATCCTAGACTTACTGCCAAACTTTAAAGAAATAATATTCCACTATTGCAAACGTTCTCAGAATCTATGCATGTCTATGTTGAGACTATATGTCCAGTTACAATAGATTATTATTTTTTGTCATTTGGCGCGAATAGGTGATACCAAAATTATCAGCATGCTTCGTCAAACCTATCGCTACAAAATAAATAGTCTTTCAGAAAATAAAGAGAGGCTATACGAAAAATGATGAATTGTTAACGCAGCAGATGCTACACCGATTATGATGGAGGCGCCTTCCGATAATAATTTTTTCCCGAATGTCATGGAAACTAGGAAAAACGAAGTCAACAAATTGTGATTTTTATGTGCAAGCGTACAATCATACATATGAGAGAGAATCGGAACATTACACTGAACGAGTTAACATAATAAAATTGAAAGACGTGTAAAAATGTGTTTTAGACTCGTGGGTAATATTTAAAGATTTATGCAGCTTTCTCTTCATAAAGCTGCAATCATTTTTACTGGAAATGATTGTATTCACCATAGTGTTGTAATGCATCACCGTGTTAAGCTAGCTAGAAACATATATCTTGCATGTTAAATTAACCCGAATGCATATGTATTACCATTCCCTCATGGATAACTTGGTTTGTGTCGCTGTTCATGAAAAGCATGGCTTTGAAGGAATTTCGTATTGCAGGATTTTAACAGTTATCGGCAGATTTAAATCCGATAGATAACCATGGGAACAGCTTTCGTCATTACTCGGTGAGAAGCTTAAGAAAAATTTTAATGTTGTTATTTGCAGCTAATTTGTAATAATCAGCCTCAACTCGGTTTTATTTGTCTTATCTGCACATAAACATTATCCAGTACCCAGATCTTCCTGTTGGATTCCATTTACATTCTGTAGCCGCCATCTTAATATTGCAGAAATTCTTTCGAAGTAATATTGCCCTAGTTGGTAAATATGTCTAGCCTAATTTAAGTTTAACTTACAATTGCAATAAAATGTCTTCTGAAATTTTAAATAACCTAAGTGATAACGGACAAGCTGAAAAATTAGTCTGCACTCGTTAAACGGGCGTATCAGACTTACATTAATATATTACATACATACACCTAATGTTTATCATATTATGTTTGCTTTTTTTCTTCTATTCATGATGATGAATTTGAAAGTAGACGATTATTCCAATTCGAAACTGTCAATAATTTTCGGAACATTGAATTAATTGAACATATTCTCTTTGTAGAGATAACTTTTCCCTTTGAGACTAAGTTATAACAAAGTGGCAAATAATTTAGTATACATGTAACGTTTCCTAAGTTGTATAAGGCTTGATTGCACATAGGCAACAGAAAAGTGAATTTCTGCTTAAATATTAATTAATGTTAATTGTGATCAAGCTTATCGTTTGAAATGTCATCGTTCTAAGGCAAATGTTAGTCATGTTGAAGCAGAAAACATAGTGTTGTACTTTTCAAAATTACCAACTGTCCAATTATCATTTACAGATCAACAATGAGACAGTCCATCCAACTAAATGTAGATGTATAAGATAAACACGAATGCGAAATTCATCGCTGCAGATGTAAGAATTAGCAAGGGAAACATAAGTGCGGAATATTGAATGATTTCTTTGAGATAACATTTCATCTAGCATAGAAAGTATTCATTCTTAAAGTAGGTCCTCCAAAATTACCTAAAAGAGTTTGTAACATTCTGTTACTAGTCCCTTATCGCCAAGCTTAATCTAAAATGCCACAAGTTCTTCTTCGTCTTGTTTGTTTTTTTTATTTGCATATAATGGAATATTTATTGAAATAACGCCAAAGAATGGATCGAATATTTTTATTATTCACCTAATACTCATTATTATATTATCATGTACACATAAAAATTGGGTTGATTTCTTCACTCAATATATATATATATATATATATATATATAATGATTACAAATATTGTAATTCTGCATTTTAATATCAGAGAAACTTGAAAATATATGTGAAACAAATCCATATAGATCGTATTCTCATAGATATTATACAGATGTATTGTGTTTTTTTCTACTTGTTGGATATATTCTTAAGTTTATATATCATATTTTGTTAATTAAATATATTTTTCTGCAATCTCTATATATTGATCTTATTGAGAAAATTTAAGCTGTGTCTCATTATTTTTATATTCGAAGCTGACAGTGTAGAGATTTTATTAACTTTAGAATATATATATGAATATCATATAATATATTGCACTTAAAATATATAAAATATATCCTGACAAATTGACTTACAACAGATTAAATTAAATAATTATTTTGTTGACGACAGAGGATTAACCGTTCCCGAATTAAGAAAAAACATGCGTTGGTAATAAAGCTTAGAAATCATAGAGAGCTGACTATTTTCAGCCAACTGATTTACTCAATTCGCCATTTTGTTTGACATTTGGTAACTTTAAAATCGTCCGCATTTTTTACGTCTGCAGTCGGTCATTATATTTAAAGAGGAAATTTATAATTTAAAATATTCAGAATTGAAAATTAGTACATATACACCGCTTGGAACCGAATTCGTTTTCTTGGTTTCTTGTGCATTTCATTTGGTATCATTATTTTCTTTAAAGATTTGGTTTTTACGTTATATTTCGAAATTATAGAAACTAACTTTACATTTTGTAGAAAACACTGATGAAATGCGTTCTTATATGATTACATCAATAAACTCAAAATATTTATTTCATTTACTATTCGATTTCAATAAATATATATTTGCATATTTGTAACCATTTCTCGTTGATTTCTGGTTGATTTCATGGTCTGCTTCCGTACCTGGCATACATTAAATGCAGTAAATCTTTCAACATCAATACAAAATTACTACGCATTACATCAGAATTAATATTCGATGAAGATACGCATTAAAACTGTTATGAATATTTCAATCAGAAATATTTCAAGTTAGAATTTTTGTACTGCTATGTAGTCGCTCCCAATTAACATTCATAAAAAATTAATAGAAGCAATCATGGATTTAATATTGCAGATATTAATATTGGCTAAAATATTGAAATAGAATTTCCAATTAACTGCTTAGAATTGACATAATTTATGTAATCCTTTCTTATGAGTGTCATTTTATAGTAGGTTGTCTTATATATATATATATATATATATATATATATATATATATATATATATATATATATATATTAAAATTTTCTTTAAAAGAGAAAAAATTTTTTTTAAAAAGAAAAATAATATTTATATAAATATATATATATATATATATATATATATATATATATATATATATATATATACACGTGTGTGTGTGCGTGCATTTAAGTTATTAAAGATTTGTCAGAGATCATGATAGCGGTGGTAAAAATGATAAAAAGCAGAGCAACACAGATTAATGGTATGTTGTGTCTGATTATTTCTTTTTGGTTAGTTACGTGTCACGTGTAACAATGTAACAGAAGATATTTAAATATGTATGAAACAGATTCTGGATGATAAAGTGGGTAAAAGTTAGTGAGACACAGCAGGTTGTTTTGAATAATTTTGTTTTGGTTTAATGTTTAATAACTTGTGCGTATTTTGTATATATTTTCATTAATTTTTTTGTATTGGAATATGGAATATAGCTTCATTAATAATGAATCTGGAGAAAACATGGTTATAAATTGGAGTTTTTAAAACTTGTGTTAATAGTTGTTAGTATTATTCTGAATATGTTTTCATGATATATTCTCTGTAATGAATTATGTTCGTTTTTTTTATGCTGGCAATGGTGAAATAAATGTTATATCCCACGTCGGAGCGGTGTTTGACGAGTAAATTTGAAGGTTTACTTAAATGCCAGTATCTGTTGTGTTCCTTGTTGTACTCTTTAGATCGCGTGATGTCTCCCCAACGTACACGTTATTGCAATGTCGGTATTTGATTTGATAAAGTCGGGCATTTTTATCGTATTTTTGTTTTACTTTTTTATCCCGATTATATCCCCGATAGTTTTAGGGGCGGCTAATTGCTTTTCCGATTTTGGATGAAGTGTTGGAGTGTAGGAGTATAATTTTTGTATAAATGTTCTTGCAAATATTGGTCTTGTTTTTGGTCGTGGTATGGATTTTGTCAGCTCTTTTTTTGCGTGTAAGATGAAATGGTATGGATATTATAGAAGTGTGAATCTATTCTGAAAATAATCCTTTTCTTCACTAATATATTCAGGTCTACATATACTAAGGGCTTTAAGAAGAAATCCCATAATTATTCTACAATTTATTCTCTGGTTGTTGTGGGAATAGAAATTGATTAGTTTATTTGTGTTAGTGCGTTTCGGTAAACTTTAAAATCTAATTTATTATCGTTACATATTTCTAGGATGTCAAAAAGATATAGATATATATTTGTTTCAAATTCATATATTTAGATTTGGTTGATTGTAAGAATTCAAGAAAGAGTCAAGATAATATACATCTGATACGAGACACCAATGGGAAAACCGAATATTTGTTTGTAGAATATTTAATTGAAAGAAAAAAGAACAGTGTTAAGCGGTTAAGTTACATATCATTATGCTTGTGTGCACGCTTAGATTAAGCATACACATTATTTTTCATATTATATTATATTGAATATGCGTAAGTGAAAAATGCGACACTAACATCTCTTCTATATCCAATAATATTATTGGATTACTAGCCATACTCGAACACTTAATCTCTTTCTGCTTCTCTCTCTCTCTCTCTGCGTGTATATATATATATATATATATATATATATATATATATATATATATATATATATATATATATATAAAGTATATAAAATTCAACACTTAGAGGCGACAGTCTGTTTCATGCTTTATGCAATCGTCAGGCCACGTGTGCTGTTATTTTTCTCGGCTATTTATACATATACGGGTCGGTGGTGCATTGTGGGTATCTATTATGGCGGTTATTTTACTGGAAGTCGTTTATTTATTTATTTGGGTTAAATTATCTTGCTTGTTTTTATTTATTTTATTTTTTGTTTCTGACGATTGCATATAGCATGAAACAGACTGTTGCCTCTAAGTGTTGACTTCTATGTTCACTTTTATATTTACACACGCTCTATCTCTGATATTGAGCATTTTATCCATAAATATAGCACACTTAAGACTATATTTCTTCATATATATATATATATATATGTGTGTGTGTGTGTGTGTGTGTGTGTGTGTGTGTGTGTGTGTGTGTGTGTGTGTGTGTGTATATATATATATATGTGTGTGTTTGTTTTTGTGTGTGTGTTTGTGTGTGTGTGTGTCTGCGTGTATCCGTGTGTTTTAGGATAAATATCAAATAGGAACAGATCGTAATCTATCAAGTTTGACTTTATTAAACATCTTAAGAGATCAAGATATAAGTGATAAAAAATGATTAAAATCAAAGACACACAGATTTATGATATCAGTATGCCTGCGTGTGTATGTCTGCATATGTGTGTATAAATATGTGTGAATGTGCGTGTGTATATATGAGGTGTATGCATATGTGCGTGCGCGCTCGTCTTTGTGCATTTGCATGTGTATATGAAGTAATGTTAAATTAATCAAACCTTCCACAAAAATATATGGAAATGTAGAAAATATATTTCACTTATTTAAGTGTACTTCTCAGCTAAGAATAACTTTTGTTAATCTAAAAGTAAATGATTGATCAAGGAACCATAAACATTTTTACTAAATTCATGTGCTTTTTACTAAAAATAAAATCGCCGATTTTGTTTTTTGAAAAGCAAACACTCATCGCGTCATGGAATCTATACATTTTTAAAAGTCTCTCCGAGATGCCGGCTGTTCATTGATACACATCATTTGCTGGAAATGTTCCAGATCAGACGAACATTTAGTAACAGAGCAGAGAGATGAATAAATTTGTTGATGGAGAGTATCGCCTCCCAGTCCGTTCAATTTCTGATTTGAGAGAGATGCCGTATAGTGTCGTCACGGAGAAGTAGCTGCCTTTTCTCGAGACAAAGACTGGAGGAAAACGGTTCTTGTTTCCTTATCTCTGAATAAATATTCTGAAAATACTTCCCTGCTCTAAAGATTTCTTCAGGATTCAAGAGATTTTCGTCTGAAGATTGCAGCATTTATAGTTTTGATTTGATCGAAATTTGTTTAAGGAAACTTTTTTTCTATTTTATTTCAATTCTTTAAATGAAACTAAATTTGTTGCATCGAATGTATTTTTAATTACATGTAATTAGGAGATCAAAGAAAGAGTGTTTCTAGTGTAATATGTGCAGATTAATCATCCGAACCTTCAAAGTTTTGTTTTACTTTCAAATTGTGCAGTTTACATATGTAAAGCATTGTTTATTATCCAATTTTTAATCATGAAAAAGGATGTCGTAGTGGGTGTTCACATCAATGTATATATTTATATTTACATACATTCCATCTCTTATTTGAGCATTTTAATCCATAAATATAGCAATCATTAATACTATATTTTTGGCCAATTGGTCTTTCTTATCAAATCATGAAAGAAAATAACTGTACGTCTACTTTTCTAGTGTCTTTTGAACTAATGTAAATTAATCCCTATACTTGGTCCTTCATTGTATTTCATTTTCATTTACGACCTTTCCGATGACATTAGCTGTCAACTCTCTCTTTATGAACTTGACGTCTCTCTCGATAGTAAGTCTGCTCGCTCCGATGAGGTCAAGTTGGTCGCTGATGTCAAAGACGACTTTAAGTCTATTGTTAACTGCAGCAAGGGACGGCTTGTTAATTATAACGCCTCCAATACTAAACTGCTCTATATTAATCCTCAGAGAGATCCCATTATATCTTCCATCAGCGTGGCTGATACTAACATCCAGGAGTGTGACTTGTTTCGACTTCTCGGAATAACATTAATTGGAAAGACTAGATCGAATCCATTTCTAGGTCAGCTGTTAAAAATGTTGTTTCCATGTGTCATGCTAGATATTTTCTCCTTAATCTTATTTAATTATAGTTTTACCAGTTGCCCATGCTTAAAATATTACTGCCACGTATCCTCTGATGACTTCAATATATATCATGTAGAAATCCTCGATAGAATTCAAATAATAATCAGCAATATTATTGACCCCTGATCTGTTGGCTCGGCTTCAATCCTTTTCCCCGCCATAGTTAAGTTGCCTATGTGTCTCTTTTTGTATACATACTACCATGGTAACAGTTTTAATGATATCTTCGCTATGGTAAGTTGACTTTATGTATTTCAGAGAAGTACTAGACTGGCGACGAAGTATCACCGATATATATATATATATATATATATATATATATATATATATATATATTATATATATATATATATATATATATATATATTGATATATATATAGTTGAGTTGGCTAGATGTAACCTTAAGGTATATTCTAAAAGTTGTTTTTTTCTCAATTCCAAATGTATAACAATGTTCGAACTTCAGGCTTCCCAGCAAAATTTAATCGTCAAATAATTAAACGGAATGTCATCCGCCTTCTTTTGCTTTTGAGTTTAATTGTCATTTGTTTTTGAGGCTTAGCAATATTTCTGTTTTCAAATACTTCCATATTAAATAATTCCTTGGAAATTTTTAAAAACATATACTTTATTTTCCATATCTTTACTACACGAATTTCCAGTCTCATGAACTTCATCAGGCAAATAATGGACATTTCCACATACTATTAAAAGGACAACGTTCCTTAAGATTTTCGATGTTTAACCATAGTCGATTTTGTGTAGGAGCAACCCAAATGTCTCTTCTTGGACTTGTGTCAAAAATTTATTTATATATATATATAACATATATATATATATATATATATATATATATATATATATATATAATATATAATGTTTTGATACCACAAAACAAATATAATGATTTAAAGAAAATGAATTTCTTTTGTATGACCATTTTTTTTTTTTTTTTTTTTTTTTTGTTCATGTTGAACGAAAAATAATATTTTCATCACTAACACGTCTAAAATTTTACGAAGATATATATACAAAATTTTCGTAAAGAAACCTTTTCAGATCTTTACACTAATTGAACTCATTTGTCCCCATACCAGAAAAATAAATCTGGTTAAGACCTTAGTTCATAGGGCTTTATTAATTTGTTCCTCTAGCACACGCGACTTCAACAAGAGTTGAACAAAATTCGAGACATTCTCATCAACAATGGTTTTCCAGCCAACATTGTTGACCGCACAATAAAGCGGAAAATAGAGAATTTTCAATATGCCCCCAAAAATTTGGCCCAGGTCTTTGCCCTATTTATCTGAAATTACCTTGGCTAGGCAGAAAATGTAAACTTTTTTCTAGACTGATAAAGTTTCGGATGTTGTTCTGCTACCTTCTTTTCTTCTTCCATTTTGGAAGAAGAAATGCCAAGGTATGTGTTGTCTTTGGTACTCGTACTGTTTTTCCGTCTTTTTCCAATGATCGTTTGCCCTATCATAATAAAAAAGTTCGATTATATATAAATTTAAATGTCAGTGCGAAGCTGAATATATAGGGCGAACATGTCTTCGTTTGGAAACAAGAATCGGACAACATGTACCCAGACACATTAAATTACATTTGGATAGTCGCGTTCGTGTTTCGCAATCAGCTCACGATTCGGCGATCGGGCAACACCTATTAGAAAATGAGTCATGCTCAAAACGTTTCACAATGGACTCGTTTTCAATTATATGCGTAGGCGAACATCCAAATATCATCTGTCTATTTTGGAAGCCATCTGTCTCAAATTATTTAAACCATCGCTTTCTAAACAAAAAGGAGAATTTTTCACGATCGCTAAATTTATTTTTTTGATATATGAGCAACTTATTTTTCTATTTTACTGCTCAGGTTGGTTCATTATTATTAATTTATTATTTACGCATTTATTTTAATCGTAAATTTATTTTAATTTTACGTATATATATCTTCGTAAAATTTTTAGACGTGTTCCAACCATACCATTTTGGCGTTCTTTTCATTTTCATTGTTTGTTTAAAAATCATTTGCCAACGAAAGACCCTGATGAAGCGTTGGCCGAAAGGTACCTAGGTCCTGAAAAAAAAAAAAAAAAAAAAAAAAAAAATCATACAAAAAGAAAATCATTTTATTTAAATCATATATATATATATATATATATATATATATATATATATAAATATGCTCTCTTACTAATATCATTGGAACTTAGCTACGTGTGTTGAAACTCCTTCTGAAAATGGATTAGACAAACATGATATAAAAAAAAACATGGAAAAACGACAATCAAGGAAAATCAAATCTCATATACACACGAACATATACATACACACACGCACGCACATATATATATATATATATATATATATATATATATATATATATATATATATATATATATATATATATATATAAAGATAGCGGTCGTCTGTCTTATCAATCCCGATATTTCAATGTCACGAGGCAGGGGACTGAGGAATGCGGAAGTTATTTACCTTAATGGGACTGGGTTTTATAAAATTAAACCTGGTTATTAAACTTGAGACATTATCTGGAGTCATATGAAGAATGAAATATTAATTTAAAAGTGTAAGAGGAATAAAAATTCTTTTAAAATGACGTAAAAAATATATTGATAAAATGGCGTAAGCAATTAATGAAATGAGAGTTGGGGAGATATTCGATTTAGATTTTTTCATATACAGATAGTATTAGCAGCTTCATATTAACAGCAAAATCCTTTGTCTTTTGCTAGATTTCTTCAATTCGTCATATTCTTAATTATTCATAAACGATGATGTCCAATGACAGTCATTGTCTCAACGTCTATATTAATGTATATCTACATAAGCAAACACACAGGTTCATCCTATTCTGTGATGATGCATTATTGCATAATAATTATTTTAATGTCAATTTCTATATTCATACAAAATCTGCATTGTCTTAAGCAGGATCAGTTTCTATATAAACATAATGGTCAACTTCAAGTGATGTGGGAATGCTCTCAAGAAATTACACACCGAAAATAATGATTAACTATTTAGACCTATGTTGCTAAGTAGTTTTAACTATCGCTTTGCAGCAGCTTGTCGTACATTTGGAAAGCCATGACATAAGAATTCATGATTACGACATTTTTTTTAATTAAAAAAAAAATAGATTGTCTGTATTTCCAATCGTTCCATGTTAACTGGGTACGTTAAAAGTATAATCTAGATTTATTTCAAGAACACGGTATTAAAATTTATTATTTAATTTATCAAATTCTGAAATTTATATATGAAATTTGTAAATATTTTAATGTAAGTTATAATCGATTTTATTTCGAAATTAAAACAACAATGCTATCCTGTCGTATAATAAATTACAACTATTAAAGCAAACAAAAGGCGATAAACTTACACCGATAAAATATAACAGTATGTAATCACTTATCGCTGTTCGAACAGATTAAATTCAAATATATATTCTGCGAATATATATTCTATTTGCATACGGATTTTCGAGATTATTATGCAATACTGTAGGGACTAAATTTGCCTTTTCTCCGAAATTATACTTAATGTTTTCTTAAACTGTTGTTTGTAGAAAAACACAAATTGAAGCTAATTTATTTTTTTTATCTGTGTTGTCATCGTTATACTTCGTTTGTTTTCATTTTCGATATGCTTGTTGTCAACATAGTAATCTTGTCCTTCTTACGACCAAAAAAAGAACTTGTATTTATGGCCACTTCTGTATTAACTGCTACAGAAAAATAGAAATTAGCCACTGAAATGCTTATTTTTATAATATTTCCTCTTAGTATCAATTAATTTTTTCGCATGTTGTTAAATTTTTGTATTAACGAGTCAATATATTTTCACAAAAAATTTTCTATATTAGAATTTTCGAAACATAATCTACATTATATGAATTCATACTGATAGCTGATACATGCAGGATAAAAATTTGAACTTTTAGTTCCAAATTAAGTAGTGTATTAAACATGAGTTCTTATGATAGACGAATAATTGAGCCAAATTTAATGTTGAAGAGGAAACCTGTTAAATCAACGTACAATACAATCTCTTTTTATTTTGATGAAAATTTAAACTTGTAAACGATAATTAAATAAATTGCACTTTTGAGTCCAGTAAGTGTCTGTTCCAAAACATTTTGGGATCATCTGCTGAATAAGAATTGAGTAATAATGTTTTATATTTTCCTTACAATATCTCGTGATGTTAATTTTGTTTTCCGTTTTGTTTCTGAAGATTTCCGTCAAATAATATAGGTTTTTATATTTCGTCTTGCTTGATCTAGAAGAAGGATAAATCTTCTTTCTGTGTTTCGACATCACGAAATTACCAAAAGTTTATGCGAATATTTTAATTAATATTGCCTTTGTCTATAAAACATAAAACGTCTCTGTGTGTATTTCTCTGTGTGTTTGTGAGTTAGTGTGTGTTTGTGCGTTTGCTATTTTTGCACGTCCATATTTATCGACAGGTTTCAATGAAATTGTATGAACATATTACAAATTTAACAAGTTAAATCATGATCGACGTTTCAATCTCCAAGTAACTCGGGTTTCGATAGGAAAATCGATTAAAATTAATGTGGGTACGAATTTTACAAAAATCAATGCAAACTTACGCAATTCTTTTACTGATGTTCTTTGCAATTAATGAAAAACAAAGCTCATGTTATGAGGGTTATGTAGAATGTTTGATAGTTTTCCTGAGACTTTGGTTTGACACAAAAATTTGCAAAACCTGCGAAAAAATTTACTTTTCCTAACAAGTGAAATAAAAACTTGAATACCTTCATCCTTTTTTATCCAATTTTCTTCAGACCTTTCGCGAAAATAGTTGCCATCATGGAGGAAATAAGAAATAATTGAGATTTCTGTCCAGCTCGCTTCTACGTGTATAAGGAAAATAACGAAAACCTATACAAAGGCCCGTTTTTAATCTATAACTCCCTAATTTTTCATCCGATAACTTCTAAATTTACCATGTAAATCTCATAAGACACACAGATTGTTTTGCTTCAAAGTTCGGTTTAGATTATTTCAGTTACGTTGACGAAATCCGCGACAAACAAGGCCCAGAATCGGCTTTTGCCAATTAGTCGATACTTTCTTCATATGACTGCATTTTGAATTGGCATTCGAACAACTTTTGATGCAAAGGTTATTTGAGAATGATTCTTGAAGCGTTAAAACGGAAAAAAAATTCCCGAGGATCTTCTTAACACCAGATTTACAGTAAACGTGCGAAGAAGGCGAGGGGGCGTTCATATGATTGTATTTGCAGTTCAATGAAGTTCTGGCGCTTCATCAGAGATTTTTTTTGATTATTAGATTTGTGAAGAATATCATACTATTAGAAAGTTATTATGGTCATAGGAAATTTACTGAATATCTAAAACATTGAAACAATTTAATTACGAGCGGCAAACTCATATTCACCTATAAACCCTCTGGGTTATCGATGGATTTCCATTATTAAGAACAATCAAACACTTGCAGACATTTCTAGAAAAGAAGAACGGGGGAAAGGGGTTGCGTTTCTACAATTGCATCCATGTACACCCAGTTAACGGCGGAGACCTCTGCTAATTTATTATAATATTAGTGTTGAAGATAATTTCAGACACATAGATTTCGATCCTCAGTAAATGATCAATCCGATGAGATTTTATTTTAAATTTATTCATTATTACGGGATTACCACTACAAAATAACATTTGAAATAGATACAAAAGAATGCCCAATGGTTAATTATTTGTCTTCACAAAGTATATTCATTTTCAGTATAATATGCTTCATTGTCAATGCACTTAATCTAATAAGGGATATTAATCAAATAGAGCTAATATTACACAGCAAAAATTTTAAATCGAATTTGGCCAATATATCTTTACTTCCCATTGCCTCTTTTTACGTTGATTCCGCCCCCATCTTTCAGTAATCTTCTATCTTGATGGGCTCTTGTCGTATGTATTGGGTTGATATTAGTAAAAATAAAAAAAAAAACTTTGATCGTCTAAGTTCTGAAAGAATATGACTAAAATGTTGATCATTTAAAAATGCAAGTTTTAAAATATGAACATCAAGTCAAATTAAACAATTTGCTGAATTTATATCAGGCTAAAATGCATCAATACCTATTGACTTACTTCCATCCTGAATCGTAACAGCAAATTTTTCGGGCAAATTATCACTATCATTGTAGTTCTTAGTAAATTTGGCCATTTCACCAAGGCTCTTAGACCTGATTCTGTTTTCCAGTTTCACAACTTCGCCTGGTAGCATAAATACTGTGACTTCCTGGATCACTTGCTTCACTATATACAGCGAGTTTCAAATACTCCAAACTATATTTCATCATCGTGTACCCATAGAAATTACACTGTGTCTTTGAGATTCAAAGAAAAGTGCCTTTTTTTTTTTTGTTTACATGTACCTTAAAAACTTCTCGTTATTTCAAAGTTTATTCAAAGTTCTTATCAGAATATTTCTGTACAAAAACAACTTTGCAGCTCCAAGTATTTTTTTATCTGTCGCATTTTCCAGCATTGATTACCGCCGATAAGGATTGATATTACATAACAGTTCAGCACTTATTTGCTGCAAATGGAATATTTCCTTTTTCCTCATAATTTGCTTAGCTTTCGAAAATGAAATGTATATCAAATTAAAATTAAAAAACGATGCAACCAACTACAATAATAAAGGGTGTTCAATTAAGTTGGACGGATTTAAAATGTGAATTAAATTTAGGCGTCTAATGATATTTTTTTCTTTTTCCTTCAGGCGGACATTTGGGCGATATTATTTTTCACCCATAATTGCCATGACTTACATATGATTGCCCAATAGTGAAATAAATAAATTTTCACGAATAACACTGATTTATTTACTGCTGACTTTCATACGTTTTAATGAAACACACTGATATATAATCCGTCTGAATGAAACACACTTCATACATTAAACATTAAACAATAAAATGTTGTAAAAATTAATGGCAGGTTTATCATCGTTTATAGTTTATATTTAGACGTTTTATCATAGACAAACTGTTAATGTTCACCATTCCAAGTTATATGCTTATAAATATATCATGCGTTTGCTTCTTCAAAAACAGTTTTAATATCAACCCACATGGAAGCTATTTGTGGATTGAATGCAGTTGGTACAGATATTTACCTATGTAGGAAATATGACATACAATTTTTTAGAGTATCAAATGCGTAAAGCAAAAATATCAACGGACAGATTTGTTACGCAATATTGTAAAATCTCCTCAGTGATTAAAAAAACAAAAACAACTAGAATAATATTTGGATCCACAGAAGGATACTAAAAATAGCATTGACGTAATTATTTTACCGATGATGAACGGGGACATGGAGAATTTCACAATTGGAAAGAGGAGGAGAAAACAGATTTTAACCTATTGAATGCGTTTGTGTAAAATAATATCAGATCGTGGACAAAGGACACTGAACATGCGACATACAAAATAATTTGAAATTATCTGGTTAAACGCTCTCTTGGAGTCGAAAAAACTTAGAAAAGATATTATGGACTCATCAGAGAAAGGACAAAGCTACACAATATTTTATGCTCAGCTAAACCCGAAAATCTCAATGAAATCGTAATTGAAGAGAAGTATTTTCACTACTGTTCAAATGCCGCCAGAGGACAGTATTGCATTTATCTGCTGACTAGAATTACGTTTCCATTATATTTACCGGATTGAGCTAACAAGTACAACATATGCATTGACAAAGAAATTTCAGAATGTAATTCAGAATATCAACAGTGTATATTCTGCTACATATCATGTTTGACATACGGAAATCAGCTGTTATGCTTTTTTCTGTCCCGGAGAAAATATAAACCGTACACATAAATTCATTAAAGCAGACGGCTTGACGATCGGTTATCGGACATGTTTAGGAAATGTATGAGGGATATATTGCCAACATTTTAAAGTAAGAATACAAATCTCCTATGGCCGGCTTTCTATCAGGAAGCAACTGTACAAAAAAATCTTCATAAAAGTTCTTTTTCTTAATGCCAATTATTTAATTAAGGTCCGTTCCGAGGAACTTGATAAATGGAATAATTCAATTTTACTTCATGCAATTGTTTTGTTTGAAAAGTTTTATTTATTCAGATATTGTCTGTTTTGTTAATCGTAACTGGTAAATGATGGGTAATTCCAGAAGTGTCGTACCGCACTGCTTAATAGAAAACATGTCTTCTATAAACAGAGAAATGTAAGCATTAACTGAATAAAATATGCCAGAGAAAATTAATAATATTCATAAAAGTACTTAAGAGAGCTGCAATCATCCCTGGACAGAGAAAAAATAACAAAAATATTTTCTACAAAGCCAAATGCACGTCAACTACAAAGAAGATGAATCTTCACTTAGAAATATCAAAAAGAAATACACTAATTATGCACTACAAAAAATGAAAACATTTCCTCCAAAATAACAACACACAAGAAAAATCGAAATTGCAACGAGCGAAAGTTATTTACGACTTCAAATGCCACTTAAGTTTCCGTCTTCCTGATCGAACCGAATTTATAAATAATTACATCAGTGTCCCTACTATATGCATATTCAGACGCCTTCCGTTAAACCTATCCGACCGCAGCTCCATTAGGACATATTTAAAGATACAGACAAACTTACCAGACACCATCCGAAACAAACTATTAGAAAATACAAACATAATAACCTCATCCACATGTAAAAAAAAAGATTTTAAAAAATAAGCCTTAATAATAAAAAGAAAAAGACAACACTCAGTAATATTAACTAAGACCACAGTGCGATGTTCTGAAAATAAAACATCCGTATTACTCGAGAAACATACACAAAAACCATACCCCCAGTTACAAAACAAAAATAAAATCATCCTTGATAATTCCTAAAAAGTATAGCCGAAAGCGCTCGGAATTACAGAAAATTTGCACAGTTTCTCCTGTTTCTGTCTCCACAAAAGAAAACACTTGTTCGAACGCAAGAAAAATTAAATGAATAGCTTAATCGAAGTAACCTCTTTGCCATCTTTAATGATTGATATATATATATATATATATATATATATATATATATATATATAGAGAGAGAGAGAGAGAGAGAGAGAGAGAGGAGAGAGAGAGTGACAGAGAGAAAGATCATGGTGTAGTTTGAGATATTGTGTAATAAATTACACCTCATTTAAACATCGCTCCATTTAGACTGTCTTTATATAATGCAAAATATATAAGAAAAAGAGATTACTTGAAACACACACAGAAGACACGATTTTATTTTATTCTCTGTCACACTAAAATTGCATGAAGGCGTTAAGATAGAAGCTTTAATATTTACAGATTACTTCAATCTTTTTCATCTGGATGTTTCTTCCCTAATATTTCTCATTGTTCACCTTTCATGGCATTTTCAGATTTCCTTCGAGAGAAATTCCGGACATTTTCGTCTACAATATGCCTTCCTTGAAACCAGAGCACCATTTTGCGTTCGTTAGTGATACCAGTGTCAAATCTGAAAATGATGCCTCTCCTTACTTCCTTGGAATTTTGCCCAATATAAACTCGTGGAAAGTCCAGTTTTCTTACCAGATAACACATTTCCAAGGTTAATGACAGGTGGAACGCATAGCAAACAGTGAATCATAATACCTCAATTTAACGTATTGAATCAGATAATACATTGCAGGAATATATAACAGGATCTTGATTGCATTATAACACGACCCGTTCCGCTCAGCTATACGTCATTACTTACGCCTTCGTATAGAGTATATATTTACTCCGCCGTATATTTTGTCGAATATAAAAAACCAAGGAAAATTGGACACATATTAGTCTTCGTAATATTGAATATATTCCAAATGTATATTATGCTCCAATGACGTAAGTCAGTTTTATTTTCACATTGTATCGGATAGACATTTTTTGCAAGCAGTTTAGCAATATATATATATATATATATATATATATATATATATATATATATATATATATATATATATATATATATATATATATACACCATTCGTCCATGTTGAGAATATTGCTTACAACATATTATGTTGGTTCTGATCTGGCGTATCGGCGACAGACACTTTCCTCTCGCCGTACAGTTGACTACCATTCTCTTTTTTATAGATATTGGGTTGTCCAGAAACTCCATAACAATTTTTAACCGTTCATATTCAAACACGCTAGAACACGTCTAATTTATTGACAAATATATTATGATTACATTTCCAATTAGATTTACTCAATTCGTGTCAATTTTGCATCGCTATGAATATGGAAGATTATGAGGCGCATTTTAGTCAGTTGATGATTTTATTAGTATAAAGGCGACAAAAAACATGTGTTGTGTACGGTGAAGGTCCATCAACTTAGAGAAATGTAGGGAAGTGGTTCGCAAAGATTACTTGGTAATTGTAGATTTATTGATGGAGAACGCTCAGGAAGCCCCCTCCCACAACAACCACTACTACAGATGACGACAAAATCAAGATATTGATTGAGAATAACCCGAACGACACAACACGGGAAATTGACAGAAACACTCAATTTATCAATGTCCACAATCCACGAGCACTTAATGAAGCTTGATTACTCATATCACTACGATGTTTAGGTACCATATAGTATGAGTGAAAAGAATCTCTTGGATTGCATTTCATCTGTGAGTTGCTGTATAAGTGCAATGGAAATGCATCCTTTTTAAGCAAGTTGTGACTGGTAATGAGGAATGGAGTGTTTAAAATAATGTGTTGGTCCTTGCGTTATGTTTGCAATCAAGGTCCTCTATAATTCTCTGCATAATGTGTAAATGACAGCAGTGGATCGGTCTGATCGAAACCATACTGCACTTTATACAAATGGGTGTTCCTATCCAGGTGCTCGACGAATTCCTTGTTGATTTAGGCTCAACAAAGCTTAACGATGACACTGAAACAACTAATGTGTCTATAATGGGAGGGGAGGTTTGGTCGCCTCCTTTCTGCGTTGTTTTTGCTGGGTATTTTTTGGGGTGGGTATCCATTCCAAAAAAGATCCATACATAGATTAGGGCAGCTATTTTGAGGACAGCATGTGTGAAGAAGTTTGGCGAAGGGACTTCCATGATATACGACCGAAAGCTGTCCTAGTCTGCATTTGCATACCAAAAAAACTTTCTATATAACTTTAAATCAGGGGATGTTATTGATTAAGATTCAATATGGTCACTGACAAGGGAATAATCTTAGGTGCCAATGGAAGGGCAAAACATTCGCGAAGCATTTGTCAAGACAGGATTGTAGAAAATAATCGATGATGTTCGCCTACATTTCCGTTGATCCGGGATTCGGTTGGGTGTCTTCAATGATCTCGGTTAATTCATATGCGATGGAGAAGACTGTGTAATATCTGCCTTCCTCATCTATTTTGTTAACGTGGACTAAGAACTCTTTGTTGGGATTATTAAGGTCACAGCATATGTCATACATTAGCCGAGGGAATTTCCGTGAGGATATTATCAGTTCTCTTTGATATTCGATCGAAGATTACCAGCCTTTTATCCCGTCGACGATACAGAGCAGAGACGAATATGGTATGATGGATAAGTTCCATGAGGAAGCACATACGCAGAAGATCAGGATACTTCTTTTTTTTGCTTCCCCGTCACAGTGAAACCCGTCCATGATTTAGGCACTGAATCCATTGCCGAAATGATTTAGGTAGTCTTATTTTGTTTAGGATTGTTATTTCATTATTGTGAGCACCTGAAATGGGATATTTTACATATAGAAAACAAAAGCATAATAGATACACTTGCATGTAAAATAGATTAAAAATAATGGAAATAATAATAATAATAATAATACTAATAATAATAATAATAAATTTAAAGCAAAAATTGAATAATATCAACTATACTCACAGCCACAAGTTGCTGAGCGTTTTTACAAGAATTACAAATTCCTCTAACTTAAGATACCGACAGAAGAAAACACACATAAATTTGAAAATAAAAAAATAAAGATCGTCCCTGATAATGCCAAAAAAATAACCGAAACGGCGTGTGTATTCATTTTGTTTCGACAAGAGTAAACACTTGTACGAACACAAGAGAAATTAAATAGAAGGCTTCATCGCAGTACATTTTTAGTTATCTCTAATGAAGCATATATATATGTGTGTGTGTGCGCGCACGCATGCGTGAGTGTGTGTGTGTTCGTTTATGTGTGTGTATGTAAGCATGTTTGCGTGTGTCCATTTAATTGTCTAGAAAATGAGATCCTTAGTTCCTTAAAATGTACACTGGTTCTGAATGGAATAAGAATAACATGAAGAGTACAAGATGAGAATAATCTGCTTTGTAATTCTTTCCAAAGCCACCAGGGCGCAAAAGCTAAATTCATGAAAATAATGTGGAATTACAGAAAAGACTCCTCTCCACAATAATTTTTCAAATAAAATCCGCCAGACATCTTGAACAAAATAGCGCTAAAGACATCAAAACAGTGTAAAATATCCCAAAAAACATCATTGCATAATAGTTCATTACCCAGGCTTAAGATAATGTCTATATATTCTGTTTGGAATTGAAAATAACTACCCGATTTTGAATGGCTTATTTTAATTCCCCATCCAAGAAATAAACATGTGACATCTATTCTAATTAGTCAAAGAAAAGAAAGCCATGTACAGAAATGTCCAGCTGGGTGTGATTTTCTTAAAATAAAAACGGCAGATATTTTAGGAATTGTAAAATGTAATCTTATTCAAATCACACTGACATTTTCACAGTAGGAATTTCATGATCTAAATTTTAAATTAAAATCAGCATACTGAAATGAGTTTCTATTGTTTTAAGAAAACGTAGCCACGACATCAACGTAACGTTTTGTTTCAGCCTCACTTTTTACGATGAGATTAAATGATTCATTAAAGAAGGAAATAGCATTTAGAATTCTCCATAGCAGGGCTAAATGCATTGCTGAGCAGCACACAAAAGTTTCAAACTCCTCGTTCTCTTTCAGTTATATGGTTAACTTCAAAACAAGTAAATTTTTATATTTTCATGTACAGTGTAACCTGGATTACCGAACGTCTCACATGTAGTTCAACTCGGTTATCGAACAGCAAAGTCGAGATGAAAATGTCTCGGTTATCGAACAAATATTCGATTCTCGAAAAAAAAATTGCCTAACCGAGTTAGCTGGAACGGAATTATTTCTGAGTTGACCGCCGTGTTTTATGCATGCGTGTGCAGTGTTATGCTTTTTTTCCCACTTTTATTGTACTGTGAATTTTTACCGCGACATTGATTCCTGTTCGTAAAATAGTTTCAGTTTACGAACGTTTCTGTTTACGAACAGCCTTCAGGAACGAATTAAATTCGTGAACCGAGCTTCAACAGCACTTTTTTTAAACGACTGATGCTAACGTCAGGTTCCTAATTTTCATTAGGAGTACTTTCTCTAGAATTTTAGGTTCTTTTTGACTCATCAGGTATGAGTATGTCCCGAAAGATCGATAAAATTCCAATTTATATAATTTCATTTTTTAACCTTCTTTGCTTATACAATTTTCTTTGATTTTCGACAACTGAATGTCGATGTGATTGCAAATATATTTGTTTAGATGTTATAATTACTCTGTATTAATCTGCAACGTTTTAATGTTCGGCTAGAAATTTCAATCACTTGAAGAAGGCCGGACCTTTCAACTGCCAACACGTCGTCAATATGGCAACAAAGATGAGGACAACATTCCGAGCATTTCAAATAATGCAAATAGTTACAATACCTTATCTCGGAAATACAGTCAGATATAGAAAGAAAGAGCTGTAATGTGTCCAACGGACGATAGAAACGAAGCCATGCAATTAGAAAATAAGAGAAACCTGGGAAAAACTAAATTTACTACACGTAGTTTTTTTTTGGCAAAATAACCACAATACCTGATAAACCATTGTAGATCGTACTACTGCTACTTAACAGCAATGGTTAAGAAGACTAACTCACGAGCTACTATGCTAAAACGAATTCTGCAAACGTACTTCAGTTTGACCGAAAAAATGGGGAAAGTATAGAACATTAAACAAAAAAACTAATAAAATGTAGGAGTTAATACTAAAATCAAAATAACGGAAAACTATCGACACCAATATCACGACCATATTGAAGAGACACATATTGGAGAATGTTAATTTTCTCATACTTTTTAACAACATATCATTCCAGAACGGAGGAGATCATACCGTTATACAGACACATTTTCTTAATTATTTGCGAATTACCGTGTTTTTTTAATCATTTCATTCGAAGCAAAGCAATAAGGACACTATGATACAAGAGGATACTGAGTGTTAGAGAATATGAGAAAAAAATACACAATTAAAGAGAGAGAACAGTAAATGAATAAAAAATATAAGATGGCAGTTGATAACGATTTATATTGCATTTATTTAGTTTATAATCCAAGTTTGGTAGGAAACAAGAAGTCGGAAGAGAAGAAACTGTTAGCATAAAACATACGGTCAGCATACGGTTAACCTAATGGTTTTGACTGTAAAATGATGGAACTCTGCCGCCAATCCAGCAAAGCACGTAACGTCTAGATAAAAAAAAAACAGTCTCAAGACTTTATGAATCTTTATAGTAGGTATAATACCATACTTGGTAAAGAGTAGAAAAGTAAACTGACTAGCATGAATTTCTTCTTGACACTCCGATTCCATTTTGAGTTATTCTAACCTTTCCTCTGACCGTCAACCATAAAATATCAGATTAATATTATCTTGGCCAAAAATAAATTTCTGTTATTATATCTAAAATTTGTTTTGCGTGTAAAGTGCCAGGAAATTCAGTAAATGTAAAAAAAGGGAAAAGAGAAATTGAACTAAGACAAAGATGTTTCTTCTAACCGTATGTATGTGATCTTTACACTGAGAGATTTAGAACTCATACCAGCATTGACTAAAGACAATGTTAATCTAAACAACTTATGTTATGTAGATGAGTGTGTTGATAGAAAAAAAACGAAAGAAAGCTACATAAAAACACCTCCAGAACTTAGTAAAGGAATACAAGAAAAAAGAACTAAGAATCAATTGTATAGAAAACAGAATGGATATCAGCCAAATGCATAACTGAAAGATGCAAAATACAAATTGGAGACGCCGAATCGAAGCAAATACAATAATTGAAATGCCTAGGAAATGTTTTATCAGAGGATGGAAATTGTGAGGCAAACATTCGACAATTAATTGGAATAAAGTAATATATCTTCCGAAATCAAAATATTTAGAAACTGGAAATGATATTTACAGTAATGAACTGTTACGTATTATCGGTCCTCGTACGTATATGACTGAGGTAGCTGGAAAATCTCCTCTCAGAAGAAGAAGAGTCATGTGACAAAAGAAATGTGGTTCTACAGAGGGATGCTGAAAATATCATAGATTGAACGTGTGAGAAACGATGAAAATGTAAGGAAAGTTTCAGCAAAAAGAACACTTATAATTAGAATCAATATGATATAATTGAAATTTCTGCGGTGAAGAAGTGGTGGAAAGCCATGTTCGCACAAGTCCTGAAGGGACACATAAAGGTTTTTGCTATCTGTTGACTTCAACAGTAAATTATCAATTTTTTGTTGCACCAGAATCATAACTTCAATTAGACCTGGAAATAACACAAGGGTATCTGCAACAAAAGAAACCTGAAAATGACACGAAACTAGCTGTCAACAATTCCATCATTGTACAAAAACTTATGCAGGTTAATGATGCTTGTGGCGTGTAAGATGCAAATGCATCTTTCACAAGATTTTTCCCGATCATTACCCATTATGAGATGTCATTTTTAAATTTTATTTTCATTTTTCCTAATTGATTTAGATGGGAAATTTTCAAATTTACATCAAGACAAAAGACAATCACAATATCCATTTTTGTACATCGTTGTATCATTATTATTTCACCGATTCTCAGTTTACCCAGATTGTTTGAACAGCATTAGAGATTTCCTGTTTAGGATTGGGTTTCTGGTTTATTATAGAGTCTTTTAATTCAATTTCATTCCCAGTTGTCGCTTGCGTCATGATGGAATTGTTTTGCTTTGGGTGAATTGATTTCAAAACATTGTTATTAATTATAGCTCGTACCTATTGAATTTTGTATTTTTTACATAATCAAAATAATATGAAAATAAGAAACGAGACAGTTTTAAGTCTTGCATTTGTTTTACTATTATATATATATATATATATATATATATATATATATATATATATATATATATATATATATATATACATACAAATATAATGATAACGAAATGAATATGAATTCAAACATTCATAATATTATTTTACAAGAAAGCACAATACCAAAAGTAGAGCAATAGTTATTTATTATCAGTTGTTACATAAGAGCAAACCAGTTCTCACTACAAATATTCATATCTGTTTCGGTGCCTAGGAATAAGCATCTCATCTGATGAGGTATTTAAGCTTCGAAACAAATATGCACCATTGTACTGATTACTTCTTTGTTCGTATGTAACAATTTATATATATATATATATATATATATATATATATATATATATATATATATGTGTGTGTGTGTGTGTGTGTGTGTTTGTGTCTTTATATGCGTGTGTGTGTTTGTGTATATGTGTGATTTTGTGAGATTTTGTATCTGTGTGTGTTATGTCGAAAATATTTTCTACATTCCCTTACTTTTCTATTTTTACGGAAGCACTTTTACATGGATGAATCTTTCTGTAAGTTAATTTCCTTGACCTTGAAAAAGACACAACAAAATATTTCCGTAAGGACATTCTGATCGAATTTCCAGGATCATTGCATTTTCACTTTTCTAGCTGTCTCATCCAATATGTATTTCTTGCACCAGAGAAGAGGAAACGTTCATCGTACACATGAGCAAATCATTTGCCATATGGCACCGTGTCAACATGAATTCTTTTGTCATATAAAACCACTTTCTCTTGTTTCCTTAAAGAGTTAACTGGCTGTGTATCTTGTGTCTTTGGCATTGGAATCCTTTTTGATTTGTTTGTTTTCATCTCTCTTTGACGACACACAGAGATGCTGTTTCTTTAATGCAACATTTCTGTTTCTCCAACCCTATCTTGGGAATATGGGTGTGTTTAGAATTTAATTCTAGAGCAATCCATTGTCCTACATTAAATGCATATTTCCATGCTGAGGAACATTGATAATAGACAAAGAAAATACTTCAGAGATGAAAGGAGTACATCGCTTAACACTTCCAGGCGGAAAGAATACAAAACGCAATTCGCACAAAATATCAAAGGAAAAGGAATATGAAAATCTGAAGTGAAATCAGCACTGGCCAAATTGTATAGAAACAAAGCAGCAGGACCAGTTGATATTTTTAAAAAGATGTTGACAGCTTTAGATGTTTTCCCTATTGACAAAATCAAAGAGATAATAAATGAAATATTCTACAGTGGTGATATAGAAGAGTACCTATGTTGATCCATTTTCGAATAATGCTTAAAATGTCAGTCGCAAACGAATGCAAACTTCATCTGACAATCAAACTAATGAGCCATATAAGAAAACTTGTCATCTGAATTCTAGTTCGCGATTGCAGAAGAATTAATTCCACAACAGGAAAAAAAGCAGTGCTCTTTCAGTAAAAATACTAAGAAAATGAATGAGGTATTTATGCCCACAATGATATCAGAGAGAACAAGAAAGATACTAATGTCTTAATCATTGTTTGGATTTCGAGCAAATGCTATATAAAAAGAAAACAAAATATCTTCATTGTCAAATATGATACAATAGATAGACACATAATAGTGGATAATACCAGAATAAGTAGCACAGTGTGCAAAGAAGTTTGAAATTACACGAATCTACTATTATACATAAGAAAAAGAAACTCACATTAAATAAAGAGAAGTCATTTTTAATTTTTTTTGCAAACGTAATAGTATTAGCCAGTGTAAAACCAATATATATTGTCTTTGATTTATTAAACTGACCTAAACATGTCGATTTTATAGGATACGCCTATGTTTAAAATAGGAAACTATCGAAAATCGTAGGACGAAACAAATAAAAACATATTTTAATATCGTAGACAATTTAACGTTTTTTTTATAATGACACAAAGTGATATAAAATATTCAAACAAAATCATGAATTTTCGACAGTTTCCTCAAAGTCTTCTCTGCAAGTGCAATCAATTATAAGAAATTTAATGAATTAAACAACAACTTAATTATCTTTGAACTATGTTTCAATGAATTGTTTATCAGAATGCCTGCTAAATAATTTTACTTTAATCGTTATGCATATCATTTTATCATATTAGATTTAATCCAACATTATTCATTGTTTATATAATGTTATGTTTAGTTAATAAACGGGTTTCCAGAGACATCCATGCTATTTTAAACAGGGCATTTGTTAGCCATTTTTACATCTCGAATATTAAGATTAAATAAAATTGTCATCTGAAAAAATACGAATTTTATCCCTTTTTTACATCAGAGAAACTACTAATAAACGTTTTGGACTTTACTAGTAAATCAAGAACCAAAAAATGTAAGATTAGATTACCTTAAATGCACATGTGATGTTGAGACTAATTAAATCTATAGAATTCCTGATGATAGAGCTAGCGGCCTCTGGTCTTCCTACATTTTCACAACTTTAACGTATCTAAAGAACATGGACATTTTATTATGTGTCCTATTAATATGACTAAATGCGAGTTATTAGTTAATATTAAACAGTCAAGATATGCAGAAGTACTATTTGAAACGATATATTATAGCGGCTATAATACTTAGCCTACTACAGCGAAGTATGAAGAGGATTTTATTCCAAAATACTCATGTCAATATTCGCGATTATAATGATGTTCTTCTTGAAATTAATCTTAAAATGATATATCTGTATACTTATAAAAATACATTGTTATTTCGGAATATAATTTGGCATGAATATTATGACCTTTTAATATAGTGAAAATATCATTAATTGTATGTGTGTTTATGGAATTATGGAATTGCAGTCCTCCTAAATATAATCTTATATTAAAAGTCAGAGAATGTCGCCCATTCCAATGGAGAAAAGAGCTTCTAGATAGCTAATCAAATTTGCTCAGTCGAATGGAAAACCTAAAGAGACAGTCTGAAGCAAGCATAAAGAGGGAAGATATGAGCAAAGAATTCTCGTGAAAAACGCAATTAAATAGATGAATAGTTTATAAAAATAATAATTTCGTAACCTATATATGCAACGAAATACGATGTTCTATTTTTGACTTTAGGAGAAATAAAATACGACATGCGAAAGTTATGTATGAATTAAATACCCTTGTTGGAAATAGTAAAGACAAATAATAATGAATGCGAATACATAGTTTTTGAAAGGTAAAGACAAATAGAATGAATGCGAATAGATAGTCTTTGGAATATTTGATGCCTGTCAGAAAGTTGATAGTGTTCGAAACGGTAAAATGGGATAATATTGGTTTAAGAGGTTTAAAGACGGGCAGTAATAAGGTTTCATTTCTAATTATCCAGAAAGTATATTGTGCATGTCATTCATGCACATATTTTAGAATGAATAAGTTAGATTAACCGATTTTCGATGAGAAATTCATTTTCTCTTAAGTAAAGAAGTGCAGTAATATCAATTATATTACAATTACATAAAGTAGTAAAATAATTGCCATTTGTCATGAAATAAAAAATACAATTTCCAAACTATTTTTTCCTGATCAAAGTACTTTTGAACGTAGGATTTTATGATATATATATATATATATATATATATATATATATATATATATATATATATTGAACTCAATCTAGTAACCCTACCTGCAATTGTAGGGATAAAGACCATCGTCCAATCGGGGGTAAATGCAAATATGAAAATGTAGTATACGAGGCAACTATCTTTCCCGAGGGAAATATAAACGAGAAAAAAAGATACATAGGTATATCCGCCGGTGATTGGAAGCAGCGTTTATACAACCATAGACGCTCATTTAGATATAGATGCCTCAGTAGACAGACTTCCTTATCCAACCACTACTGGGAACTGGTGGATAAGGGATTAAACCCAATTTTGAAATGGAGATTCCTATCTAGAGCCAGAACACCTAATAACTTCCGCGATCAATGTGATCTATGCATGGCGGAAAAAATCTTAACTTACACTTTCTCTAAATTCTGTTTTGATTTCCGGAGTTGTTTTTTCTGTTTTCATTTTGAATTTGTAGGTCTGATGATTTGGATCGTATTTACGATTCCAATGGAATAAATTATCACCATGGAATATTAGTGTTTAAGCCTTTTTTTATATATATATATATATATATATATATATATATATATATATATATATATATATATATATATGTATGTATGTATGTATGTATGTATGTGTGTGTGTGTGTGTGTGTATTTATATACTAACCCGGTACCCTGTCACATGCATATTCGATTCCTGTCGAAGAGCGCAAATTTGAATTTAATCATCAAGAGAGCTAGCACAATTTCGGTTGCTAAAAGCGGTTCTACAACACCTGGCGCCACTAGCTTTTGTCACAGGACAGGGTATTGTTTTTTTTTTTTTTTAAACGTGTCTGTCATTTTTTTTTACTTTTTGGCAACTGCAAGTCAGATTTTCAAAGATGTGTGAAAATTGTTTCCTTTTGATCATTAACCAATGCACTACGTGACCATTATCAATGACGGCAAACAGATGTGTATCCCGGCGTAAGTAGCATTGTGTTGTGAACATGGTTTTAAATAAGTTCGTGTATTTTGCATATTGACCAGATCCGACACGATAACTTTTTAGCTCTGGTGTGGAGACGATGTGACGCAGGCTTCAGTCTCTGATCAGTGGTGTCCACATTCAAAATGAATGAAACGACTGATCGTTTAATGAATCCTCAAAAGGTTAGGTGCACATGAAATGTCCATCCATCTTCTACACAGACATACTGCGGCGATTCTTCGCGATTTTTCTTTCAGTCGTGCGCCTCTTCCCTTTTCGCTACCCATGGATTTCACTAGGAGGAAACACTTCTTTGAATTAGACCACGCAACAATATCATGGCGTGCGTCTATCTGAAAGATGTGTAACGGAAATTCCAGAAATGTTCTACGATCAACTAACACCAATCATGATCTACACTCAGTAGCGTCTTTTTTGGCGCTATTTGGGTGTTCCGCCCATTGAGGTCTCCTTCCTTTTGAAAACGATTCCTCGATTCCCTGGCCGACACAGGTGGTTTGTTGGCTGCTTCATATTGTGTTATAAGTATTTGACCACTTCTAGTAGTTTGTTATGACGCCATGTGTAGATCTTTAGTGATTGTGTGAGGTAAAGTGCTTCGATTAATTTGACAGAACGCATATACATTGGTGCCAGTATACACCCATAGCTAGAGGTTAGTCGCATTTGGTAGATCATAGGTAGATCGCGGGGGGAATTATATTATCAATGTTACCATTGCATAAATGGTATTTCATGACAGCTTCATCGGATTAATATCACTCCATGTAGTCAAAACATATTGTTTGGACTAAGAAACAGAAATAGCTGTTCGCTGCTCTTCCACGAATTTCCTGATTTCTTCAATCGCCATGTCTCGTTTTCAACTTTAGAACTTGTTTGGAGTAAAAAACTGGTTCTTGTGCTGCCCAAACCAACTGTATAATTTTGGGTCATTGCCAGTATCTCCTTGATTCAGGGGGTAATTTCTGGTTCTTGGTTGGTTCCTACTGCCAAATATTTGGTACCAATATTGATATCTGCGTCTAACATGCGGAGAGTTTCTTTCAAAGAGTCCCTCATCATCACATGAAAACGTACCTTCGCAATCTTCAACCAATGAGATGGGAATATTCATTTTTCAATCATCGGTATAATGTCCCACCGTGGAGTGCCAGGGGGTGGTGAATTCCAATGTTCTTGAACAGGTACTTGTTGATGCTCTGTTGTGTCTGCTGAAAACGAGGCATAATAATATCATACACCAGCAACGGCCACAGAAGCCGGGGGGTAGAAAACCTTATTGGTACCTCGAAGCATTTAGTTGGTAGCAGAAATTGTTCCTGTCGATGAATTCGAATCCATCTAGTGCCACATTCTTTAAAACTATACCTCGGTGCCGATCAGTTTGTGGAATTTCATACAGCTGTCCGTGTCTAGTAACTGGCTTCTCTTTGACTGTCGGGATGATGACACACGCAATGCAGATCTTGTGAGGAATGATAAGCTTCGACATTTCTTAGATTTAGCTTTCATTCTCGCCCACTTGAAGAGCGTATGTTGCAGCAGTTCATCGGCACTGACCTTAAAAGGGACCTCCATAATGATGTCAACGATGAACGCTCTGGAAGGCGGAAGGACTATTTGTTCCTTGGACATCATTCGCTTTCCTGTGTCCGTTTCACCTCGTAATATGATTTCCCTGGACATAATGAAAAGAAGCAATATAAGTCAAACAGTCAATATTGACGACGACCGCGATTGCTTGTCACTTGGTGGTGTAGTTAACAAAGGGGAACTGCATAAGCGCTGCTCTGAAATATTTCGTTATGAATTCCAAAACCTTACTAGGGAAATTGAATAATTCGAGAGACATTCGAATTAGCACATGAGGATCTGATTCGTACGCATTTGCAAGATAAAGCCAAATTTGATGAAGGTCAGTTTTTATTTGTTCGGCTGTGTGATTGTGAATGCTCCAGGAATCCAGTGAAACCAGATATCTGCACATCTGTGTTTATGTAATGGTTATATAGCAGGAATTACGTCATACGACGGTCAAGTACCCCAAAAATATTTTCCCCTCTACATTCAAGATGGAGATGGGGTGAATTTTACTATAATATTTGCAGTCATTTCCTTAGCTATTCAATAGCCATCCGAGAGGTACTATTCTTGTGGCACCGTAACTTGTTTCTATTCCCGCTTGAGTAGGATGGTGAGTTTTTTTGAGTACATTTGGACAGTTCATGGACAATAACTTTTAGGATATTCTATTTATTCCAGGTGCACCACCGGCAGAGGATTTGCGGACAAATTCCCGAATTACCATAAAATATATTCCAATCTCATTTTGGAACTTGAGGCTTTTATAAGGTCATTCATGGAAGGGTCTGGACAATCTTTCCAAGCAACAGAATACATCATTCTCAGGTAATTCTCGAGTTCCTCCTGAGATACATCGAGATTGCTGCTCTTAGTCTAAATAACATTTTAGTAAGGATTAATGTAAAATGATCTCTGAGGCACTCGCTTTTTTGCCAACGTTTTCTTTGGTTCTCAGGTCTAGAGATCACTAGGATACTTTCTTTAATATAATTAAACCCGTCATTAACGCCTGCCTTTCTCATGATTTGGAACTTCATTGATTCGGCGATAAACGACTCTCTGCTCTGCTCTTAGTTTACACTTCTGAATCTGTCGTATATTTGGTCGCTTCTCTTATTTCCTATCTCGTCTTGGAATTGCCACAAGGAAACACTACAAAAAATCTTGGCAATCACTCTGATCTGCTGGCTCATAGGGCTTTATAGATTGTTGGTAAATATTAATGAGTGTTCCTGATCGAGGTTCGAACAAGTAGCATTGTGATTGTCATTCAGCCTGTCGATTCTTGGCTTACTTGGAATCTCTCCAGGATGCGGAGGCTTATCAATAAAAACACTGTGGGTGCAATCCGGATTCATAATTCCATCATTCGACTTCCGTTCTCCAATAGTGGTATTGCGTTTCCCGCATCAGGATGACTTATGGATGCGTGAACCTCGCAGACTTTCGAATTTTCAGCCCCGCTCACATGTAGACGGATTCATGTCAATCTAATTATCATTTCAATCAATCGGGTGGGTGATGCATTCTCCTTCCCTGCTACAGAGAGACAGAGATTTTGTTTCGTTTTGCTCTACTCAGTTTCGTTTAGTATTCCTGCATGCCTCCCCAAAATTCCGAGGGGGCAACTTCCTATTAACGAAGAGTCATCTTTCTTTTTTTATATATAGGGAGGGACTACACAGATACAAGTATCGACTAATAATTACATTTAAATTGATGTAAAACTGGCAGTTCAATAAATCCATTTAAAGACACACACACACACACACACACATACACACACACACACACACACACACACACACACACACACACACACACATATATATATATATATATATATATATATATATATATATATATATATATATATATATATATGAGTCTTTGTGCGTGCGCTTGTGCGCATGTGTTTGCGTGGTTTGTCGCGCGTGCGTGCTTGTGTGCGTGCTCGAACGCTTGTTAGAAATTGACGATCCAAAATTAATTGCTCACATTTATTCCTACGAAAGTTAAGACAGTGAGGTGAATGTTTAACAAATTTTGATATTACGTGTATTCAGAAGCCAAATCTCATTTCCACATATTCTTAACCAGTGCTTTTCTAGCGATTAAAAAGTGACTGCATTAGAGAAACGTAATGTTAATCTCAAGTAGAATCTACCCTCTTTTCACAGAAGCCATAATGGCAACGTCGTCAGAAATCATAACGTGCATTGTGCAAGGTATTTTTTTCTGACGCCGCCGCCAGAGGAAGAGGGAAGAAAAGAAATCAGTAATATTCACTAAGGAAATCATCCAGCCAATTTTTGCAAAGAAATGTTGTTCAACAAAATGGTGTTGAGTTTGACATTTCCTCGTTGCAAATCAATATGTTGCATTCTTTAATGCCCTGAATTTTGAAATTCTGGTATGCATCCTCGACGCCGTGCAAAGATATTGGTTGGCATGATATTTGTCCCGCTTCCAGGAAATAGAGGAATACCATTCATTTCGTTTAACAAATGTAATGACCACATTTTGCTAGTTATTGGCTCATCGTGAAGTCTTTAATCTCTTATATGGAATTAATATAACGCCATTGCATTGACTGCCATTTTAGTTTTGAAATTTTATAGTTACATGTCCAAATCAATGTGAAATGCTTTTAAAAAATGATTCCAAATTCAGCAAGTACAACAATTTCAATGTCTAGGAAGTATGTGATCGAAGGACGGAAATCATAAAGTGCATTGGAATGGCAAATGATATATTCCAAATTAAAAGAAAAGTATTAAGAAACAAGACAATTTAAATAGAAACAATTAAATACCTCATGAAATATTACGTAATATCAGTCCTCCTATATGACAGTGAATGTTGAAAATCTCACAGATAAAGAAATTTAATTAGCAGAAATGTGATTCTATAGAAGAATGCGCAGAATGCTATGGACTGAATAAAGAAAAGACTTAAGTCAACCGAAATGTGGTTCTACAGAAGGAAGCTGATAAATAACATGGACTGAATATGTTGTCATGTACGCAGTTTTAGAAAAAAATGGAAATAAAATGACTTATAGTTTGCATTAGAAATATACGGTAGGAATTTCCAGGGCATATAATGAGGAAAGAGGAAATCGAAAATTCGACAATCTCAGGACATATTTAAGGCAAGAGTGATACAGGAAAATGGGACATATCCTACATAACGAACATATCTAGAAGCCTGGCAGAGCAGAGATAAGAGAATATAGCAAAAACAATTATGCCATTGTCACCCACTTTCTAAATGTGCATTGTTCCTAGAAGAGAGACAAAATAAAAGTATTAGGTGATATGACCTCTTGCCATCAACAAAATTTTGAAAAATATCACATTTCCATTGTACGTTGATAGAATTGCATTCAAACTGATGTCATTTTCATATAATTTATAGGTATCATCTCGTACATACGTTGCAACATTCCGATATTAGCAACATCATTTCTAATAGGTTCAATCCGATAATCAGCATTGTACTCCATGTTCTCTATTTGTACAAGATGATCGAGGCTGTCATCAATTAATGGGCTGTATAAATCTGCGCAGAAAATTGCATTAGTAATCGTTTCATTCTTCAAAAATCGACTGTTTGGTCTGTATGAAATTTCAGTTGATATGTTTTTTTTTCAGAATGGAAGAATAAAATGTATACACCTGCTTCGTTTTAACTTCCGTGTAAGACATAAATTTGCAAGACAAGCGCTCAGATACTATCGGTACGAATGCAAAAAATTATTATACGGAATGTTCCTGCTCCATTAATGTTACACAAACATCCGCCTCTAAATTGAGGAATAAAATCTTTTGCATTCTACACAGAGATTATTCATTCATTTTTCAGTGTGTTAGTAGCCCTTTAGTGTGTCATTAATCTTCATTCGAACAATATCACTTAGGAGGATTGCAAATCTATTTGCGGAAAGTATTAAGGTTGGCATCTATTGAATATATGATAGATAGACTGATGGTTACTTATTTATAAGCAGATCCGGAAAAATATAAAATATAACATCAAACAAAAAATGTAATATATGGTGTCCAGCTGGTTAAAATATGTTCAAAATGTGAGCTAAATAAAATGAGTTTATCAGATCAATGATTAAAGATGGTTTCCAGTGAATAAAACAGTTGGTTCTTAAAGAAGATAAGAATATGAGCAATTAGATTGACGCTACATAATGACAAATAGAAACTCTAGCAAATAAAATCAAGGTTAGTTGAAGACATCAGCAGAAACAAAAACACAGATAGATAGGACATGTATTTAGAAGGATAGAAGATATAATTAAAAGGTTGCCTTCCGCGCTGCTAGAAAGAAGATTTTACGACGGAAAATTTCATAAAAACCTAAAATGTGTGATAAAATATATGGATTCGCTAAGCTCATTCTTCCAGAGAAAATATTAAAAGTGAAAGATTTTACGAGCGTCAACGTGAAATGTTTACGCAATGAATGTGAATATCCCTCGATGAAAATATTTCATTTAACCACTACCATACAAGCGCCCGCATATATATATATATATATATATATATATATATATATATATATATATATATATATATATATATATATATATATAGGAGGATTTGAGAGTATTATAATTGTATATTATAAGTAATTCATTGAGTCTAGAAGAAACCTCAGCAGAATGCAGAAAAATTGGACGGCTGTTTCGTCCTATATTTAGGAGTCATCAGCAGTCTACATACACAACCGAAAATTGAAACTCGGACAGTTACGTTATCATACCAACTGTTTCAACGGGACTCTGTGATGAGGTAGCGAATCAGACTCGATAGAGCACCGACCGATCACATATTCCTTGGTGGAATTCATTCGAGTTTCTCTTTAACCGTAGAACTGAGCCTCCACGAGCTACGGCTACTATCCGCAAGACGACCAGCCCAGAGCATTAGAATCCGGTTCAAGCTAGATAATTGAATATTAAATATTACCAGATTTAAATTTTAAATTAATCTGTATTAAATTTAATACATAAAATTATTTAAAGAACAAAATAAGGAAAAATAAATATATTTTGTTATTTATTTTGTTTTAATTGAAAGGTCATGAATTCAGTTAGAAGAGACTTTAGATTTTAACTTTGCTATAAAATTCCTGTAAAACTTTTCATGGGAATTATTCTGGTGAGATATTCGCTAGGGTACATAGATTTCTTAAATTGAAGCGCAGTGCAGGATTTCATTAATTTACAGTTGAATTGGCTTGATGTGACGATGGGTTCAGTTCTAGTGGTTATTCTTTTCGTAATACTCTATTGTGGATCTCTCCTCTGGCTCCATGCATTCTCTCGAAATTTGATCTTTAAACATTTAAAAGCAATGTCAGTCGTTGTCTACTACTATCCTCCTGATTGCACATCCATCGTTATTGATCATTCATAATGCTGTTTTCCAATGTTTTCACATCCAATAATCCTTTCGCAATATTCCGTTAATATATATATATATATATATATATATATATATATATATATATATATATATATATATATATATAAATATAAATAACGCTCCCGTCGAATTGAACGCATGAGTGTCAAGCGGAAGAGTTCCTAGGAAACCGACAGCCAGATAACCGCATATGAGATTTGATTATATTGGTGAAGGTTTCGTGCAGGACCATCCACACTTTTTGAAGGGCCGAATACACAGACCTAGTGCACTACGTGCCACAAGGTCCACAAACGACCCTCGGCTATTTTTGAAATCAGAGATGTCCTTAACCTAGACAAGTTGCCAGCCAAGTCTATATAACCCAGTCTGTCCTGTTATTTACCCATCGATGGAGAGAGAAGAAAAGGATTCACACGTTTCACAAGGGTATATATATATATATATATATATATATATATATATATATATATATATATGTGTGTGTGTGTGTGTGTGTGTGTGTGTGTGTGAAGCAGCTTGCCTTTTAAACATCGTTAAGCTTTCGTTAAATATTACAAGCAAGAAATTTTAATTATTTTTATTTAGATTTGGCAGCGTTCTTGTATTTTTTCGTTTTGTGGGAGTGAAGGAGTACGAAAATTGTTGTGGGGACGAAATTTATTTACATATATATATATATATATATATATATATATATATATATATATATATATATATATATATATATATATATATATATGTATGTATGTGTATGTTTATGTTTATGTGCGTGTGTATAAGGGAGAGAGAGTGAAAGAGGGACAGAGACAATGACAATGACAGACGTAGAAACAGTAGAAACAGATACATATTTTCTTAGTTATTAGGAGACATACTTATGAATAATTAGATAAGCAATTCAAGGAAATTATCTACATATTTTTGTACTGGAGTCAGTGTCTATTGTTTCCTAAGAACTATAACATAAAGACAAACGGCTCGCAGGTGGCCATTTATAGGAAGAAGCATAATGCGAAAATAGAATCAGATGGACTTCTTTACAAATGCAAGATTCTACCAGATTAGATAAGGAAGGCAGCAGCGAAAGCACTTCGTCTTTGATCGATGGAGAAGAATATTATTTGTGCAATCAAGTCATCGACATTTTTCTCTTCGAATTATTTTGTGCTGTATATCGCTCATACATTGCTTGTTTGATATATCACGAAAATGGTAAGTATCACCAGTAAATTCAATGACTTCTGTCTCCTGGCGTGGAATTTTGTTCGCGATCTAGCCGATCAGCATCAGTGCAGAAGTTATTATGGAAACAGCAAATGAGAAAACACTCGGGGAAAGATATCGAGTTAGATCTAACTGGCGCTTGGCCAGATGTGATTCACTGCTAATCCAATTTCTTTCGGATGTATGGTTGTCATTCGAGGGTTCATTCTTATTGTGGCGGGGATTTGAGCTGTGTCTCACGCGGAAGTCTTTGGGAAAATTATATACAATTCACAAGAGAATATATATATATATATATATATATATATATATATATATATATATATATATATATATATAGAGAGAGAGAGAGAGAGAGAAGGCATGTGGAAAAAAAGAAGTTGTACGAGAAAGCATTATTCATAGGGATATATTTAATACAGTAAAAGATAAAAAAGAGACTTATTTCCTACTTATGATGGACCAACTAGCATTGCTCAGAAATCAGTTATTTGGGCAGCGCAAATGATATGAATGCGATATTCTACTAGAGAAACAACGAAAAATATTTGTGTATTCGAGCACACACTCTCTCGCATACTGAAAAACAATATCTATCTATCTATCTATCTATCTGTTTATCTTATTTTTTCAGTAACTATCTATATATCTAATTTTATTCATTTTCACTCTACATCTCATTGTATTCAATATCTGTCTCATTTTATGCTTTAACTATCTATTTCATCCCTATCACTCTACCTACCTATCTACGTACAAACCAATCTATTTAATTTTATTCATTCTGTATCTACCTTTCTATCTATTGTGCATATGATGATCATCTATTTCGTTTGCTCTATGAAAAAGTATTGCATCTTTAAAAAAAGAAAAAAAGTATTGCACTTTTAAAAAAAAAAATTATTATTATTCTTAACCACAATATTATTCAAAATATATATACAAATAAACCAATCCCAAAATAAAATAATTAAAACAGTAATTTGGATAAAAAGATTTTAAGAAAAATTCTAATTAACTTTCGTTTATAAGACGTTGAATTGTGTCACTTCGTCTATTCCATATTTCCCGATATTTCACCAAATATGATGAATATATAAAAGCGTTCCTAAACCTACAAAATAGTTTAATTGAATTTTCCTTGAATATATAAAAGCGTTCCTAAACCTAAAAAAAATTTAGAAAAGCCAATAAAATTGTGCTCTCTCCTGTGTAAAACTATATATATAAATATATATATACTCACTTCTTACAAAATAGTTCAAATGAATTTTCCTTGAAAAAAAAAACAATTAATTAAAACATCGGCTAAGATAGGTTTCCTTTTGTCAGCAATAATGTTACCACCTTAAGAGTAATCGAATATATCCTCCTACGAACACTGGAGTCAGGATGATGCACGTACCATAAAACAGCTTAGTTAGAAACATTCACTAATGTATTGAAAATAAATACGTAAAATCTCATCTTCCTCTCTGCCGGGAAAACTTAGGGAAAAATCACCGACTAATGCCAACTCAGTCGGTTTTCGAATTTGATTGAGGCAGTTTAATGTCTAGCCACACTGATGAGGTGTGATACAGCGAAACACTCAGGCTTTGGATAACTATATATATATATATATATATATATATATATATATATATATATATATATATATGTGTGTGTGTGTGTGTGTGTGTGTGTGTGTGTAGTTCATTGTTTGATATAGGTCTATACAGTGCAGATTCGATCACATGTGATACATCTTTGCAAATATAATTTTTTTTTTATTGGGTCAGCTAACCACGGACAGAAAATCAGTCCATTATTTTTTTATCGAGTCTTAGTGATTCCCATAGCCTTTTTTCAATATCCTACAACGTTCCCGGGGTATATGAAAAGTATGCCCTTTAGTGTGACCTGCATTATTTTTTAAATTAGTGTTTGAAAATCTTCAACTACAACGGTACTGCTGGAACCTTAGTTTTCTTTCATATTATAATACGTACTGTTTAATATAGCGGATCGATTCTGATTTTACAAACCCCTTATGTGAACACATCCCAACTATGCGCATCGTCTAATTAATGATATATATATATATATATATATATATATATATATATATATATATATATATATATATATATATATATATATTTTAATACGACGTCTGTTTTGTCAGTTTTAGAAGTAGACAAGTTCAAATAGCACAAAGTTCTACTCTTTTCGATTTCTCTTTCAACTTGAAGTCTTCTAAAATTTCCAAGGCACACATGCAGGCTACACAAAATGCGATAAACCTTCATTTCCTGATATATATATATATATATATATATATATATATATATATATATATATATATATATATAAGAAATATAGTTTTCAGATGTGCTATATTTATGGGATAAAGTGCTCAATATCAGTGATAGAGCTTGTGTAAATATAAAAGTGAACATAGAAGTCAACCTTAGAGGCGGCAGTAATATATGCATGTGTTTCACGAAATCAAACGCCTTTCTAATGAATGATAAGCCTGAAGAAATCTCTTTCAAATCAATTAAATAGCGAGATGACAATGTCCAGAAAGTGTACATATAAAGACATTATTCATTTCTGTTCAATATACATTAATTATTTTCATTTTATTTCGGTTTCCCTTTTCATCAGAGAGATTCCCTCTTTCAAAAGCACAATCTTTCAATTTATTATATCACTACATTTAAAAATATTTTCTCTACCTCTAAAATATTGAAATATTTCTCTATTAGTTTCTATGACATTTTTAATTAATATTTTTTCTCTTTAGCTATATTATCTTTTAATCATTTTTATTTAATTTCTTTCTTTTGTTTTTCCTTCATTCTTATAAACTTGTATTTATTTCTTGGCTAGAGTTTCACATTTTTTTCTATATCACTATTTGACTCCTTCCCTTTTGTTTTCCTTCATTCAAAATATTTGCCTGAGTCATTAGTTTTATATAATATTTTATACTCAACAATTATTTTTCTTTATTCGACACCAATAATCAATCTCCCGTTACTTTTAATTTTTTTTTTTCGTTTTTTATCATGATCTCTGGCATTGACATTTTGCCTTATATTTATTCCTCTATTTTTCAATATTGTTTCTATTATTGATCGATCTGGCCCAAACTTGCAAAGAAAGACACATTCATCACAATTTCGCTTTGGCTTGACCTAAAATGATATGATCGCGACAATGATAACGATTGGTCTATGGCGTAAAGCGGCTATTGTCACAGTTTCTCTCGGAAACACTTTATTCGTTGACCATTCAGGAAAGCAATTTTGCGAATGGAAATGACATAATTTCGAAACAATGAAATTATAGGATTCGGGTGTGTTAGCGAAATAAATCCAGCTTATTATGCACTTATTGTAGAGTATGTTTTCTATGTAATCAGACAACAGTAAGTCGATATATAGGATCCTAGGTCAAATTCTTGGTAAACCATCAGATTACGACATTTTACATTATTTACATTATTCGGACTATTGTCTTCATCTTTGTCGCCATATTTATCCCAACGTTTCGGACGTTGTACACTCCGGCCTTCTTTAGTTGGTTGAAATGTCGAACTGAGCCTTTTATTTCGCTCACTGGGGCAGACTGTTCTAGTTCCACGTGCCATGTTTGATGGATGTCAGTTATCAGTTATCTCCTGTTAATTTCCCTCTGAAAGTTCTCCACTACCTTAACCGGGTATTGAACTCACGCTCTTTGGGTCCTGTCACTGGATCTAACATACGTTAGTTATCCACTGTGCCATGTGTCCTTGAGGACATGTGGTTTCTGGGTATTGTAAACATCATGTCTTCAGCAACCATTTTTACTAGTGCTCATATTGCAATTTTGCTGTAATCATTGCATGTTTTTACCAGAGCTCATATTGCAACTTTAATGTAATCAGTGTTTTTTTTTTTTGTTGTTTTTTTTTTTTCTGGCACTCTTTATTACTGGTTACGTTATTGTATATATTTCTATGCTTGGTCGGCTCAGAAGATTTTTTTGTGGCCTAGCATATGTGCTGAGTCCTTAAGTTTCGAACAGTCTACCCCAGTGTGCGAAATAAATGTTTCAGTTCGGTCGAAACGTTGTGAAAAATATGGCGACAAAGATGGGGACAATAGTCCGAATAATGTAAATAATGTACATAATAACTAATCTCAGAAATATAGATAGACTACGACATTTTAGTTTATCATTTCTTCAAACAAACATTCGTCTTCGAAATGTATATTCGTCATATATATATATATATATATATATATATATATATATATATATATATATATATATATATATATATATATACGTGTATTTACTGTATATGTTTTAGCGTTGTTATTTTTAAATAGATACTTATATTTTAAGTGCTGTCCACTTTCGTTTATTTGTTAAAAGGTATACTTAATTATTTCCATCTACCAGCCTGAATATTCGAGAAATGTTGTTAGTGAAATATGCATCATCTGCCAGGATTCTAACCTGCGTGCCCTATGAGAGAATATCATTTGATATGACGTGCCCTAAACTAACCAATGACTGTTTCTCTCAGGGTAAGCAGGTTCGAATGCTGTCGGAGGTTGAACATTTTTCTAACAAGTTTTCTCGAATATTAAGGTCGGCTGATGTAAATAAGTAAATATAATATTTCGAAATAAATAAGAACAAGACATACACAGACACTCACAGACACACACACACATATATATATATATATATATATATATATATATATATATATATATATATATATATATATAGTCGATCATGATAATTGTCCAAGTCGTGTAACTTTGAAAAGCAGCTTCTAAACAATGAGAAACATAATTCCGTATATTTATTTATTTGTAAATAACTGTCAAGTATCATCGAGGCGAACAAGATTCTATGGCACATAATTATTGTAGAAATTTTCAAAAGGAATTTTTAAATCATGTAATAGCCGAAAAAAAAAGCCGGAATAAAAAATCACTCAAGAATTTGTACAGGACCTAAAACAAAACAAACAACTTCTTCGCATAAAAGAAATATAAAATATACAGTTTAACAGAAGTACCCTCTCTGTCATCTTTAATGAAACATGCATCAGTGATTTGTTGCTTCCCGATATATATATATATATATATATATATATATATATATATATATATATATATATATATATATATATATATATATATATATATATATATATTAAGCATTCACTGTTTTCGCGGGAAAAACACCATATAGCGTAATGAAAATGCCACAAACTTAACTAAAATAAAGTTTTATCGTCAAAATTAAATTCTTTTGTTCACGTCATCGCAGCGTCACAGAAAATAACATATTTTTTTTGGCGATTTTTTTCCGTTGAAAACATTTTGATTTGGAAAGTCTTGTAAAAATCAAGTAATTATCCGATTTTAATGAAATTTTTAGGACTTATTCACAAATGAATGAAATTATTTTTTAAATATTTATTTTTTTAATTTTAGAAAAAAATATTTTTTAAAAATTTGTTATCCGACATTTACTTAATTTAATTAAATTTCGCCCAAAACCTTTTTGGTTCCTGAATTTATTTTTTGTTAAAAGTCTTCGGAGATGGTAAATAACCCACTTTACTTTTCAAATTTGAGCTATCTAACTGAAAATCTGCTCTGAATTGAAAAATAATGAATCCAATAAAACTATAATATTCCTTAATTAGAGAAGCTTTTAATTGCTTTTGTATATAAGTAATATTAAGGACATTATTGTCTGAAGATATAAAGTTTTTCTGATTAATAATTAAATTTTACAAGATTTTTTTTCGTTTTTTAAGAAATTTTAATTATAATAATTTATAATAGTTTAAAATCGTGAAAAGCTCTGTATTAGGCTGGTTCCTCGAGGTTATGTAGTAATTAAGTTCAAAAAAATTTACGAGTCCAAAATTGCTAAGTTTAATAAATTTAGATGCGCTAATTTTTTTTAAAAATAATTTTTTATGTTGTATTTTTTGCTTAATACATTCCTCATTCCAATGTATGATATACTGAAATTACCATTATTATAACAAGGTCACGTGATATAAGAGTTTTTTCCCTTTACGTGGCCTTTTCATAACATTTCGTTTCTTAGTTGTTTTAAATTTATATTTATATTTTCCGTTTAGCTTTAAAAGTGTAAAATTTAAACTTTAATTTTTAAAGTAATTTTTCTTTTTCCATTTACTATTTCACTAAATATTTTTATTTTATATATTGTATTTCCATTAGTGTGGGTCATACTCAAATAGAATAATTTTTTTAAAACTTTAAGAAGGAACAAATATTTAATTAAAAGTTTAATGATTAAATTTAGTATGAAAATTAAAAAAAAATTCTGGTCTATTTCAGACAGAAACTATATACATTGGATTGGAAAGTCACATTTAATTTTGATTTATTAAATAATAATTAAATTACCATTTCATAAATTATTAAATTACTTCTATCATGGTATTTTATTTTATTTTTGCATCTTCGAAAGGTAAAAGTCGGAAAATATGTTTATTTCAAACAATTACTAGGTAGCTAAAAACCCACCAAAAAACCGTTAACTCGGAATTTTAAAAATTTTGTCATTCATGGTCATCCGTAGTAGCTGTCATCGATTCGTCATTCAACAATCCATCAATAGTTTGATCAGATGAACAGGACCGCTCGTTAAAAATTGGTTGTATATTATATTTTTATGCTATAAGTAAGAAAGATTTCTTTTACGCCAGATTACTTTAACTTTAATTTTTTTAATTTTACAAAAATAACGTGTCAGAAATTTTTTTAAATATTTTCAAAATCGATAAATTTGTGTTTGTTTACAAATTTCTTAAAATTAAGAAAATGGCCGATTTTAAGAAAATTTTAAAAAAATTAATTTAAATTTGACAATCAAATGTATATAGTTTCTATCTGAAATACACCAGAATTGTTTAATTAATTGAAATCATAAATTTAATGATTAAACTTTTTAAATCTAAAAGAAAATCTTCAAGAATGTTTCGTTGTTGTAAAAAAAAATCATTTTAAAACTAAATATAGAAAATTTATGCCGAAATAGTGGCGATACCTAATATATATATATATATATATATATATATATATATATATATATATATATATATATTTATTATTTAAAAAAATTATAACATGAGTATGTTATAAAATTACTACAAAAATAGCCATTTTGTTTCAACACCCTCAGTGTTTTATCAAGATGATGTTGAAGATAAGATTATATATATATATATATATATATATATATATATATATATATATATATATATATATATATATATATATATATATCAGCTTTACCAGTTATATTCTTTTTTAAGATATGTGACATTTTGTGGTATGGACAACTATGCTGTAACACTATTTGGACAATTTTACTGTTACAGTCGCTATATTATTTCAAGTCCTTATAATGGAGAATCGTATTGGGGAAGCGACGCCCATTTTTTTTTTTTTTTTGCATTAAACATTTGTTTTACATCTCTCTTTATTCAAATACAACTATCCACTTTAATAAAAAATGAAAAGAATGTCGGTTTAAAAATATATCCATTAATCCTTTAGATACATGTATGTGTATATCAAAAGTGATGTCCATAATATTAGTAATCGTTATTTATGCACTGCACAGTATCTAATAAACATGCTTATTAGTTTGTACATAAGATACCATCGCTATTTTATTAGAAACTCAAAACAAAATAAGTTTCATCGGGTTATCCGCTGGTGAATTTGAAATTTTTCAGCGACATATTAAATATTTATCAAGATTTGCATTTCAGCCGAAACACCAGGTTGTTTAGCATGGAGAATCTTCTATTAGTCGAAAGCTTGTGGCTTAATACCAGGAATGAAACTATTTAGTCGGATCTTACTAAAGAAACAAAACCGTGAGAAAAAATTGTTGAAGCCGGCATTTCTTATTCCGTCGCAGCATTTTCGTAAGTAACTGTTGTAGTCGAGCGAGGAAAAGTGAGGTGAGGTGAGTGGGCGAATAGTCACAGGCAATGAAGTCACACGTGCCTTCATTGCCTGTGGTGGGGATCGGTCTTTTGATTTTCTTTGCCCATCAGCTTTCGAGTCATTTATCAAGAAGCCAGTCTTTTTAATCCTCTAAACTCAGCTAACACTTTTTGTCAGGATGTTTTTTTTTTTACCTTTTTTTGTTGGTTTAATTTTAGAAATACATGTCATTTAACTGTCTTTATTGTCAGGACGTTTATTATCAAAACGATTTCTGCAAAGTCCTACAGATATTATCTCATTCTCTCTCCTCTCTCTCTCTCTCTCTATATATATATATATATATATATATATATATATATATGCATGTATATATATATATGCATGTATATATATATATATATATGCATGTATGTATATATGCATGTATATATATATGCATGTATGTATATATTTATATATATATATATGCATGTATATATATATATATATATATATATATGTATATATATGCATGTATATATATATATGTATGTATATATATATATATATATATATGTATATATATATATATATATATATATATATATATGTTTATACATATATATATATATATATATATATATATATATATTACATATATATATATATATATATATATATATATATATATATATATATATATATATATATATAAAAGAGAGGGGGAGATTGAGAGAGAATGATAGAGAAAACATTGTGATATACACAGAAATAAATGTATGTATATAATGTTAATTATTTTAATTTTTCCCAGTTTTGGTGAAGAGTAAAAATAAATTGACTGGTGAAAATATTTTCCCCGGTTTATGGGCAGCATATTTAATATAAAATATACGAATCATATTTCATATATCAATATTATGTTGACAAAATGTATTATAGATTTTTACCGGATATTCCAAATTTTGCATTATATTATTAAACAGTATGATTGTGATGTCGCTAATGCTGCAATTAAATATTATGTCACATAATAACGACAATGATATTATACGTGAAATGTTTAGTAGACATATACTTTTAAAAAAAAATTGGCTATAATGAGGTAACGAAAATGTAATGGCTAAATTTCCATGTATTGTACATTGAATGTTGATTTTTAAATGTTATTAATCCACTGCTCTTGCATTTCCTAAGATGAAACTAAATGCATTGCCTCCATTCGTACATTAATTATCCACCAGTTAATAACTTCTCCAGAATTTGTCACCAGACATAATAAATCCACTAAGCTCCAACAGTATATATAGAAATAGCATAGTTAGTATTCCATGTAACGGAATATGTCGATTAATGTCATATTTACATTTTAGAAAATTGTAAATGGTAGTTAAGTCAGAAGCCGGAATCGATTTCTACGGGTGCTAATTACAAGAGAAGAAAAAAATGATTGGAACATACGCTTACAATTATCAGTTTCAGATGTAAAACGAGGAACACTAACATTAACTCCATGAAGTTGAGAGACTAAAGATAAAAATTTATCGGAACAGTTGCCACGAAAATATTTATAGAAAAGCTATAGGGACGTTATTTTAAGGTTATGGTAAAGCTATTGAAGTCATGACGCCAGCTCAGATTCTTATTTGAATTTTGTCACGTATACATCGATACTTTGCAGTTACACTACACAAGATCTAGCAAAACTATTAATTGCATGTGATATAAATTGTCTAGTACGACAGAATTAACCATCTTTTTTGTAGCATCAGATATAAAAAATGGCGCTGTTTATTCTTTTCAGTTCATATCAGTGAAAAACTTTATACCTTGAAGACGCAGCGTATGAGTGTACTGGGCGTTAAAATCAGCCAAGCTTACGTCATGCGAAAAATCGTATCTGAAAAGGGTAAGGGAATGTGAGTTGTTTTGTAAAGGAGCCGTTAAAAACCATAGGCCATGTATTGCTCAAGTGTTCAACAAGTACATTTTAAATAATTGCTGCTTTTCATTTTATCAGATCTACTAGAACTACTATGAAGATAAGAATTCATCGTTGTCTCATCAACATAGTTACCAAATCGAGAGCTGATGACATTTTAAATGTATTTAAAAAAATAAAACAACAACCGCTTAATCAAGCAAACATATTTTAATCTGATTGTACACACATATTATAAAATATCTGAATTTACGATTGTACATAATAAACATTTATCATAAAGTCTGAGTTATCAAAATCGCAAATAATTTCATATTTCTTTCTTGAATTCCACTCGATTGATTGTTTTTTGTTTAACCGAATATCAACGAGTTTTGGGTCATTTAATACAGAAATTTCATTTGCTTTGGAGCTTAGAAGTAATAGAATATTATATATGATATTCTGCTCTCAAAATTGTATAAATGTTAGATTGTAATAAGCTTTTGTGCATATGTATTTTTGGTACGACATAATTACGAGTAGCGGTGATATTGATCAATTCTCATCATAGGCGAGAGAGTAAAGCAAGCAAATGTTATTTCCTGAGTAAACCCAGCAAATTTTATTTCCTGAGTAAACCAAGCATTTTTTTTGAAAATATACATTACAGTTTACACTATTTACATTATTCGGACTATTGTCCTCATCTTTGTCGCCATGTTTATTACAACGTTTCGGCCGTTGTACGCTCAGCCTTCTTTAGTTGGTTGGAATGTCGAACTGAACCCTTTATTTCGCTCACTGGGGTAGACTGTTCTAATTCCACGTGTAATTCTTCAATTGTTTACACGTGGAATTAGAACAGTCGCCAATAATCGCATTGATACTTCTGATTAATTCTGTGTGTTTATTCTTTGTGTATATATATATATATATATATATGTGTGTGTGTGTGTGTGTGTGTGTGTGTGTGTGTGTGTGTGTGTGTGTGTGTGCGTGTGTTGTTTACTCTCGTACGCCTCAGCTGGAATAACGCCATAGTGAGCGAGAATTAATTTCCGTCCTCTCACCTTTATTCCCATTCTGATATGACGAGA